>CAMTDV010000012.1:20410629-21010629 GCA_947069175.1 Scalesia atractyloides | reverse complement strand
CAAACAAACATCTCACCACTCCGCCACTTGACTCGTTTGTGATAACTATTAAAACAAATAATATTTATAATAAAACTCGAAATCAAATTCAGTAATCAGCGCGCCCAATCCGCAGTCGCCGGAATTACCGACGATTTCGCGAGACTTTGACCGTTTTCCTTTGACTGAACGCGTGTATTAACTTCGACATCGGTTATAACCGATGTCTAATCCCGCAATCCCAGTCATAACCGCCGGAAAAGTTTTGACCACGAATCAAGATCAAATTCGGACTCGATTCATTCTGTTTCTTCCCTATAAATACACACCCAAGTCTCTGGTAACCTTTTCGCTCAAAATCGCACAAATTATCGAAGTCTTAGCACTCGCCGGAGAAATTCTGCACTCGCCGGACTTTCACCGGAAAACCGAGACTTACACCAAATCGGTAAATTTCTCGACTCTTTTGTTTTCAATCCATTGTTAGACATATACTAACTTCAATCCTTCAACCAGAATCAGTTCCAGATGACGTTGCCGGAAATTCTGCACTCGCCGGAAAATCTTTGGAAATTCTGAAATCACACTGTAAATCGGTACAATCATCTAAACCCCCTGATATCTCTTGTTTAGTCACTTAATTTCACAACTCATTGATCAAAACTGTTAATTGATTCGCTCAGACGGAATTCACAAATCAGAGCCGACGACCCTTGCCGAGTTCTGAGAAAAAACATCCTGTTCGGTACATTCGAATCCTTAACTCTCTTTATCCATTACATTTGAATCAATTATATGTTCGACGAACGATTTAAACAAGAACAGTCGAACATCTTTGTCTGTGTCTTCATGAATGAAGAAGACGAAGTCGAACATTGTGTGTAAGTTTAATTGAAACAGGATATTAAACCGGGTTAGACACACAGTCCAGCGGTGGACTGTGTGCAATCACACAGCGCACGTCACGAGTTCGAACCTTACAACGCACCGACTTTCCGAATTAAAACCAAAATTTTTAAAACTGAATCAGATCAAGTCACAGTAAGTTTATAAGAATAATATAAACCATAAGTTAAACAGATTAGACACACAGTCCAACTGGTTGGGCTGTGCGCTTACAAACCGAAGGACCCGAGTTCCACTCCGGGTCCCTGCAACCGGTTCGACATATAAACCCTTTTTAATATAAACCAAATAAATTAACATTTAAGTAATATATATATAATTAAAACATAGAATATTTCGGGTTAGACACGTAGCTCAGTTGGTAGAGCTGCGTGCACGCGTACGAGAGGTCCCGGGTTCGAACCTCACTCAGTGCACACTCAACCATAGTCCGACCGGTCAACGGTCCGGTCAACGGCCAGTCAACGGTCAACAAAAGTCAAAAATTTTTATTTATTTATTTATTTATTTAATTTAAAAATCAATTAAAAATACTTAAAAATAATATTTTTAAAGTTAGAAAATGACCTTAAACTCACAAAAATAAATCTAAAAATCCTATTAAAATTGTTAATTAAAAGTATTAGTCTCCAATAAAATCCAATTATTTACCGAACCATTTCGTTATTATTTTAGGTTAGTTCTTCCTCGTCGATCAAATCCCAAAACTCGTGCGCATCCAACAACATCAAAAGAACGCACCTAATGTGAGTGAATCTCTACCAATTCCCCGTTTTAATCACATTTTTGGGGTGTATCATGTGTCGCTTAATTATTTATTATATTTAAACACTTGTGCATCCATCATATCCGTGATCAAATGTATATTCAATATGTATCAATTGTTGTGTGGATTATGTTTAGATTAAAGTTATCATTTTCAGTACATGCATTTCATTAGGCCTATCAGCTCCCCGTGGGAGATGGGTTGAGTACAGGTGCCTCATTCGATCGGCTCCGTTTGATTGAGCCTTGATCTCACATACATCATCATACATTTCATACGATCGGCTCCGTTTGATTGAGCCTTGATCTCACAATACATTATCATTCATGTCATATACTCATTCATGGTGGTTTGTGATTGTTTGTTTATATATGTTTGCTCACATATGAATATTGCACAACTTTTCAATATTAAATACAACAAGAAATCAATAACAATGTTTTTAAACAAGGTTCACTCGCCAACTTTTGTTGACCCAAAATTTCCCCCAGTTTACACATGATACAAGTGATCCAGTTGAGGCAAGAAACACATAAGAGGGCCTAGAAGAATAAATCAATTTAAGCT
This sequence comes from Scalesia atractyloides, assembly GCA_947069175.1. NCBI lineage: Eukaryota > Viridiplantae > Streptophyta > Magnoliopsida > Asterales > Asteraceae > Scalesia > Scalesia atractyloides. The sequence continues at coordinate 21,008,411 of CAMTDV010000012.1, read as the reverse complement.
TTGGATTGTTTTACTTAGTTTCATTTCCTTGTATTTGTATGAATTTGATTTGAACATTTAAGTTGTAATTTTAATTTAATAAATATGAAATATTTTAGTAAACATCATGAGCTTTGGTGATAACCCAATTATACCCCGACTCTTATTCCGCTGCGGGTCGGGGTGTGACAGATTGGTATCAGAGCCATGACTATAGGGATATAGGATAGGTTATAGGTTATTAGACCCTTAGAGCCTATACTATAGTTGATTAGAATTTTTAAATTGTTTATGTGTTACATACAAAATTCATGATGTTTATATGGTTTATGTTTATTGTTACATTCAATGTTATGCAAGCATGTTCATAAGTACATATTATTATACAATGCTCATCATGAATCATATCCTCATAACATATCATATCCATGAGAGCACACACCTCACAATTCCCATGATTTTTGCAACGATTTTTGTATTTTTCAAATCACATCAAAGTGAGTTCCCATGACGGGCATGTAGTAACTGGAAGGGTACGAGTACTGGTAGTCGGAACGTCCTATCTAGGCTTGGCATTCGTATAAATCAAAATAAAGGACCAGTTTGTCTACCTGGGGACTAACGATGAGAGTACGAAGGACCTATTAGGCCAAAGCATGCTATACCAAACGTCGTGTGAGCTAACCCCACTTTGAGTTGTCATTGTGTCTATACCTGGACACCCTCCTGCCGTACATCTCGCAATCATATTTCATGGTTTTCATTCGGATGATGCGAGTGTTAAACCGCCAACACCAATGTGAATCCCACTAAGCCAATAGTCATGGGGGCCCACATGACTATACAGGCGATGGTATGGGGGACATTGGAGGCCCAAACATGAGCAAACCCAGGACATCCTATGGATGTAGTTGCATTATTGATGATTATGTTATTTTATTACTTTTAACGACACATGACACCTAAAAACTTCTTAAACTCACAATCTTCCTATGTATGTTCCTGTAGATGTCGGCTAGGCAACTACGTGGAGGTAGAAAGTCAGGAAGGTCAAACGAAGGCTTGGCCACCCAAATTGCAAAACAAATGGCCGCGGTGCTTCCTGACATCGTAATTCAAGTCCAACAAGCTCTCACCGCGAATCCTATCAACCCTCCCAATCAAGAAGACCATAACGTCGACAACCCTCCCTCCAAAAAGTGCTCCTACAAACACTTCAAGTCTTGCAATCCCCCAAAGTATGAAGGGACCGAAGGTGTCACTGCTCTGCTCCACTGGTTTGAGGAAATGGAGAACACCTTCCTCAATTGCGATTGTCCCGAGGATCGCAAGGTACGTTACGCAACCGGGAGACTGTTTGGGGTAGCCCTTACCTGGTGGAACACAGAAAAGGGAAAGAGAGGAGTCGAAGATGCTATGGCCTTAACATGGGAAGAGTTAAGGGAAATAATGACAAGACGCTTCTGTCCAAGAAGCGAAATCAAGAAGTTGGAAGATGAATTTCATTCTTTAAAACAAAAGGAAGGAGATCATACTTCCTACAACAAAAGATTTCTCGAGCTAAACCAAATGATCCCCAACTTGTTCACCCCAGTGTACCGCTTGGTTGAACACTACATTCGAGGCCTCCCCTCGAAAATTCAAGACTCGGTTCTAAGCACTTCACCTGCAACACTTGAGGTCTCAATGGAACTAGCTACCGAACTTACCGAGAATCGCATCCGAAATGGTAAATTCAAGGAGGAGAAAAAGAAAGCCCCCATTGAGGCCCAAACTTCAAACCATTCTGTCTCCTCTTCGAAGTTTGCTGGTAAGAGGAAGCGAAACAATAGGAACTTTGCTGTCACACAAACAAACCCCCCTATCACTGCTGCACCCATCACCCAAGTTGCCCCCTCAGCTGCACCATATAAAAAGCCATACTCCGGCCCGTACCCAAAATGCAATCGTTGCCAATACCATCACCTTCCCAAACATCCCTGCCAACATTGCATTAGCTGTGGCCGTGCAGGTCACACCATCCAAACCTGCCGCACACTTCAGCGAATGAACCGCAACCAACCCTCAACCCAAACCCACCATCAGATAGTGGGTCAAGCCCAACAACCCTTACTTCTACCATCTACACAACATACGGCCCAATCCTACTACCAACCCAACTACCCCATGATGCAACCCATGCGAGCGTGTTACAACTGTGGAGACCCAAACCACTTTAGAAACACTTGTCCACGCTTGGTGAACATCATTCATGCCCAAGCTCAAGCAAATCCGGTGAACCAAGCTAACCAAGTTCCTCCACCTGCTAGAGGAAGAGCTTTCAACATCAACGCCAATCAAGCTAGGGCTGACAACAACGTGGTTAACGGTACGTTTCTCATCAATGGTAGTTATGCATCCATGTTATTTGATACTGGCGCGGATAAGAGTTTTGTGTCCTTAGAATTTGAACCCATCCTCAACCAAACTCGTGATAATCTCATGGAATCCATAACGGTGGAAGTTGCTGACGGAAAACTGGTCTCATTAAACTCTATTATACGAAATTGTACCCTCACTCTAAACGATCACGATTTTCCAGTTGACCTCATTCCTATGAAGTTGGGAAGTTTCGACATTATAATCGGTATGGACTGGCTCAGCCAACATCATGCTGAAGTTGTATGCCGCGAAAAGTTCATTCGCATTCCTCTTGTAGAAGGTCAAACCCTACGAATCTTTGGAGAAACCCCTTCGAAAGGACTCAAATTGATGTCCTGCCTTCAAGCCCAAAAATATCTCCGCAAGAACTATGTCGCATTCCTAACTCACGTCGTCAAGAAGGGAAGCAAGGAGAAGAAACTCGAAGATATACATGTAGTGAAAGAATTCCCACAAGTCTTTCCCGACGACATCTCAGGACTTCCTCCCATGAGAGAAGTCGAATTCCGCATTGATCTTATACCTGGCGCTACACCAGTCGCAAAATCTCCTTATAGGTTTGCCCCATCCGAAATGCAAGAGCTGGCCAGTCAACTGCAAGAGCTGACTGACAAAGGATTTATACGTCCTAGCTCATCGCCTTGGGGTGCACCTGTTCTTTTTGTGAAGAAGAAAGATGGAACGTTTCGCATGTGTATCGACTACAGAGAACTCAACAAGTTAACGGTCAAGAACCGCTACCCATTACCTCGCATCGATGACCTTCTAGACCAACTTCAAGGCGCCACCTGTTTTTCAAAAATCGACCTTCGTTCTGGATATCATCAACTTAGAGTACATGAAGAAGACGTCCCAAAGACCGCCTTCCGAACTCGATATGGTCATTACGAATTCATGGTCATGCCAATTGGTTTAACCAACGCCCCAGCAGTATTTATGGATTTAATGAATAGGGTATGCAAACCCTACCTCGACCGCTTTGTCATAGTCTTCATCGACGACATCCTCATCTACTCAAAGTCTAAGTCTGATCATGAACGACACCTTCGACTCATCCTTACACTCTTAAGGACAGAAAAGCTGTACGCTAAGTTCTCGAAATGTGAATTCTGGTTAAGGGAAGTACAATTCCTTGGACACGTCGTCAATGACAAGGGAATTCATGTTGATCCCTCAAAAATCAAGGCAGTACAGGAATGGCAAGCACCACGTACCCCTACCGAAGTAAGATCATTTCTTGGTTTGGCTGGTTACTATCGCCGCTTCATTGCCAATTTTTCTCGTATTGCTGTACCACTAACGGCTTTGACTCATAAAGGAAAACCCTTCATATGGTGACCTAAACAAGAAGAAGCCTTCCAAACTCTAAAGCAAAAACTCTGTGACGCACCTATCCTCACACTCCCTGAGGGTTGTGATGACTTCGTGGTTTATTGCGACGCGTCAGGGCAAGGACTAGGCTGTGTACTGATGCAAAGAGGAAAAGTGATAGCCTATGCTTCTAGGCAACTCAAAGTTCATGAAAAGAATTACACCACCCACGACCTGGAACTTGGAGCCGTTGTGTTCGCTCTTAAGATATGGAGACATTACCTCTACGGTACCAAGTGTAAAATATACACTGACCACAAGAGCCTCCAACATATCTTTAACCAAAAGGAGTTGAATATGAGGCAACGAAGATGGGTCAAACTGCTTAACGACTACGACTGTGAAATTCTGTACCATCCTGGCAAGGCAAACGTGGTGGCCGATGCGCTCAGCCAAAAAGGTTATGCGAACTCCATTCGTCTTCTATGTTCGCAAATCATAACCGACATCAAAGATCGAATCCGAGAAGCTTAACATGTTTCAGTAACAGAAAACGACGTACGCGATGAACTGTCATGTGGAGCAGAACTTAAAATCGAAACCAAATCCGACGGTATTCTATACTATTTAAATCGCATATGGATTCTTGATCGCGACAACCTTCGTGATTTCCTCATGAATGAGGCGCACAAAACACGGTACTCTGTACACCCAGCCGACAAGATGTATCAAGACCTACGATACACCTACTGGTGGCCTGGCATGAAAAAGGATATCGCTGTCTTTGTTTCCAAGTGCCTTACCTGTTCCAAAGTAAAAGCTGAACATCAAAGACCTTCAGGACTTTAACCCAACCTGAAATACCTGTATGGAAGTGGGAAAACATAACCATGGACTTCATTACCGGGTTACCTCGCACCTCCAGTGGGTATGACACCATATGGGTAATCATTGATCGTCTTACAAAATCAGCTCACTTCATTCCGATTCGCGAGGACTTCAAGAACGAGAAGTTAGCTCGTATCTACATCAACGAGATCGTAAGCCGTCATGGTGTACCTTTAAGCATCATTTCAGACCGTGATGGTCGTTTCACTTCACGAACATGGCAAGCTGTACAAACCGCCTTGGGTACACGATTAGACCTCAGTACCGCTTTTCATCCTCAAACTGATGGACAATCTGCACGCACCATCCAAACTCTTGAAGACATGCTTCGAGCATGTGTCATAGACTTCAAAGGGAATTGGGACGCTCATCTACCATTAGTTGAATTTTTATACAACAATAGCTATCATTCGAGTATCGGCATGGCTCCTTTCGAAGCTTTATATGGTCGTAAGTGCCGATCACCAGTATGTTGGCACGAAATTGGAGAAGCACAAATCACCGGTTCAGAATTAATTCAAGAAACAACAGACAAGATCCATCAAATTCGAAACAATCTTCTAGCGGCACAAAGTCGTCAAAAGAGTTATGCAGATAAACGACGAAAGCCCTTGGAGTTTAACATTGGTGATCAAGTACTTTTAAAAGTATCACCGTGGAAGGGAGTAGTTCGTTTTGGCCAGAAGGGCAAGCTAGCACCACGCTACGTAGGACCTTTCAAGATACTCGAAAGAGTAGGACCTGTAGCATACAAGCTTGACCTACCAGAAGAACTCAACAGAATTCATCCCACATTCCACGTATCAAACTTGAAGAAGTGCCTCGCCGATGAAAACCTCCATATTCCTCTAGAAGACATTCAAGTCGATGAATCTATGCATTTCATTGAAAGACCAGTAGAAATTATGGACTTCGGAGAGAAGCGTTTAAGAGGAAGTCGTATTCCAATTGTCAGGGTACGCTGGGAGTCGAAACGAGGACCTGAGTTTACTTGGGAACGTGAAGACTCAATGCGAGAAATACCCGCACCTTTTTCCTGTTACCACTACTACTTAAATTTCGGGACGAAATTTCTAAAAGTAGGGGATACTGTAGCATCCGTCGAAAAACGGGTTTCCAAAACCCGCTTCGTTTATTAATCGAATAGTCAGTTATAATTTTTGTTGCGTATAAATGGTTCATTTTAATTTTAAACAATACATAATTAATAAACATTTTAGAATTTAAAAACTATAATCATTAAATGGTAAAAACAAGTGCTAAAAAAAATAAAATCAAGCTGCCGGGTTTCGAACCCGGGTCAGCCAGATCAAACAAACAAACATCTCACCACTCCGCCACTTGACTCGTTTGTGATAACTATTAAAACAAATAATATTTATAATAAAACTCTAAATCAAATTCAGTAATCAGCGCGCCCAATCTTCAGTCGCCGGAATTACCGACGATTTCGCGAGACTTCGACCGTTTTCCTTTGACTGAACGCGTGTTTTAACTTCGACATCGGTTATAACTGATGTCTAATCCCGCAATCCCAGTCATAACCGCCGGAAAAGTTTTGACCACGAATCAAGATCAAATTCGGACTCGATTCATTCTGTTTCTTCCCTATAAATACACACCCAAGTCTCTGGTAACCTTTTCGCTCAAAATCGCACAAATTATAGAAGTCTTAGCACTCGCCGGAGAAATTCTGCACTCGCCAGACTTTCACCGGAAAACCGAGACTTACACCAAATCGGTAAATTTCTCGACTCTTTCGTTTTCAATCCATTGTTAGACATATACTAACTTCAATCCTTCAACCAGAATCGGTTCCAGACGACGTTGCCGGAAATTCTGCACTCGCCGGAAAATCTTTGGAAATTCTGAAATCACACTGTAAATCGGTACAATCATCTAAACCCCCTGATATCTCTTTTTTAGTCACTTAATTTCACAACTCATTGATCAAAACTGTTAATTGATTCGCTCAGACGGAATTCACAAATCAGAGCCGACGACCCTTGCCGGAGTTCTGAGAAAAAACATCCTTTTCTGTACATTCGAATCCGTAACTCTCTTATCCATTACATTTCAATCAATCATATGTTCGACGAACGATTTAAACAAGAACAGTCGAACATCTTTGTCTGTGTCTTCATGAATGAAGAAGACGAAGTCGAACATTGTGTATAAGTTTAATTGAAACAGGATATTAAACCGGGTTAGACACACATTCCAGCGGTGGACTGTGTGCAATCACACAGCGCACGTCACGAGTTCGAACCTTACAACGCACCGACTTTCCGAATTAAAACCAAAATTTTTAAAACTGAATCAGATCAAGTCACAGTAAGTTTATAAGAATAATATAAACCATAAGTTAAACAGATTAGACACACAGCCCAACTGGTTGGGCTGTGCGCTTACAAACCGAAGGACCCGAGTTCCACTCCGGGTCCCTGCAACCGGTTCGACATATAAACCCTTTTTAATATAAACCAAATAAATTAACATTTAAGTAATATATATATAATTAAAACATAGAATATTTCGGGTTAGACACGTAGCTCAGTTGGTAGAGCTGCGTGCACGCGTACGAGAGGTCCCGGGTTCGAACCTCACTCAGTGCACACTCAACCACAGTCCGACCGGTCAACGGTCCGGTCAACGGTCAACAAAAGTAAAAAAAATTTATTTTTTTATTTATTTATTTAATTTAAAAATCAATTAAAAATACTTAAAAATAATATTTTTAAAGTTAGAAAATGACCTTAAACTCACAAAAATAAATCTAAAAATCCTATTAAAATTGTTAATTAAAAGTATTAGTCTCCAATAAAATCCAATTATTTACCGAACCATTTCGTTATTATTTTAGGTTAGTTCTTCCTCGTCGATCAAATCCCAAAACTCGTGCGCATCCAACAACATCAAAAGAACGCACCCAATTTGAGTGAATCTCTACCAATTCCCCGTTTTAATCACATTTTTGGGGTGTATCATGTGTCGCTTAATTATTTATTATATTTAAACACTTGTGCATCCATCATATCCGTGATCAAATGTGTATTCAATATGTATCAATTGTTGTGTGGATTATGTTTAGATTAAAGTTATCATTTTCAGTACATGCATTTCATTAGGCCCATCAGCTCCCCGTGGGAGACGGGTTGAGTACAGGTGCCTCGTTCGATCGGCTCCGTTTGATTGAGCCTTGATCTCACATACATCATCATACATTTCATACGATCGGCTCCGTTTGATTGAGCCTTGATCTCACAATACATTATCATTCATGTCATATACTCATTCATGGTGGTTTGTGATTGTTTGTTTGTATATGTTTGCTCACATATGAATATTGCACAACTTTTCAATATTAAATACAACAAGAAATCAATAACAATGTTTTTAAACAAGGTTCACTCGCCAACTTTTGTTGACCCAAAATTTCCCCCATTTTACACATGATACAGGTGATCCAGTTGAGGCAAGAAACACATAAGAGGGCCTAGAAGAATAAATCAGTTTAAGCTTTGGATTGTTTTACTTAGTTTCATTTCCTTGTATTTGTATGAATTTGATTTGAACATTTAAGTTGTAATTTGAATTTAATAAATATGAAATATTTTAGTAAACATCATGAGCTTTGGTGATAACCCAATTATGCCCCGACTCTTATTCCGCTGCGGGTCGGGGTGTGATAATAACATTGAAACTTCCCAACTTCATAGGAATGAGGTCAACTGGAAAATCGTGATCGTTTAGAGTGAGGGTACAATCGCGTATAATAGAATTTAATGAAACGGGTTTTCTGTCAGCAACTTCCACCGTTAGAGATTCCATGAGATTAACACGAGTTTGGTTGAGGATAGGTTCAAACTCTAAGGACACAAAGCTCTTATCCGCACCAGTATCGAATAATATGGATGCATAACTACCATTGATGAGAAACGTACCGTTGACCACGTTGTTGTTAGCCCTAGCTTGGTTGGCATTGATGTTGAAAGCTCTTCCTCTGGTAGGTGGAAGAGCTTGGTTAGCTTGGTTTACTGGGTTTGCTTGGGCTTGAGCATGGATGATGTTCACTAAGCGTGGACAAGTGTTTCTGAAGTGGTTTGGGTCCCCACAGTTGTAACAAGCTCGCATGGGTTGCATCATGGGGTAGTTGGGTTGGTAGTAAGGTTGAGCTATGTGTTGCGTGGGTGGTAGAAGTAAGGGTTGTTGGGCTTGACCCACTGTCTGATTTTGGGTTTGGGTTTGTGGTTGACTGCGGTTCATTCGTTGAAGAGTACGGCAGGTTTGGATGGTGTGACCCGCACGGCCACAGCTTGTGCAATGTTGGCAGGGGTTTTTGGGAGGGTGATGGCATTGACAACGGTTGCATTTTGGGTGTGGGCCGGTGTATGGCTTTTTGAATGGTGCAGCTGAGGGAGCAATTTGGGTGATTGGTGCAGCAGTGATAGGAGGGTTGGTTTGAGTGACAGCAAAATTCTTGCTGTTTCGCTTCCTCTTACCAACAAACTTTGAGGAGGAGACATAGTGGTTTGGAGTTGGGGCCTCAATGGGTGCTTTCTTCTTCTCGTCTTTGAATTTGCCGTTTCGGATGCGATTCTCAGTGAGTTCTGTAGCTAATTCCATTGCGGCTTCAAGTGTTGCAGGCGAAGTGCTTAAAACCGAATCTTGGATTTTCGAGGGGAGACCTCGAATGTAGTGTTCAATTAAGCGGTACAAGGGGGTGAACAAGTTGGGGATTATCTGGTTCAGCTCTAGAAATCTCTTGTTATAGGAAGTGTGATCTCCTTCCTTTTGTTTCAGCGCGTGGAATTCATCTTCCAACTTTTTGATTTCGCTTCTTGGACAGAAGCGTCTTGTCATGAGTTCCCTTAACTCTTCCCATGTTAAGGCCATGGCATCTTCCACTCCTCGCTTACCCTTTTCCGTGTTCCACCAGGTAAGGGCTACCCCCAAACAGTCTTCCAGTTGCATAACGTACCTTGCGATCCTCGGGACAATCGAAATTGAGGAAAGTGTTTTCCATTTCTTCAAACCAGCGAAGGAGGGCGGTAACACCTTCGGTCCCTTCATATTTTGGGGGATCACAAGATTTGAAGTGTTTATAGGAGCACTTTTTGGAATGAGGGTTGGCGACGCTCTGGTCTTCTTGATTGGGAGGGTTGATGGGATTTGCGGTGAGAGCATGTTGAACTTGAATTACGATGTCAGGAAGCACTGCGGCCATTTGTTTAGCAATTTGTGTGGCCAAGCGTTCATTTGATCTTCCTGACTTTCTTCCTCCACGTAGTTGCCTAGCCGACATCTATAGGAACATATATAGGAAGATTGTGAGCTTAAGAATTTTCTAGGTGTCATGTGTCGTAAAAAGAATGAAAAATAACATAACTGACAATAATTTAACTACATCCATAGGATGTCTTGGGTTTGCTCATGTTTGGGCCTCCAATGTCCCCCATACAATCGCCTGTGTAGTCATGTGGGCCCCCATGACTATTGGGCTTGGTAGGATTCACATTGGTGTCGGCGGATTAACACTCGCATCACCCGAATGAAAATCGTAAAATATGATTGCGAGATGTATGGTAGGAGGGTGTCCAGGTGTAGACACAATGACAACTCAAAGTGGGGTTAGCTCACATGACGTTTGGTATAGCATGCTTTGGCCTAATAGGTCCTTTGTACTCTCATCGTTAGTCCCCAGGTAAGCAAACTGGGCCTTTATTTTGGATTTATACGAATGCCAAGCCTAGACAGGACGTTCCGACTACCGGTACTCGTACCCTTCCAGTTACTACATGCCCGTCATGAGAACTCACTTTGATGTGATTTGAAAAATACAAAAATCATTGCAAAAATCATGGGAATCGTGATGTGTGTGCTCTCATGGATATGATATGTTATGAGGATATGATTCATGATGAGCATTGTATAATAACATGTATTTATGAGCATGCATTGCATAACATTGAGTGTAAAAATAAACATAAAGCATATAAACATCATGAATTTTGTATGTAACGCATAAACAATTTAAAATTTAATCAACTATAGTATAGGCTCTAAGGGTCTAATAACCTATCCTATATCCCTATAGTCACAAACTCTGATACCAATCTATCACACCCCGACCCGCAGCGGAATAAAAGTCGGGGCATAATTGGGTTATCACCAAAGCTCATGATGTTTACTAAGATGTTTCATATTTATTAAATTCAAATTACAACTTAAATATCCAAAACAAAATTCATACAATTACAAGAAAATGAAACTATATAATTATTCCAAAGCTTAAACTTGTTTATTCTTCTAGGCTTTCCTATGTGTTTCTTGTCTCAGCTGGATCACCTATATCATGTGTAAAACGGGGGATATTTTGGGTCAACAAAAGTTGGCGAGTGAACCTTGATAAAACATTGTTACTAATTTCTTGATTTATTTAATAAGGAAAATTTGTGCAATAATCACATGTGAGCAAACATATATAGATAAACAATCACAAACCACTTTAGATGAGTATATGACATGAATGATGATGTATTTGAGATCAAGGCTCAATCAAACGGAGCCGATCTAATGAGGCTCCTGATGCTCAACCCGTCTCCCACGGGGAACTGATGGGCCTAATGAAATGCGTGCACTGAAAATGATAAGTTCAATCTACATATAATTCACACAACAATTGATACACATTTGATCACGGATATGATGTATGCACAAGTGTTTAAATAAAATAAAAAGATTATACGACACATGATACACCCCAAAACATGATTAAAACGGGGAATTGGCAGAGATTCACTCACAATGGGTGCGTTCTTTGATGACGATGAATGCGCACGAATTTATGATTCAATCGACGAGGGAAGAACTAACCTAGATAATAACAAAATGATTCGATAAATAAATAAATTTTATTTGAGATTAATATTTTTAATTAGTGCTCTTAAATTGGATTTTTAGATTTATTTTTGTGAGTTTAAGGAAATTTTCTAACTTTAATAATCTTATTTTTAAGTATTTTTAAATAATTTTCCAATTAAATAAATAAATAAAAAGAAAAAAAGTTGACTTTTTGACCGTTGACCGGGTCTTGACCGGTCAGACTGTGTTTTCTATGCGCTGAGTGAGGTTCGAACTCGGGACCTCTCGTATACGTGCACGTAGCTCTACCAACTGAGCTACGTGTCTAACCCGAAATATTCTCTGTTTCAATTATATATATATACTAATTAACCTTAAACTTATTTGGTTTTTATTAAAAATGATTTATATGGCCGAACCGGTTGCAGAGACCCGGAGTCGAACTCGGGTCCTTTGGTTCTAGTGCGCACAGCCCAACCAGTTGGGCTGTGTGTCTAATCTGCTTAACTACTGAATTATATTCCTCTTATAAACATTCCGTGACTTGATCTGATTAAGTTTTAAAAATGTTGGTTTTATTTCTGAAAGTCGGTAACTTGTGCGATTCGAACTCGGGACGTGCATATTGTATTTGCACACAGTCCACCGCTGGACTGTGTGTCTAGCCCGTTTGAATATCCGGTTTTAATTATATTAATACATATATTCGACTTCATCTTCTTCGTTTACAAGAACACAGAACAGCGAAATCCGACTGTTCTGTTTAATCGACCATAATTTATACTTGATTGAAATGGAGAAAAAGATTAAGTGATATGGTATACCGGAACAGAGAGTTTGCTTCAGATTTCCGGCAGGATTCCGTCAGCTCTGATTTGCGATTTCCGGCTGAGTGAACTGTTCAACAGTTTCGATTATTGGTTTGAACAATTAAATTATAAATCAAGAGGTAGCAAGAAGGTTTAGACAATTATACCGTCTGATGAACGAATGCGGTTTTCTGATCAGGGATTCCGGCGATATTCCGGCAAAATTGGAAATCTGCGGCGACGAGCTTTTGAAGAAATGAAACTTCGAAAAAGTGTGCGGTTCTGAGCAAAAGGGTTACCAGATGATTGAGTGGGTATTTGTAGCGGAAACAGGCCAATTGATTCAATTTAGAAACCATGATTTCGCGGTCAAGATTTCCAATCTTCAAAGGTAACGGTCTTGACTGAAATTGATGGTTAGACATCGGTTATAACTGATGTCGAAGTCGGTTATCGCGTTTTAGTCAAAAGGAAAGGCAACATTAGCGGAGTTTTGGTTTTACTCCGGCGATTCCGCGTTCTGAGTGCGCGTTGATTTCCGGTTTTGAATTCAGGTTTACTTTAAGTATTATTTGTTTCAGTATTGTCACAAAGAAAGTGTGTGGCGGAGTGGTGTGTTGTGTGTTTGTGCTTGCGGGTGACCCGGGTTCGAAACCCGGCTGCCCTATTTTATTTTTTTATTTACTTATTTTTATTATTTATTAATTATGGTTTAAAATTATAAAAATATTTATTAGTTATGTATTGTTTGAAATTAATATGAACCATAAATACGCAACGAAACTTATAACTGAATATTTGATTGATAAACGAAGCGGGTTTTGAAACCCGTTTTTCGACGAATGTTACATTGATGAGTGAGCATGGCATGAGGATATTGACAAGGCGAATGTGTGAACTTGGAATATCATGTACGTTAGAAAAAATACCATGATTCCTAGACATTTGATGCGTGCCTTGGGAATTAAGGACCTAGGACGAGTAAGGTTAAAGAAAAGATTTCTCGAAGGACGGGAATCTAAGCATGAACATGGTCGCCAACTTGTTAAGATTTGTGTCATATCGAGAGCCTTAGCTCTAATACCATGTAAAGTGAATGTAATCTTCTGAGGAAATTACAATGGAGGGGAAGTCTCAACATATACAAGAAAGAACCCTTAGGAAATCCTATAGCGAACATATGGGCCATATACAAATACTATATATACAGTTAACAAAATTTAAGCATTTCAATAACATGAATGACACGACACATTTAACACAATTGTCGACAAGGCTCACAAAAACACTTAATAAATAATTATATATGAATAACACCATAAAATAAAACTTACCAAAAATTATAATCCATTTTTAGTTATTTTTATAACTGTGCAATCATGTGTTTTTTATAAACATGTTTTAATTGTGTCATGTTGACCTATCAACCTATATAACATGATAACTTAAACATGTTAGTATGTGTCATAAATGGGTTTAGTGGGCTAGACCCATTTAGTCATGTTTTGACAAATGATAATTGTATTGACCCGTTTATTACTTGATTCATGTTGTGCTAAGAATATGTTGTGCGATAACGGCAACTCTAATTCTAAGTTAAGTGCACCCTTGCAATTTGTTTAGACATAACACTCTTAACTAGTTTAGACACATCATCCCTAGCAATTTGTTTAGACAGAACACTCCAACTAGTTTAAACATATTATAATTAGACAAGTTAAACATATTGTTCTAAAAAAAGTTTACAAGTATCTTTATAACGTTTCAAAAATAAAAAGTTTATACAAGATATTACGATTCTATACCAAAATTAAAGATAATGAACTTTCAGTTTGTTTCGAAGTAAAATTTATTATAAGAGTTTTGTAGTTTGTATAGAAAACTACAAATTATAAATAATAAGTTTTCTTATTAAAAAACAAAAAAATTTATTATTTTTAAATTTTGGTTTGTATTTGATTCCTGACCTCTTGCCTAGTGGCTTCAAATATTTACCCTAACTAAAGTGATGCGGGTTTAAGTTCTATTAAACGGGCATTAGGTGGATTTTAGAAATAGATTTTTAGAGGGGCGAGAGTGTTCGCCGTTAGATGATTTATGCCCTTAACTCAAAGTTACTTGGGGTGATATTTCTTAAATGACAAGGGGGCCAAGCTGAGCACCATCACATAAACAATAGACTAGTGTACTAGAACATAAACTTAAGAACTTGTGCAAATAAGCAACGAACTGGGCACTTAAATATGAGATATCCAATCGACTTAAGTGCACTCAAGATTTTGGAGAAGTATGGCATTGAAGAAAAAAATGACGATAAATGGAGGTGACACACACGCTTTGGTGCATGGGAGAGAACAAAGAAGGAGGGACGAGGTGTCTGGTGGTGGATCGACAACATACTCATTTATTGGAGGTGTTTGTTGGTGATAGTGGCAACAATTAGATACGTTAATTCCTAAAGAAAAATTTTTCGAACAAATTTATAATAATGACCGGAATTTAGAACAGGAACATAGGTAACATTAACTAGAGTTTGAACCACATCAAAAGCGTTAGTTCTAATACGATATAAACTAAATAAAATTATCTAAATTAGTTATGAAAAAAAATCACAAGAGAAGTTAGAATGTATATGTTTAACAATATACAAACATTTCAACAACACAAATTGTGAAATTACACGAGTATAACAAAACATCATTAAAGAAATAAATAAGATATAAAGATTACATTCCATTTTGAACTGAAAAATCATTTGGGCCGAGTGACACGGGCGCCGAGCACCCGTTGCTCAGTTTGAAAAATTTCTCGCTTTAGGGTTTCAAATTATCTCTCAAATCATCCACCACATTTCATTCAGTTATCGTCAATTCTTTCTGTTTTCATTCAATCTCGATTGAAATTCACTTGATTTGATGCTATAGTCGAAATCACACAACTTTATAGCCTCATAATCAACTCAACTCAGCTTCACATCTCATCAAACCCTAATCAGTCATGAACTTCACCGATCCAGCAATGTCACTTCTGGCCGCTAGCGGCGGCGACACCGTCAAGCTCTTCGACGTTTCGATAGATCCCGGCGATCCGTGTGTTCTCAGCCACACGCCGTCACCTGGTTCGCAAGTTAATTCTGTCAAGTGGAATCATACCAGTAAGAATTTGTTGTTGTTTTTTGTGGTTTGTGTTGATTTATTGGTTAAGTTTGTGTTTTTTAGGTAATGTGTTGTGAATTAAGATAATTGGTTTAAATACTGTGATCAGATTTGGTGGTGGCAAGTGCTGGTGATGATAAACGGATATCGTTGTGGCGGAAGAATGGCGAAAGTATGGGGACTATTCCTGCTGCTGGTACTGATAGTGGTGATAATATTGAGGTGAGTTGAATTAGGTGTTGATGTTGGTGTGTTTGTTATATGTAGTTTTTGTGTTTTGAATTGTTAGTTGAATTTGGTATTGATACTGGTGAGTGGGTATTATGCGCGGTTTGCTCTTCGTTAACGGTTTGATTGGTACTATACTTACAGTTTTAGAATCAAGATTTATGGAGGACCTAAGATTTTCTAGAAGCTTGCAGTTATTTACAGTTGGGTGCTGTCGGCCCTTCTTGTTGTTTTGAAAGAGACGAGAGCACTTACATCCCATTCCCTATCCCATCCCAATCCCTATTGTTTAGAGAAAATTATAGGGGTTTCACTTAATATGATGCTCCATTCCATTCCCTAATGGTGATTAAATTTTGGTACTAAGTTACCATAACCTATATGTAGGGATTCACTATAAAAGAAAAATTTCGTGAGTGGAAGAAAGAAAATCTTTTCTAAAAAAGGGAATAAAGAACACTATTTAATTAAATAGAGATAGAAATGGGGAATGAGATTTAGAAGGTACTTAAAAGGTGAACAAAATTTAGAGATAAAGATGGTTTTAGCTAAATTATAGGGATGAGGATGAGGAATCCATTGTGAATGTTCTAAAGTCGTCTGAATTTCCATTTCCGTAATTTACAGGCATCCCACACTTTGCAATTTGTGTATGTTTATAATGTAATTAGTCCCATTTGTTTCATGTTAACCTTAACGCTTATGAGTGAGGCACACTGCTCTTTAAACTGCAGGAGTCTATTTTCACTATCAGCTTTAGCACCAAAGCATCGCGTTACATTTGTTCCGGTGGAAGTGGTCAAGTTGTGAGAATATGGGATTTACAAAGAAGGAGATGTATAAAGTGGTTAAAAGGTCATACAGACACAATAACAGATGTGAAATATAATTGTCGAGATGAACATTTAGCTTCCATTAGTCTCGGTGGTGATCTTATTATTCACAATCTTGGATCGGGCGCAAGGGCTACTGAACTCAAGGATCCTAATGGGCAGGTGTGTGTTCTTATCCATCTTTTAGTTCTTATTGGTGTTTGGAGTTTATATACTTCTGTTTTCTGATGTGCTAGATGTTTCTATGATGGTTCAAGCTCAGGTCCTGAGGGTGCTTGATTATTCACGGGCTAGCAGGCATCTTCTAGTGACAGCTGGCGATGACGGTTCTGTTCATCTATGGGATACAACTGGTCGCAACCCAAAGGTTTCTTGGTTAAAGCAACACTCTGCACCGACAGCTGGCATTAGTTTTTCGCCGTCCAACGACAAGGTTTCTACTAAATATTTCATGCTTTTTTATGGTCAAAATGGTATCTTATATACAGTTTTGGAGCTTGGCAGATAATCGCTAGTGTTGGACTTGATAAAAAACTATACACCTTTGACTCGGGAGTTAGAAGACCCTCGTTTTGCGTACCATACGAGTCACCGTTTTCTTCAGTGGCATTTCATGATGACGGAAACACACTGGCGGCTGGCACAACAACTGGACAGGTGGTATTTTACGATGTGCGTGCAAAGCCTCAACCTATTACCGTTCTTCGTGCTTATGCTAACTCTGAGGTAAATCTTTCTCCAGTTAATTTTTTTATTGAGTAAAATGCCATTTTCGTCCCTGAGGGTTGGCCAGTTTTGCGACTTTCGTCCAAATGTTTGTTTTTCCGTATTTGGATTCAAAAGGTTTGAAATCTTGCCATTTACATCCGGCTCATTAACTCAATCCATTTTTCTTTGTTAAGTCAGGGGTATTTTTGTCTTTTTTGTTAACTTAAAAGGCACTTCAGTGTTTTTCACCTTATGTACAAGACCAGATTTCCCTTCAAGTGAAAAAGACCAGATTGCCCTTCAAGTTAACAAAAAAGACGGAAAATACCCCTGATTTAACTGAGAAAAATAGATGGAGTTAACGAGCTGGATGGAAATGGCAAGATTTTAAACCTTTTGGATCCAGATGCGGAAAAACAAACCTTTGGACAAAAGTCGCAAAACTAGCCAAACCTCAGGGACGATATTGGCATTTTACTCATTTTTATTTGAATTACGGATAAAATAAGTTTTGATGTTATTTTGTTTATACATAGGCTGTCACAAGTTTATGCTGGCAAAGATCAAAACCGATTTTTGTAAACGAAAAGACGTGCACACCGGATACGGCTCTCATGGGTGGTACCGTGGATGATTCGATTGTTATGCCGGACCCGCTTCCTTCATCAACAACATCTACTACTTTAATTTCCGGGTCCCGTAACTCTGGTAGTGATTCATTTGCAGCAGTGGAAGAAACGCCATTGAGAAGCTCTTTAAGGGTTGGCAGATTACACGTGTCACGTGGTTTTAATATTAAAGATGACATGGAGGTGTTTTCTCCACTTGTGGAAGTTCAGCCGATTACACCGTCTTTTGATAAGTTATTTGAAGGAACCAAAAATGATTTTAATAAAAAGACTGCTCTGTTGTTTCCTTCGTCGAAAAGATTCTCACTTGCAACCGATGTTGGCGGTGATCATCCTCACTCGATTTTTGACTCGAAAAGATTCTCGCTTGCAACTGATATTGGCAGCTCAACTTTGGCACAGGTTTGCTAGTTAATACTCCAGTATATGATATATGTTAACTAACAAAATGTTATGTAAATTCAGATTGAACCGGACCAAATTCATAAAAAAGTAACAATATTACTCAGTTTCTCATTCTGGCTAATTCAGTATTTTTTTACTCATAAAAAGTTACAAGCTTTACAAAAAATATATTTTTTTGTAAAGAACAAAAAGAAATTCAATTTTTTTTAGTAAAATGCCATTCCGGAGATTTGGCCAGTTTTGTGACTTTGATCCAAAGGTTTGTTTTTCCCCAATTAAATCCAAAAGAAAAGGTTTGAAATCTTGCTATTTTCATTTGGCTCGTTAACTCCATCCATTTTTCTCTGTTAAGTCTGGGGTATTTTCATCTTTTCTGTTAACTTAAAGGGCAATTCGGTGTTTCACTTTATATACAAGCATTAAAATACACTTACTAAATTAAAAACAAAAATAAGATATAAACAAGTAGGAGAAAAGACGAAAATACCCTTGACTTAACGGGTAAAAATGGATGGAGAAAGAGCCGGATGAACTAGGCAAGATATTACACCTTTGTATCCACATGTGGTAAAACAAACCTTTGGATGAAAGTCGCAAAACTGGCCAAACCTCAGGGATGAAAATGGCATTTTACTATTTTTTTGAGTAAAGGACAATTATTTTTGGTCACTTACCCTTGATAAAAATGTGTATGGGTTGGTTACATTTTTATGCAAAATTATTAATTTCAATTCATAAAATCATACAGGATGACAACAACAATTCTGTATCTCAACCATTATCATCTCCCGTATTATCAAAACCCGATGAACCGTCATCGATAACTCCTCCGGAAGCTTGGGGTGGCGTGTCAGATAAATTTATGCGTCCACGTCAGCAAGGGGCACTGCCCTCTCGCTTTGCCACATTGGCATCTTCATCCAGTTTATCTTTGGGATCCATGATGGCAGGTCTTCAAGATCTTAGTTTGCCGTCAACCCAGACGGGTATTAATTTCCGGGTCAGGGATAACTCGTCAAGTCAAGAGAGTCCGTTGACTTATTCGGAAATCCCGTTTGGCTCTACTCCTCTTTCACTTGGTTTGAAAGGGAATTTAGATTCTTCTGGACTTGCGTTGACCCAAACACGGAGATTTAGAAGCTATGATGAGAGGATGAGTACTAATGCGGCTTATAGTGACGGGACGTCTATTGCTGTGGGGTCCCCGAAAACGAAGAAAACAGGGCCAGAAACGAGAGAAGAAATTTTGAATAGCTTTACACCGAGGCATGAGACGTCGACTGTCACGGAATCGGGAATTACTCCATCTGCGAATGTAAGAAAATAAATGTGTTCACGAACTATTCATGAACACTTTTAGAACAAGATTTGTTCGTATTCGTTCATTAAGAAAATGTTTGTGTTCGTTAGTTTTAGGAAACGAACGCAAACAAATGTTCATGAACATAAATGAAAACAAACGAATACAAACAAACGTTCATGAACGAAAATGAACATATATTAAATATTTTATTAAATATAGGGTGCACTAATTTATTAAATATTTTTATTAGTGAGAATTTTGAAGTATTTAAATAAAATATAAAAATTTATTACCCTAATAAACTATCAAACACGTTACCGAACGTTCACGAACATAAGTAAACAAACGTGGCCTCTGTTAATGTTCGTTCATTTCTTAAACGAACGAACCCAAATGAACTTCCAGCCGAATTGTTCGCTCAACGTTCGGTTCGTTTGCAACCCCTAGAAGCGGGTCTAGTTGCTTGGTTTGCTTTTTTTCAAAACCTATTTTTTATCGATCTAATTCGTTATGCTGATGTTATCAAAAGGGTATGGACACACAACCCCAAAAATCACCGTTGCATCCTAATTCACAGCAGCAGCAGCAACAGCAACTTGGATCTTCGTTCTCACTTCAACTATTTCAAGGCACACTTGACGAAGCTCTTGCTTCTTTTCAGAAATCCATTCATGAAGATGTTAGAAACCTTCACATTGAAGTTTTAAGGCAATTTCATATGCAGGAGGTCTGTAATATACTAATATGTTATGTTATATTTTATAATATTTTATGTTATTTATGTCGCTCATTATGTGTTCTTCATGAAGGTACAAACTTCAAATGCAATGAGCTCAATTTTGGAAACACAAGCAGAGCTTATGAAGGAAATCAAAGCATTACGCAAAGAAAACCAGGAACTCCGCCAGCTGCTTTGAACATTAGGTAGCTGTTTACTCGTGTTGTGTTTTTTTTTTAATCATTTAAATTTGGTTTTTCATTGCAAATTAACCATCTTTCTTAGTGTGGTTTCCTTTGTAATATTAAAAGATACTGATGGTTTTTGTGTAAAGAAAAGTTAAGTGGCATGGTTTCAAATGGGTGAAAATTCATTTTAAACATAAAGCAGGTGTGTTACTTTTTGATTTTGGTTATTACTTGAAGTTCTAGTTGTGGGTGGGTAAGAAAGTCAACTTTGACATGTATAGATGTTGACCATGATTCACTTAAAGCTGATGAGAATTCATGCGTAGATGATTTAGTAGTGCTGTATGTGTTATTCTAAACTATTATTATTAGTTTGAAAAAGAGTGTATTATTATATATGTATCTTATGCACATCCTTTTTCACTCTATCTCCCTTTATATATATATATGTATCTATAGAGAGAGAGATAGAGGGGAGGGGTGTGTGAATATTAACTCCTTTTTTTTTCCTAATTTTAGTTTCTAATGGTCAACCCAGCTTGGTCTGTATCGAAAAGATTCAAGCGATCCAATCAAACTGTATTAAACATATATAATGCTATACTTTTTGTAATCATAGTTAACGCTGAGCGTTTATGAAAATTTGATACAAAAGAACGAGCAAATGGTCTTTTGTCGTGACACATCAATAAAAATAAACATTAATTTAACAAATCCAAATATAAATTAAAAGTAACATAAGAATCTTTGAATATAATCTGTTCTAATCTTGCTAGAGAATAATAGAGATAGCAAGAGGATTTGTCACAATTATGTCTTCACTAGTTTTATGACGTCACCAATCAAATGTAATGAACCAGTAACCAAGACCTAATATGTTGAACAAATAACAAATAAATAAATATATATGATATGAAGATTAAAATTAAGATGTAAGCAAAATCAAAGAATTAACTTAACAACAGAATAAAATGTGTCAATTAAAAAAGTACCTGCAGTCGAATAGACTTATTTTGTTTGACAGCTTCTCGTAACCATTTAATGGCCAACGGAAGGGATGAGAACACCATACTGTTTTCGCAACTTATAATACTTGTGTAATTATCATATTCACCCACACTGGAAACTGGGTCAAGTTTTTTCGGATGTCCTGAAAATCATATAATAAAAAATCTCAGAGTCAAAGTTACATTTTAATCAAAATGTTATTTTAGGTAACCAACTTATTTTACCCAAAGAAAAACCAAAGTCATGTCATCATTTTTTACCGAATAATATTCAAAATACCTTAAATAGAAAATTTTGAAAGTTGGTTACCTAAATCCGAAATTTAACCGAGTAAACAAACTTATTACAAGGGGGTTAAAGAATTAATAAATAACTTTAATATGATAATGGTAGTTTTAGAAATGTAACATACCTCTTTTATTACGTATGATATCCTCCCATACGTTTTGAAGGGTCATTTGCCATGAATAATCAACTTCAGCACCAGTCGGTAGCGACAATGAGCTAGATCCAACTTTCGTGTAGAGTGACATGTTTGGTACAAACAATGCCTTTTTGAAATTTATACCTAAAAATTGGAATATCAATATCAGTCAGTTTAGCCCTTACATAAAAAAGATTTAAGTAAGCGGAAAACGGGTCAAAGGGGTTCCCAAAGTCTATTTTTAACATCTCCTAGATCGTAAATGTAAATATTCGAAGCTTTATTATATTATTGGAACAATGTTTTTGTAATCACAAAAGCCAAAGTGCATAATTAAACCAAATATAAGTCACATCCAATATAAATGATGCTTGTACTCGGATACCTTGACAGGCACATGTGTCCAACAGTCGCGGAAATAGCAAATGTGGGTCCCTCACTGACATACAATTGAACAATAATATCTGCATTTTCAGTCAAGTTAATAGGATAAAGAATGAACCATTTTTTAAGAAAGAGACAGCTACATGTTCCCATGATAGCAACTTTCTATTTCTAAATCGGTTTATACGAAAGATAAATTCATTTTCTTGCTGTTTCCAACCTGTGTGGAGTCCTTTAAGCAACTTTCTTGTTCGCGATCTTCTTTAACTGCAAGAGAAAACCAATTTGCGCAAACTTCCATGCTTTCGGGACTATGTGCTCCATCTAAATAGAACACCAGATCGCATTGACTTTGACTATCACAAGCCTGGTCAGCAATAATCTGGGCCCGCCCTTGTAGACTTGTGGTTGTTAACCCTTTAATATATGGCTCAGGCAAACGACTCTGTGTCCAAGCATACATAACGGAACTTCTCAAAATGAATCAAAGATTAAAGATGGCAACTTCAAAACAGTATATCTTTGACCCGTTTCCTGTTAACGGTGCTTACAGTCAGATCCACAGGGTTGACTTCAACGTGTCCGGCCCGTTGAAGCCACGTAGAGCTTAACATGATAGCAAGTCCAGCATTAACATATTGATGCTCCCCTGCAAGCCCAAGATGTAACCCGTTTAACAAATTAGCATCCAACGGGTTTGCGACTTGAAGGCACACCTGCGACAGGGTAATTTGGTAATTTCCATTACAGTATATTGTAATCTCCAGCTATGCAATTATCTGTTGAGAGAAAATGAGCTTACATCAAACTGGGAAGCCTTTTTTTCAAGTACTTGCATAGCTTCAGGTGGTTGAGAAACGGTAAATGCCGGAACACTTTTCTGTACAAAAAAAAAAGATTTTTTATAAAAAAAACATGCAAGTGCTAGTTTTAATTCTGAGATACATAATTTGAAAAAGCACCTTAAAAATACCCGCTTTCTGCCCTGCAATCTCTTCAAGAGTATTTCCTGGACATACATATTATATTTATATAAAACTAGTATTTTGACTTGTTGCGCGTTGCGGCGGCGTCGAAACTTAAAGTAACTCGAACTTATACTGTCAATATTTGACCCAGGTCGTTTTTGAACAAAATTTACGACAAAACGTAGACACACTGAGAACGCACACGAAAATATGCACAGAAACATGTTATATTTGACTTGATTGCCGTGAAACTTTAGGTCGAAACGTAAACCAACTTGCATTTATAACGAAACGTACTTAAAAATATGCACGTAAGAAAATAGTGTTTTTTTATGTTAAAGAATGGTACCACGCATTGCAACGGAGTCGAAACGTAAAGTAACTTGAATTTATACCGCCGAGTGAAAACGTATTATATTTGACCTGTCTCATTTTGAACAAAATGTAAACCAACAAAAAACGTACATAAAAATAAGCATGCAAAACTCGAGGGGGTCAAAATGACATTTCACAAAGTTTTTAGAAAGCTGAGGAGGTGTAAGTGGCAATGCTAAAAGTTGAAGGTTAGATACAAAAAAAGAAAAAAACCATGGGTTGGATGGCATTGTAGTAAATTTGGCAAAGGAAAACAATAAAAAAGTAGAGGTTGTGTCTTAGGTACTATTCCTAAGACACCCTCTTTGTTATATTAATTTTATACAAAATATGAATATTATAATATTCAAACTTAAGCTATATAATGTAAATGCTACAAAGATAAAAACAACCGATTTAAAAAAAAGAACTAATCTATATAAAATAAATCGATGAATGGCCTACCAAGGATTTCTGTGTGGTCATACCCTAGAGGTGTGATGCCACATACTATAGGTGATTGAATCTGAAAACCAAAATTTAACATCATATTAGCCATATTTTTTTGTATGTAACAAATGATGAATTATGCGTTAGTAGATTTGCATACCACATTAGTTGCATCCCTCTGTCCCCCTAATCCAACCTCAATAATAGCAACGTCTACCTGCAATCAGATGTTATGTGTTTGCCAGTAGAAGAAACATGACGACAAATTGACAATCATATATACTTCTGTTACAGAAAAAGTGGTAACGTACTTGCTCTGTTGCAAAAATTTTGAAAGCGAGCAAAGAAAGGAAGTGGAATAAAGTTGGCATTGGCATATCATCACCACATTTTGCCTGCATACAGAAACATGAACAAATAAAGGTTAGTTAACGAATTATAAGGACGAAATGAAAATGTTAATTTAATTTATAATAACTCAGATTAAAAAGCATGCCTTGAGTCTATCCCAACACCACCAGAAATATTCCAAAAACTTTTCTATGCATATGTCCTCTCTGAAACAGAAGAAAATTAGCAACTTAAAAAAAATATTTGAACAAATAAATTGACATCATGATAAGATGTTTAAATTGGAGTTTATAGGCTTCAAAGACTGACCCGTTCAATCGAAATCTTTCTCTAACGTCAATGAGGTGTGGAGATGTGAAGAGGCCAGTGTGAAAGCCATAATTGCGTAGTATAGCTTCTGTAAAAACACATGTTGATCCCTGTAATGAAGCAAGTTATGACATAAATCAGAATAACATCAATCTTACACACACACAGTTTTTATATCTAGATTGCTTCATGTGAATACAGCCTGAGGAACGAAAAAGAAGAAACAGAGTACAAAAATCTTTATTGGATGTGAAGTGTCATGATACATGGTAAAAAAAAATACTAAGTTGTGTGTTCTTCCATAAATTTTTATCAACATATTATATATATATATATATAAGCTACATAGGCAAACCTTGGAGCAACAGTTAGGTTGCTGCCATGTGGCCCAAAGGTCATGGATTCGGATCGCGGAAACAGCCCCTTGCGGAAATGCAGGGTAAGGATGCGTACATCAGGCCCAAGTTGGCCCAACGCCTCCTGGACCCTGTGCATGTGGGAGCCTCGTGCACTGGGTTTTCCTTTTATCTATATATAAGCTACAAAAATAGATGATATGTACCTTGGTGGGTGTATGAAAATCACCAATCTGTGTGTTATTATATAAACTAACATATAGATGTATTGATATACACACATAATTAGTTTTTGTTAGAGATATTGTCTAAATGGAAATAAAAAATTCATTATACAATAGTGTCTTTAACAAAGCAACAGGGATAGTCAATCTCAAATTATTTGAGGGCTATTTGGAAGAATGAACTATTAGATGATATTATCAGATTAGGGTTTATTTGTAAGAGCCCATTAGGTTAGTTAGGATTTTGTTATGATGTCCATATATTATATTGAAATTTGTCCTATTAAGAATAATAAACTTACCTAAAAGACTACAAACTACATGAGTCACAAAGTATAAGGATGATGAAAGCTAATATTCAACAAGTTACCTTTCCCTTTGTGCCAGCAACATGGATGATCTTCATCTGCGAAATCGGCTCCTCCAAATCCAAAATCTAATCAAATGGAACCATAAATCATCAAATGCTGCTTAACACTCATCCAATTCCAACATATGCAGAGCAAAACTAAACTAATTCTACAAGTGACACTAAAATTCAAACTCAAGCTATAAAAAGAAAAGGAGTTAAAAATGACAGACCTTAACATAATCAAACATCCGCTCAAATCTCTGGTCAGCGACTGGTTTGTGAGAACGACTCTTTTTGGTGATGAGAGAAGACAAAGCATCCATGGCTTCATCATAAGCTGAATTCAATCCACAAGTTAATCTCACTTGAAATGTAAACAAACAGGAATTCAACTACATGTATATATATATATATATGTTGATTGTAATGAGTGGAACCACAGAGCAAGAGTACCTTGTGCCATTGAAGGAAGCAGTGGCTAGGGTTCCAACACCTAGTTCTGAATCAGAGGAATATTATTAAGCAGATGTAAAGTTAGTGAGGCGTGGTGGAGGGAAAGCCCTAGTCGTCCACCATAGATTCCCTTTCAAAGATGCTTTTTGAATTCCTTTTTGCATCCAAGTAAAACAATATAATAAAGGCTTTTTTTATTTTATTCTTTTTATGAAAACATGCCATATTTATATATTTTTAGATTATTATTATTATTATTACTTGTAGAATTACGAGTACAAATATACAGTAATAATGGTCATACATAAAATAATAAAATGACTATATTTTTTAAAATTTAAATTTTATTAAAGAGATAAGTTTATAATAAGAAACTAGACTGCAGTTAAGTTAAAAAGAAAGGATCGAAAGAGAAGGATAATTATAACATAATATAAAGAAAGAAAGAAGTTACATTAAAAAAAACAAATGAATAAAAATATTTTAGACTAGCTAGATTGACATAACACTCTTTTTTTTCTCTTATGATCTCTTTTCTTTATGTCTGTGTGGTTTATGGTTTTTTAACAACTCAAGAGGAACTCTAGTCACAACATAAACAACTGTAAAACCTTGATTATATCCGTCTAAACACCGTCACTATCAGCGTTTGAAGTGTTGAAAGACTACTTGCATTTAACTATTCAAAGTGGCGGTGTTGACTTACAAGACATTTTGGATTTCTACAAACTCGATCATAATGAAATTTAACTATGCACAATGAAATTTGTCTTACTGATGTGTTATCTGAAAATTTGAATAAAACTCTTGTTTTAAAAGATTTAAATGGTTGACTTAAGGGTGATGTGAGTATTATATTAAAAGAAAACCTTGTCTATCTCATTTATAAATAAATATATTGTTTTCACTTTTCGCTATTAAAAAAACCTTACCAATCTCATTTATAAATAAACATGTTATTTTCACTTTTTTGACACAATGTATCATTATACCTCCATGCTTTTTGTTATTTACTTTACAACTTGGAAACAATAATGTTTTCCACCTTCTTTATGATACCAAAATAAAACTCAATTCTTGAATAATTTGTTAGAGATAGAAGAATGGGGATGACTCAAAGAATAGAGGAAAGAACGAAGGTTAAATTTGTCACCAGACTTGATTTGGGTGAATGATCTAAAGGCAAAAAAAAGTTAGAAAAAAATGATGTTTTGTTAAGGATTATAACTGTAATTTATATAAAAAAAGATAAAAGTATTTTTGATAATCTCATATTTACAATTATAATATTTGTTTGTGTGATGGCATCTTAAGGATGCTATAAGGTTTAGGGGTCATTAGTTTATAGGTTCGATTCACAAAAGATGATTTTTCTCAGATTTATTAGGTTTTTCTTGAATTTGTGTATAGACAGTGGAGATGGATATGATCGGGTGGTTCCGCTGATAACCCGTTGATATTCTAGTGGTCCGTTAGTGATCTAAACTTGCGGTAAAATAAAAAAAAATATTTTCTTGCTCTTTATTTAATGAAATAAATAAAAATGGGGCGTGGGCATGCCTCTGGTAGAGTCAGTTGGTTTGTTTAATTCTCGTAATTAGGGCTTTATTTGCTTCTTCAAACTCCCCATTTCACCATAACCAAACACTCAAATCTCCATCAATTTTCACCATCAATATGCACTGTTAAACCCCCACCCATTTCATCACCATCTTCTCCTCCTTCCACCCACACAATCCAATGGCGGAACCGTCCTACACCACCCTTCCTACCAGCCACTTGCCTGGTTCCGTTCCGGTACGTTTCATCTTCTTACTTCACTATAACCTAACCCTAATTCACGATCGCTATCACAATTCCGCTACCGATTGATGTTTGTTCTAATCGATCGATTCGTTTCGTTTCCTTTTGTTGCGTGTGATGTAAGTTGTAAAGTAATCGGCACTTTTGTTGTAGTTGTTGATATATAGTTCTGAACTTTGTTTATTGAAATTTGTTTATTTTTTCTGAGAGTGGAAGTTAGGAGGTTATGTTCGTTTTGTGGTCGGAGATACTAATGTGGTCATTCCGTTCACGATCTGTAACCGACATTTAGTTAGCAACCGTTTGTTGATGTTAAATGCAACTTCATTGTTCATTGTTAATCTGCGGAGATCACTGGTTTATCTGAATGATTACGTGCGGATGTATATGCTTTTACTTTTACTAGCTGTAGTGTGACTGTGTGAGAATAGGAATATCCAGGTTCGATGTAAACACATGAAAATGTTATTTGTCATGTAGTTATGAACTTATGAAGTGATAATGTGATTACATTGTTATGCTCAGGCTGTCATCACTGAAGAAAGGGCTTCAGCTGTACAACACGGTATGGGACTCTTTTAAGATATGGTTTTCTTGCTGTTGGAGTTATTTTTTAAGTGTACTTGAACTCAAAGTATGCACCCCATTTACCTGTTGTTTCACTTGTTTGAATGTTTTGCAGACCCTGAAGCAAATATGCAAATCTTTCCTCCTAACAGTGGTGGTGGTGGTGGTAGCAGGGGGGGATACCACACTCTCACAAGTCCAAGTGGTATGCTACATTATACTCTGTAGAATGCCATGAAAATAACAGTTGACTGAACCTTTGGGAAAAGTAGTTATATTATAGTCTTTATCTACAGCATACCTTAATCTCTTTCTTCTATACGGCTTTTATTTTTTTGCAATGAGATACAAGCAAAAAGGGATTGTAGGCTATAACTGTTCTAAATCTGCTTACCATAGTGCTTCCTTAAGTCTTAACTCTTAAGACATCTACACTTGACAAAGTAATATCGAAATATGTAATAGCGATTGATTCCACCTTATCTTTTGATTAGGTTCATATGGAATACCGTGTTATTGCCTAGTGGTGTATGCCTCTATGAAACCCTTTTCTTGTTCTCCATATTTTTGTATTGTATAACGAGTTAGATACCCGATCATGCTAACATACAATTTGTGGTTCTAAGAAGTGGCATGTCGTTTACTATTAGCCATTGATTGTATCAGTGCAAGATATTATGTTAAAAGAGATGCTTATATAGTATTCATAGTCAGATATTATGCTATTAACAATAACCATTTCTAGTAGAAGAAAAATCGTATAGCTAGGTAATCAATCTTAATTAAGGGATTGATAAGCTGTGTGGTGTTAGGTTGTTGTTGGGTTTATTTCCGTATTCAGTTTTAGCCCATCTTGATTTTTTTTTTGTTTTTTTAACGGCGTTAATCTCTATTGAGAATGAATTTTTATTTTTTATCTTATATCTGCAGATGGAAATGGACCAACACCTGGCAACAACTGGAACGGAACATTCAGTGTCTCATCTTACACACAGTATTTTAACGTCGACACAGATGATGTTGTCAACAGATTAACAAGTTCGTTGTATCCCACTGGTGACTTTTTCAGGAAGATCGAAGCTAACCCAGATCTGTAATTTCTCTTGTTTTTCACCTTAGCTTAACATATTCTTCATTTTTTAATGTTAAATTGAGAACTATACCTTCATTTTGTTAATGTTTGTATTTAGATACGGGCTTATCTGGATCTCCACCACCTTGGTGTTTGTGATAGCTTCATTTGGTAACTGTGCTACGTATCTCACGAGTAAAAAAACTGATTCTAGCATTTCTTGGAGCTTTGATGTGAACTACTTCCAGGTTTCAGCAATGGCAATTTACGGTTATGCGTTTATCGTTCCACTTGGATTTTACTTGTTGCTTCAGTATTTCGGTTCAAGAGTCGGCCTTATCCACTTTTGGTGCATGTGGGGATACTCTCTCTTCATTTTTATCATCAGCTCTGTAAGCATCCATCTTACTTGTGTTCTTTAACTAATTTGAAACCATACTTAAGCTTTACCACCTGCTACATTTGATGATTAATTAATAAAATTATGAATAATAGTTCCATTCTATCTTCAACAAAGCCGGTTTATTTCAAGGAAAACATACAATATTTATGGACAACAAATGTATCTAAATAATCTATAGATTATATCTTTTTTTGAGTAAAATGCCATTTTCCTCCCTGAGGTTTGGCCAGTTTTGTGACTTTCGGCCAAAGGTTTTTTTTTTTTAAATCTGGATCCAAAAGGTTTAAAATCTTGCCATTTTCATCCGGCTTGTTAACTCCATCCATTTTTCTCCGTTAAGTCTGGGGTATTTCTGTCTTGTTTGTCAACTTAAAGGGCAATTCAGTTTTTTTCAGGGATATTTGATTTTTTTACATAAAGCTAAAAAGACCTAATTGCCCTTTAAGTTAGTAAAAAAGACGGAAATAACTTTGACTTGATGGAGAAAATGGATGGAGTTAACGAGCCGGATGAAAATGACAAGATTTCAAACCTTTTGGATCCAGATGCAGGAAAACAAACCTTTGTACGAAAGTCGCAAAACTGGCCAAACCTCAGGGACAAAAATCACATTTTACTCTATTTTTTATTTAGATTGTCATATTTTAAAAATAAATGTTTTAACAATTTATAAGATTGTATTAACTTAAGCAACACCAGCACATTCCAAACACTTGTTTTTGCAATACGTTTTATTATTGCTGATAATTTGATTTTGATTATCATAAAAAAATTAGTTTGATAGTTTCAAACATGTAGCCTTGTTTCTGATATAGTTTGGTTTGTGAATGCATCCAGCTTTTACTGGTTATCCCAGTGGATTTTGTTCGATGGACCATCACACTCGTCACAGGTGTTGCATCGGCTGCTTTCGTTGGTTTAAACCTCAAGTCTCATGTAGAGTTGAACGATCTGACCATCGTGTTGGTTGCTGCATGTGTCTTGCAATTTGCTCTGGCAATCTTCATCAAATCATGGTTTTTTCGTTAAACTTTCTAAAACTCTATGATGTTGCTTCATTGCAAGTGAATTTTGAAAGAAAAAGGTGTTGATTGTCATAGGATTACGTGTCTTAGATTGGACCATCACGATGTGGCTAGTGTTTTAACATACAGTTTTGGTTTGTAGAAAGAATGCAAGAACAAAGTGTTGCAAATTTGTTTTGTTTTGTCTTGTATTTGATTTGGATCAACCCTTGGATTTGCTTGTAAAATAGACACAATGCTTCCTTTTCGGTGAATATGTGATTTGTAGTCTTTATTGATAGAATCTTGGTTATTTTTTTATTACTCTACATTAGCGCATCGTGTGTGGAACTTACATATTTGGTATATGTTACTATGGCTGTAAACGAACCGTCCAGTGGGTCAAGTTTGTTTACAAACATGAACATAGTTTGTTTATTTTGTAACTAATATATATGTGTTGTTTTATGAACATAACGATTGAACATCGGTAATCAAGTTATCCAACATGTTGGCTTTTTTCTACTATCTTCAACTTATCATTATAGAAATTTTGAATCTATAATAGACGTATCGGTGAGCTTAGTAATATGCCCCCAAAATAAGCTGTATGCACACTACAATTTTTGTTTTACAGTGTTGTTCGTTTGGATTTTTTTTTATTATTATTAAATTTACATTACAATATCACCATAAGAACACCGGTAGTGGATAGGGTTATGAGGCTTTTTTGGCTAAAAAACGCCTCTCCACGCCAACATAAATGTTGGTCCAACGATAATAAAATAATATTTCAAAAAATCCCAAGAGCGTTTTATTTAAAATGCCAAAAAGTTAACACATTTTGAGATTTGATTGTTGGTCCAACGGTACTAAAAAAATATATTTTTTTATATTTAATCCATTTTTTACCTATAAAAACCCCACTTTCAACTCCATTTTTTATAACTTCTCCCGCTTCACTAGTCCTTCACATTTTATATAAAAAAAATACATCATGAATCCTTTCCGACTTTAGATTTTATGTTATTTAGCATTTTGTCGGTTTTTTTATTATAGTAATGTGATTTTATTTACTTAATGAAACTAGAATTGATGCATTGATGCCCGTGTTGTTGGGTCATTTTTAACATGATTTGAGTGTACTTTTATTTTGTAATTTCTTATTGATCAAAAGTAGACCAACTGAAAATGTTCATAAAAATAAACACAAAAAAACGTATTATATTTGACATGACTTATTTTTTGAAAAAGAAAATGTCAAAATGTAAACAACTTGAATTTATACCAATAGGAACATAAAATTAAGCACATCAAACTCAAAGTTGTCCAAATGTTATTACATCAAAATGTAAAAAATAAATTTTAATTTATACCGACATGTACATAAATGTAAGAACATAGACTACCTCAAAATGCCTATAAAATAAGTAAAAAAACGTATTATATATGACATGTCTCATAAAACGTAAAGTATTATGTACTTTAAGAAATATTATGTCGTAAGGTAAACAAATTTGAATTTATAGCGACATATACATAAAAATAAGCATGTAAAACTCAAGGGGGTCAAATTACATTTTACAAAGTTTTAAAAAGTTGAAAGGGTGTAAATGTCAATTTAAAATTTGAAAAAGTATGATTCAAGAAAAGTCAAAGTTAGTGTAGCTAGGTGGTCAACAAATTGTATATATAATAATATTATTAATTCTAATTTTAAAAGAAAAACAAAAAAATTAATTGCGGAATCATTGGATGAGGCTTTATTGTGTATTAATAATGCCCTATTATACCACTAGGTAAAAGATCAAATACAAATACCCTTATCATACAAAATGTATGAATAAGATGAAAAAGGTAAAAATCGCGATGACAATTTTGTAATTATTTACTCGTAGAGTGTCAAACCCCGGATTTCCAACCCCGAAATCCAAACACCGGTGGGCCTGGGTGGGGAGCATCGTGACAACAGTTGATAACATCATAGTCAATTAAACACGACACATCAGAAGTCTTGGGGTAAAATTACTATTACAAACCGAATGTTCGAAAATACAAAATAATATACAAGCTTGTAATAGAAGATCCACATGCGGATCATAAAATGTACATGGAAAGAATAGAAAATAGACTTTGGGCAGATTTAGGATTTGCAAGATCCTCCCTCTATCACTACCGAGCACTTCCGGCCTATTTTCGTATTGTACCTGCAGATTAGTCTTTTGAAAATACGTCAGCTTTCGCTGGTAAATACACCCAACTGACTCATTTTGAAAACATAACGAAAATGTTTTAAGTGCGTATTAGCACAAAAATTCTTTTTATAACTTGGGTTAATTGACCGTCCAACCTTGTTAACAGAGTTACATGTTTGTCATACAAACGGGGCTCGATACGAAAACCGAGACACAATTAACGTACACACCACTTTGGACTCACGAAGGAGTCAATTCCTTCCAACCTTGTGGGAATGCATAATTGAGCGTCTATCGGGTGTATGCCTATACCCGTGCTAAGGTCGTGGCCATTTCGATTGTAATGAGCCGAGAATATCCAGGACACGGTAGTTAACCCCCGATGTTTAAATTATCAAACAAAACTGACTAAAACAGAATATGCGGATTTCTATTCCGACCTGGCGTTCGATTAATCCTATTTCCGACCAAGCGGTAATAATTTACCGTAACCCAAGCCCGTATAGGGGAAATAAGTCGAGAGTATTTACCTGAGCTAGTCTTCTTTTAATTTTTAATAACTCAGCCGTACACAAAAGGACTACGTGCAGATAGCATTTACCGGCAAGTCTCTAGTCTGGATTATGGCATAAACTAACCAATTAAATACTAACGGTCTTATTTAAGTCATAGACTTAGACCGACTAGCGTACTAGACCAAAACGTACGACGCTAGATTAAACGGTGATTGGATAGAATGTAGTTTAATCCCAACAAGTACCTTGATTTGTTTATTATGGGTAAACTATTAACATTCTGGATTTTGAAACTCAAATGACAAGGTTAAACCCGTTTTGGTTAATTTCCGAAATAGTTACATATACGTAACCGTGCGCATATTAGCGATATCGGGTAATCGAATAAGTCATGGACAAGTTATATATGCCATTATATTTTAAATAAGTTAAGATATCAATAGGATATCAACTTGTATGCCCGTTAAGGTTTTAAAACGAAATTTATGCCTCATAAGGGCATTTTGGTAATTTTATACCGTAATAAAAGATCTTGAATATAATTTTAATGTTATAGTTATAAGTATTCTAGAAAAATACTTTATTTATGATATAATATCAGTAGGATGTCAATTATATGTGTAAATTATCCTTTATGACCAAACTATGCACCGAAGGGGCATTTTGGTCATTTTACACATAGTTTATAATTTATTTGAGATTCTGAATTTATAACATGTACCCACTATAAATATGTTTAAAATAAGTTTTAAAATCAGTAGGTAACAAGTATTGGTCAATAATATGGTTTAAAACCATACTATTCGCTTAAACGGCGCTTATGTCGTAAAATGACGTTTTTAAGTGATGTTTACGAAAACTGACATTAAGGTCAGATTAAAATATTTAAAACATGTTATTTAATATAACATATCAGTAGGTAAATGATTTACCTTGGAAAGATTTGATTAAAACCATTTTATAAGTCACTTGGGCTAAAACAGTCATTTATCGACATAGTTTAAGGACTTGTTTGAAAACTCAGTTTATAACTTGGTTTAACATCCCAAATAATCCTACTTATAGTATTACATAAGTAGGAACTCATTTCCAAGTTCATTATCACTTAAAACCTTATTTTTTGTAAAAAGGGCATTTTGGTCAAAATTGGCATAATAATGGAACTTGCGCATAACTTGGATTCTGATTATGATCATATAATATAACCTTATAGGGTTATGCTACATTATATTACGATCATAATGCAACTTTAGATCAGTAGGTAACTAATCTAAATCGGGTCAGAATCGAAAGTCAAAGCAGAAGTCAAACTTCACGACTTTCAGTTGCGAACCGACCCTAGAACTGAAATTGACGAGCCGAACATGTTCCTACATGTTCTAATAATTATTACCAACTTGTTTAAGTGTCAAAACAGGTTTCATACATATATAAGATCAATTTATGATTTTTCCGAAAAATGGCCTGTTTGACTTTTTAATATCATAACTTTGACCCGTCAATTGGTCTAGCAAACATGATCTTCAGGTGGTTCCCTTTATAGGTACTGACACCTACCTTATTACGATCACTTAGCCATGTTCATTTCGAACAATGGCTGGACCATAATGGTCTTAACTGAAAGTCAAATCGTTTTTACGAAAACGCTTGACTTTTGGCTATAAAAGCCTATAAACGAAAATGCAAGAGCAAGGAACACTTACAAGAGGTTCCTACAATGTAAGAGAACTAAGTTGGATGCTCCTTTCAGCTAGGAACTTCCAGAGGAGGGAGAAGAGTTATGTTTTAGAAAGGTGCAAGTTGGAATGAACACTTGAACACCTATTTATAGTTGGAGAACTCAAAGGAGGTGAAGCCATATGTTTAGGGGTGTAAGAAGAAGCTTACAAGTGTCCCAAAATGTGGCATAGCAGTTTAGAGAAGCCATGGTTTTGAATTAATGGTTTTGGAGTTTTGCTTGGAGACCAAACAAAACTTTCTGCTGCAGGTCTGTTCTCGCGCCCTGCGAGAGACCCATGCCTGGTCTCTCGCGGCCCGCGACCACCCTTAGGCCAGTTTCAAAGTTTGACACTTTTAACCCCTTAACTTATTAAAGCTTCTAAAAACCTATTTAAACACCTTTTTGGCACTTTTAGCCCTCCGTAGCCAATACTTGGCATACCCGGGATTATGCCCGGACATTGTCGAGCTCTCGGTTCGTTAAAAGGTCACTCAGAGGTATAAATTAACATGTTGACACTTTTAATCCCTCCATTATCCAGCTTTCACATATTTACAAAATTGAACTCTCTCATCCAACAAATGACACGTATGAGAGTTTAGGACTCCACAAAGGATCACCCAGAGGCTTATGGTAAGCATGTTGATTTCGATGTCACTCAGAGGCTGGGATGTTGACATATTAGTCACTCAGAGGCCAAATTTCAAGCATGTTGACATATCAGTCACTCAGAGGCTAATGATTTATGCATGTTGACATATCAGTCACTCAAAGGCTGTTATTTATGCATGTTGACATCGGATCGTCACTCAGAGGCTCAGATTGAGCATGTTAACGCCTTTAGTCCTTATTGGTCTTCAAGAGACTATATTTAAAAATACAATACGTGTCACTATACTATTGGACACAATTTTACAGGGTGTTACATCCTCACCCCCTTAAAAGAAATCTCGACCTTGAGATATTATTCAAAAAGATGGGGGTACTTTTGTCGCATAGTGGACTCAACCTCACATGTATATTCGGGACCTCTAAAAGCGTCCCACTTAACCTTTACTATAGGTATCATTTTTCTTTGGAGCTTCTTAACCTGTCGATCCTCGATCGAAATTGGTTTCTCAACGAAACTCAGGTTTTTATCTATCTGCACATCTTTGTGCGACATTGCTAGCGACTCATTGGCTAAAAATTTCTTAAGATTAGATATGTGGAATACATCATGGATTCCACTAAGCTCCTCTGGCAACCTGAGCTTATAACCTACAGTGCCGACACTTTCGATTATCTCGAAGGGTCCTATATATCTAGGGCTTAACTTACCCTTCTTTCCAAAACACATCACACCTTTTCAGGGTGATACTTTTAGCATGACTTTGTCCCCTACTTGGAACTGAAGAGGTTTACGCCTCTTGTCAGCATAGCTTTTCTGCCTATCCCTGGCAGTTTTGAGATGATCACGGATTTGCACAATCTTTTCCGTGGTCTCCACGACAATCTCAGGTCCTGATAGTTGGGCCTCCCCAACTTCTGCCCAACACACGGACGTTCTACATTTTCTCCCATACAAGGCCTCAAAAGGAGTAGCCTTGATGCTAGTATGATAACTGTTATTGTAGGAGAATTCTATTAGGGGTAAGTGGTCATCCCAACTTCCACCTAAATCAATCACACATGCCCTAAGCATGTCTTCCAAAGTCTGAATAGTACGCTCACTTTAACCATCAGTCTGCGGATGGTAAGCCGTACTGAAATTTAATTGTGTGCCTAACGATTGTTGGAAACTTTTCCAAAAGTGAGATGTGTATCTAGTATCTCTATCGGATACAATAGATACTAGCACATCGTGTAGGGACACTATCTTGTCCACATATAGTTTAGCCAATTTATCTGAATTATACGTTTTCTTAATTGGCAAGAAATGTGTTGACTTGGTCAGCCTATCCACTATGACCCAAATAGTGTCGTTACCACTTTTGGTCTTGGGTAACTTGGTAATCAAATCCATAATTACCATTTCCCATTTCCAAGTGGGAATCTCAAGTTGTTGTAGAAGTCCTGACGGTTTCTGATGTTCTGCCTTAACTTGCGAACATGTCAGACACTTAGCTACATAAGTGGCTATAGATTTCTTCAAACCCATCCACCAATAATTCTTCTTCAAATCTTGATACATTTTGTAACCACCCGGGTGAACAAAGTATCTTGAACTATGCGCTTCTTGGAGGATTAGATCTCTGAGTCCTCCAAAGATCGGAACCCAAATTCTATCATTAAATCTTAGGATTCCATCCTTTCCAGGCGCTAACTGATCAACAGTTCCACCTAATCCCTCATTAGGGATATTAGCCTCTAATAAGGCTTGCTTTTGCGCATCTAATATCTTTTCACTCAAGCTATTTCTAAGCTCAATGCTCTTGGCATTAATCCTAATAGGTTTAACCCTTTCCTTGCGACTTAAGGCATCGGCAACTACATTTGCCTTTCCTGGATGGTAGCGAATCTCACAATCATAATCGTTAAGCGTTTCCATCCACCGGCGTTGTCGCATGTTCAATTCCTTCTGATTGAACAGATGTTGGAGACTTTTATGGTCTGTGTATATAACACACTTTGTGCCATACAAGTAATGTCTCCATAGTTTTAGTGCAAATACAACGACACCCAATTCCAAATCGTGGATCGTGGGTGGTGTAATTATTTTCGTGCACCTTTAACTGTCGTGATGCATAGGCAATCACCTTGCCTTTTTGCATTAGCACACAACCTATGCCAGTGCGTGATGCATCACAGTAGACTACAAATCCCTCAATACCCTTAGGTAGAGATAACACAGGAGCATTGCTCAACTTGTGTTTAAGAACCTCAAAAGATTCTTGTTGCTTTGGACCCCAATTATACTTAATATTCTTACGGGTCAAGGAAGTTAAAGGAGTGGTTATCCTTGAAAAGTTCTCAATGAACCTCCTATAGTAACCAGCCAATCCTAAGAAACTACGAACCTCCGTTGGGGTCTTGGGCACATCCCAATTCATTATGGCCTCAATTTTGGCGGGATCCACTTGGATACCACGCTCACTTACTATATGTCCAAGAAATTGGACTTCTCTAAGCCAAAATTCGCATTTAGAGAACTTTGCATAAAGTTTCTCCTGCCTTAATAATTCTAGGATGCACCGAAGATGTTTCTCGTGATCAGCTTGATTACGAGAATAGATAAGTATGTCGTCTATGAAGACAATGACAAACTTATCCAAATACGGTTTGCAGACTCTATTCATGAGATCCATGAATGCTGCTGGTGCATTTGTGAGCCCAAAAGGCATCACCAAGAACTCAAAATGACTATAACGGGTCCTGAAGGCGGTTTTGGGAACATCTTCACTTCTAACCTTCAGTTGATGATATCCTGATCTCAAATCTATCTTAGAAAAGTAACTAGCCCCTTGAAGTTGGTCGAATAAATCATCGATCCTAGGCAGAGGATATCTATTCTTAATTGTTAGCTTGTTCAGCTCCCGGTAGTCGATGTACATTTGCATCAAACCGTCTTCCTTCTTTTCAAACAGAATAGGAGCTCCCCAAGGTGAAGAACTAGGCTAGATAAAGCCCATCTTCAAGAGTTCGTCCAATTGAACTCTTAACTCATTCATTTCGGTTGGAGCTAGCCTATATGGAGCTCTAGCTACGGGTGCTGCTCCTGGTATGATATCTATTCTGAACTCCACTTGCCTATCTGGAGGTAGGCCTGGTAATTCTTCAGGGAAAACATCGGAATACTCCGAGATAGCTGGTTGATCTTCAAGGTTCGGCTTTGGTTCATTTTATGGTAACTTGCGCCATATAGATGACACAACCTCTTCTCAAACACTTGGATGCCTTAAATAACGACACCTTGTCTGGTAGTCCATAGTGTGAGTCTCCAGGGATGGTGATCATTTCACCAGATGGGGTCTTAATCTCGATGAGCTTTTTATCACAGACAATACGGGCTTGGTTATGAGATAACCAATCCATGCCTAAGACAACATCAAACCCCGCCAATTTTATTGGCAAAAGAGAGATAGAGATGGAATGATTCTTAATGGATATAGAGCATCCATCAAGAATGGAAGAAGCAATTTCTAAGGTTCCATCGGTGAGTTCTATCTCATAAATTTTGTCTAGAGTTGTTATGGGTAAGTTTAATAGTTTACTAAACTTATGGTCAACAAATGATTTATCTGCACCCGAATCAAAAAGAACTCTAGCATAAATATCATTAATGGGGAAAATACCTGTTATGACGTTGTTGTCATTAACGGCCTCCCTGGCATTCATTTGAAAGGCACGGGCATTTCCCTTCTTGGCCTCCCCAGGCTTTGCCTCATTACTTTTGGGTTTCTTGGGGCAATTGTATGTTATATGCCCTTTTTAGTTGCAGTTATAACAAACTGCATCCTTGAGATCCTTACAATCTAAGGTATTATGCCATTTTCTCTTACAGATACCACAGGGTTTGGTTTGTGGATTTATATTACACTGTCCCCAGTGCCTATATTTACAATTCTTGCACAGAGGTTTATCACTAGACACTGCTGGTTCTTCTTGAACCCGAAATTTCCTTTCTTCTTAAATCCTTGGGAGTTATTATCCTCCCGTTTCCTCTTTCCGTCAGTTTCAGTCCTAATTGACTTTTGTCTTACCAGATCTAGGGTAAGGGAAAGAGATAGGTCTACAGCAGACCTATAGGTATTAGGTTGTGCAGCCTGTACCATGCCCTTTATCTCGGGCGCCAACCCATTTATAAAACGCGCAATGCGTTTGGATTCGGGGGTGATCAAATAGGAAACTAACCTAGATAGGGAGTTGAAATCGGAGACGTACTTCCGACAGTCTAGGTTTTTCATTGATAGAGACAAGAAGTCTGTTTCTAGCTTCTCTACCTCATGGATTGGGCAGTAAGTTTCCTTTACCAAATCAACAAACTTGGACCATCCCAAGTTGTACAGGTGTACCTTACTTGTTGATTGAATCATGGCTTTCCACCATATTAGGGCATCGCCCTTGAAGGATTGTGATACGTACATCCTTATCAGCACAATTGCTGATATCTACAATCTTTTCCATCTCATTTAGCCACTTTAGGGCTTCTACCGCTCCTTTCTCCCTGTTAAAGTCTCGGGGCTTGCATGAGACAAAATACTTATAAGTACATCCGTCCTTAACAGAATGGGACTTTTCAATAAGACCTATTTTCTTTGGTTCACTCTTCGCATTTGAAGAGTGAACAGAGCTCTCCCTACGAGCTGAAGATGGTGGAATAGATAGAGGTCTAGAGCGAGTGGCACTCGGCTCTCT
Organism: Scalesia atractyloides; assembly: GCA_947069175.1. Taxonomy (NCBI): domain Eukaryota; kingdom Viridiplantae; phylum Streptophyta; class Magnoliopsida; order Asterales; family Asteraceae; genus Scalesia; species Scalesia atractyloides. The sequence continues at coordinate 20,967,723 of CAMTDV010000012.1, read as the reverse complement.
TAGCTTTTCTATGGCCTTACTCATGGCCCTTTCCACAGCCACATCAATGCAAGCTTGAAAATTTTCATCATCTATATTTTTGTTTTCAGCTTTGTTAGATTCAACATTTATGTGGCTACTTTGTGCTTCGTTTGAGTTAGCCATCTTTAAGTCTTGGTTTCTATATACCAATATTTTGCCATGGTGTATCAACCATATCGGCTTTCAATATTGGATATATCAATCCATTGCCTATTCTAGTGTGAATAATATCACAACTCTTCGGCTTAACATATCTATATTTGGCCTAGGTCTTAATAGGACCATCATAGGCAAATTACAATTTGGACGTAGTCCATATGTCATTGGACAGTGGATCGCAATGTCACAACTGTCATTGTCATCATTGACAATTATATAGCTCATAGGCTTGTCCCTAATGGACATAATAATTGGGCGCATTGGCCGGTCATATTGGTCATAATATATATATGGCATATCAGCCTGTCAATTAAGACATAATACATATGGCATGTCAGCCTGTCACATAAGACATAATACGTATGGCATGTCAGCCTGTCACATTGGACATTAATTGGGCACCTTGGCCTACATCATATCAGATGTATATGGCATATCAGCCTGTCCCGTTGGACAATTAATTGGGCACATTGGCCTACATCATATCAGATGTACATGGCATATCAGCCTGTCCCGTTGGACAATTAATTGGGCACATTGGCCTACATCATATCAGATGTACATGGCATATCAGCCTGTCCCGTTATTAATTTGGCACATTGGCCTACATCATATCAGATGTACATGGCATATTAGCCTGTCCCGTTGGACAATTAATTGAGCACATTGGCCTACATCATATCAGATGTACATGGCATATCAGCCTGTCCCGTTGGACAATTAATTTGGCACATTGGCCTACATCATATCAGATGTACATGGCATATTAGCCTGTCCCGTTGGACAATTAATTGGGCACATTGGCGTACATCATATCAGATGTACATGGCATATCAGCCTGTCCCGTTGGACAATTAATTGGGCACATTGGCCTACATCATATCAGATGTACATGGCATATCAGCCTGTCCCGCTGGACAATTAATTTGGCACATTGGCCTACATCATATCAAATGTATATGGCATATCAGCCTGTCTTGTTGGACAATTAATTGGGCACTTTGGCCTACATCATATCAGATGTATATGGCATATCAGCCTGTCCCGTTGGACAATTAATTGGGCACATTGGCCTGACGGCTAGTGTGGTTCCTCAGCCACACTACCAAGAGTATGAACATTTCTTAATGTTACATAAGAGTACCTTAATAATTGATTAATGGTCCCGGTCACCTTCGACCTTAACGACCTTGGAGGTTTGGACCTAGTCCCTTACTGCTGGATAGAAGGATAACTTCCCTTAACTATCCTGATAAAAGACCCATTCGTACTTAACTATCACTTCTTGGCCAATGTGTGGTCTGCGCCACTTGGCATAATCAATCTATTAAGGTCTTTTGGAATTATATAGCAGAGCATAAATTTCGAGTAAAATCGAGACGCTCGTTTTCAATAGGATGATTTACATATATATATAATTCCAAAAGTACTTCATTAAATTTTTGATTAGAAATTACAATACTAGAAAATGAAATAAACTTGTCCATGCAAGGACTTAAAGGAAATAAACATGTCCACACAGGGACTAAAAGAAATAACAATGTCCTCGCAGGGACTACATATAATTAGAAGAGACTTCACTCGTCCTTCTTTCCTTTGACCAATTTGGAGAGTTTCTTGAAGAACTTATTTGTCTTCTTCTCCGTTTTCTCCGCCTGCATATATGGGTCTTGTGACCACGCTTGATAATCTACAGGCATAGACGGGTTAAAAGGATCATATCCAGACGTGTCTGGGTACGTGGGAATTAGGTTAGTATAACCCGTTGGTGGTGGTTGAACAGCAGGTGTTGGTGTTAGTTCCACTATAGGTGGAACATTAGAGGGTCCACCCATTTGTGGGTCCTCTTGTAGTGTGGGGTAGGAGTTGGGTAAAGGTGGTAGCGATCCCGACCTTTGTCCGGCACGTACCGACATACGTGCTCCACGCTTCCTCCTTGGTGGTTCAGGTTAGTCCACCGGTTCCATGTGGACATCTTCTTGAACATGAGGTGGTTGAGAGTGGTGAGAAGGAGTGTGGGCGAAAGTGAATTGGTTCAAGTATTGGTCCCACTCATTAGGACCTTGGTAGGGCGATCCATCATATGAGTTTGAGTCGCTCGAAATTTCAATGGGATGCATATTTAATCCCGACGGTGGCATCTCCGGGTCGGAGTCCTCGTCCATAGGATGTGGCTGGTCCAACTGATTTTGATCAGCTGGAGGCGTGTTTAAGTAATGGTTGGGTTTAAATTCTTCGTGGCAATGGGAATGGTGAGAATGGTAGGAGTGATGTGAGTGGTAAGAATTTTGGGAATGTGAGGGAGAGTATCTATAGAGACGGAACGTCTCGCTGGTTGCCATGGAGACGAATCTCCTGATTCTTGGTATGCATATGAGTTATGAGGTTGAGGGGGTATGCGTCCCGATGGTCCTCCTCTCATTGGACCTTTTCCTCGTCCACTTTGTCCGCGTACACGTGGCGGCATTTTCCTATTAGAAATCAATTTAGAAACAATACTAATAACTTAATAATGAAATGAGTAATCCTAGGTCAACGCCTAGACTCGGAAGTCTAAGGAATGTGCTCGTGTAAGTTTGAGACTAAACACAAAAGGCTAGTGTTTAATTCTCTCAAACGTTGGCTCTGATACCAACCTTGTCACACCCCGGATTTCCAACCCTGAAATCCAAACACTGGTGAGCCCGGGTGGGGAGCATCGTGACAACAGTTAATAACATCATGGTCAATTAAACACGGCATAGCGGAAGTCTTGGAGTAAAATTACTATTGCAAACAAAATGTTCGAAAATACAAAATTATATACAAGCTTGTAATAGAAGAGCCACATGCGGATCATAAAATCTACATGGAAAGAATACAAAACAGACTTTGGGCAGATTTAGGATTTGCAAGATCCTCTATCACTACCGAGCACTTCCGGCCTATTTTCGTATTATACCTACAGATTAGTCTTTTGAAAATACGCCAGCTTTCGCTGGTAAATACACCCAACTGACTCATTTTGAAAACATTTCGAAAATGTTTTAAGTGCGTATCAGCACAAAAATTCTTTTTATAACTTGGGTTAATTGACCGTCCAACCTTGTTAACAGATTTACAGGTTTGTCATACATACGGGGCTCGGCAAGAAAACCGAGACACAATTAACGTACACACCACTTTGGACTCACGAAGGAGTCAATTCCTCCCAACCTTGTGGGAATGCATAATTGAGCGTCTATCGGGTGTATGCCTACACCCGTTCTAAGGTCGTTGCCATTTCGATTGTAATGAGTCGAGGATATCCAAGACACGGTAGTTAACCCCCGATGTTTAAATTATCAAACAAAACTGACTAAAACAGAATATACGGATTTCTATTCCAAACCGGCGTTCGATTAATCCCATTTCCGACCAAGCGGTAATAATTTACCGTAACCCAAGCCCGTATAGGGGAAATAAGTCGAGAGTATTTACCTGAGCTAGTCTTCTTTTAATTTTTAATAACTCAGCCGTACATAAAAGGACTAAGTGCATATAGCATTTACCGGCAAGTCTCTAGTCTGGATTATGGCATAAACTAACCAATTAAATACTAACGGTCTTATTTAAGTCATAGACTTAGACCGACTAGCGTACTTGACCAAAACGTATGACGCTAGATTAAACGATGATTGGATAGAATGTATTTTAATCCCAACAAGTACCTTGATTTGTTTATTATGGGTAAACTATTAACATTTTGGATTTTGAAATTTAAATGACAAGGTTAAACCCGTTTCGGTTAATTTCCGAAAAATAGTTACATATTAGCGATATCGGGTAATCGGATAAGTCATAGACAAGTTATATATGCCATTATATTTTAAATAAGTTAAGATATCAATAGGATATCAACTTGTATGCCCGTTAAGGTTTTAAAACGAAATTTATGCCTCATAAGGGCATTTTGGTAATTTTATACCGTAATAAAGGAACTTAAATATAATTTTAATGTTATAGTCATAAGTATTCTGGAAAAATACTTTATCTATGATATAATATCAGTAGAATGTCAATTATATGTGTAAATTATCCTTTATGACCAAACTATTCATCGAAGGGGCATTTTGGTCATTTTACACATAGTTTATAATTTATTTGGGATTCTGAATTTATAACATGTACCTACTACAAATATGTTTAAAATAAGTTTTAAAATCAGTAGGTAACAAGTCTTGGTCAATAATATGGTTTAAAACCATACTATTCGCTTAAACGACGCTTATGTCGTAAAATGACGTTTTTAAGTGATGTTTACGAAAACTGATATTAAGGTCAGATTAAAATGTTTAAAACATGTTATTTAATATAAAATATCAGAAGGTAAATGATTTACCTTGGAAAGATTTGATTAAAACCATTTTATAAGTCACAAGGGCTAAAACCGTCATTTATCGACATAGTTTAAGGACTTGTTTGAAAACTCAGTTTATAACTTGATTTAACATCCCAAATAAGCCTACTTATAATATTACATAAGTAGGAACTCATTTCCAAGTTCATTATCACTTAAAACCTTGTTTTTTGTAAAAAGGGCATTTTGGTCAAAATTGGCATAACTATGGAACTTGCGCATAACTTGGATTCTGATTATGATCATGTAATATAACCTCAGAGGGTTATGCTAAATTATATTACGATCATTATGCAACTTTAGATCAGTAGGTAACTAATCTAAATCGGGTCAGAATCGAAAGTCAAAGCAGAAGTCAAACTTCGCGACTTTCGGTTGCGAACCGACCCTAGAACTGAAATTGACGAGCCGAACATGTTCCTACATGTTCTAATAATTATTACCAACTTTTTGAAGTGTCAAAACAGGTTTCAAACATATATAAGATCAATTTATGATTTTTTCCGAAAAATGGCCTGTTTGACTTTTTAATATCATAACTTTGACCCGTCAATTGGTCTAGCAAACATGATCTTCAGGAGGTGCCCTTTATAGGTACTAACACATACCTTATTACGATCACTTAGCCATGTTCATTTCGAACAATGGCTGGACCATAATGGTCTTAACCGAAAGTCAAATCGTTTTTACGAAAACGCTTGACTTTTGGCTATAAAAGCCTATATACGAAAATGCAAGAGCAAGGAACACTTACAAGAGGTTCCTACAATGTAAGAGAACTAAGTTGGATGCTCCTTTCAGCTAGGAACTTCCAGAGGAGGGAGAAGAGTTATGTTTTAGAAAGGTGCAAGTTGGAATGAACTCTTGAACACCTATTTATAGTTGGAGAACTCAAAGGAGGTGAAGCCAGGTGTTTAGGGGTGTAAGAAGAAGCTTACAAGTGTCCCAAAACGTGGCATAGCAGTTTAGAGAAGCCATGGTTTCGAATTAATGGTTTTGGAGTTTTGCTTGGAGACCAAACAAAACTTTCTGCTGCAGGTCTGTTCTCGCGCCCCGCGAGAGACCCAGGCCTGGTCTCTCGCGACCCGCGACCGCCCTTAGGCCAGTTTCAAAGTTTGACACTTTTAACCCCTTAACTTATTAAAGCTTCTAAAAACCTATTTAAACACATTTTTGGCACTTTTAGCCCTCCGTAGCCAATACTTGGCATACCCGGGATTATGCCCGGACATTGTCGAGCTCTCGATTCGTTTAAAGGTCACTCTGGGGTATAAATTAACATGTTGACACTTTTAATCCCTCCATTATCCAGCCTTCACATATTTACAAAATTGAACTCTCTCGTCCAACAAATGGCACGTATGAGAGTTTAGGACTCCACAAAGGATCACTTAGAGGCTTATGGTAAGCATGTTGATTCCGATGTCACTCAGAGGCTGGGCATGTTGACATATCAGTCACTCAGAGGCCAAATTTCAAGCATGTTGACATATCAGTCACTCAGAGGCTAATGATTTAAGCATGTTGACATATCAGTCACACAAAGGCTGTTATTTATGCATGTTGACATCGGATCGTCACTCAGTGGCTAAGATTGAGCATGTTGACGCCTTTAGTCCTTATTGGTCTTTAACAGACTATATTTAAAAATACAATACGTGTCACTATACTATTGGACACGATTTTACAGGGTGTTACATAGAGTAATTATCAAAATTACCCTACAAATGATCTTGTAGGGTAATTTTGATCTTGTCTGGTAATTTTGTAAAATGTTCTTGTAGGGTAATTTTGATCTTGTAGAGTAATTTTGATCTTGTAGGGTAATTTTGTAGAGTATCATAATAACTATACAAATGATCTTGTAGAGTAATTTTGAATTGTATATTGTTTGATAAATTTGCAGAGTGATTTTGATACACTTGTAGAGTAATTTGATAATTACCCTATAAGATCATTTTACAAAATTACCCTTTCAGATCAAAATTACCCTACAAGATCATTTGTATAGTAATTTTGATATTTACCTTATGAGCAAATAATTACGAAAATGCCACCGCGTTTTTTTTGCTTTTTCATGCATTTCGTACGTTTTGTACAATAAGGCTCTTTGTTCGTGAACTTAACTCTATATTACTACACCCATTTTAAACAAATGCACCATAATGCCTCAATACTGACTGGACTGACACATGTCACTTCATGCCCAAGGGTGGGATATTTGTTTCACTCATCACTACACATGGTCTAACACTACTCGGAGTGGGAGGGGCTTGAAAGGAGGCGTGGAGTGATATGTGGCTGCCACGTTCGAGGGGGTTTTTCTCTTCAAGCTCAAAAAACCACATTGTGGAGGCTTGTGGGGGGGGGGGGGGGGGAGTTACCCTTCAAGGCTCAAGCCCATAAAACCACAGGGTGGAAGGGGGTTGAAGGAGACGCTTAAAAAAATCTAAGCATTTATAATAAATCCAACCAATCATAATTAAACCAAACAACATCCGATCATCGCGCGCCACATCACTACCTCCATTTGACTTACACCCATGAAAAACCCCACGCCAACTCCACGTTGCCACTCTTTACCACCCAAATGCCACATCTGCAATTAGGTTTAGTTCCTCCTGGAACCCGCGCCACAAGCAGCGGTGTACCCGTGAATGGTACACAAACCCAACTCTCTCTCTCCTCTCTTTTCAATGTTGACTAGCACCCGTGTCCGTTACCCATTTTATGCGGCTAAGGGTTGGTGGTGGTATAGCTGTGGCTCCCCTCGTACCCGCATGGTTCCCCGAGCACCCGAATTGACTAATGGTTCTATGCTTACTTCTTTTTTTTACATACAACGTTCTTGTGTTTAGAGCCCGAGCTTTAGCTCATTTAACTTATGAGAGCTCGAGCTCGTCCCGATTCAAGCTTTGTCTCTAAAGATCGAGCTCAACTCATTAATTATTTGTTAATTAATTTATATTAGTTATATTGATTATTATTTTTTTGATAATATATAAAACTTAGGTATATCATCATCATCATACTCAGTAAATACCACCAATAGCAAAGCTAAAGTAGGATCTGAGGAGGGTAAGATGTAGACAACCTTACCTCTACCTCGTAGTAATAGAGAAGCTGCTTCAAGTGAGGCCCTTGGCTTGATAGTAGTTTTGCATCAAGCCCTGGACATAAGGCACATAACACTCAACAATTGAGACAAAGGCCAATTAGAGCATGTATTCCCTTGTTTTTCGGCTATCAACGCCATCACATGATGCATGACTAACCATCCCCCTCTTTTTAACATTATTTTCACAAAATTAGTAAAATAACGTTAAAATTAGTGCACTTTCACTTTTGCCCCTAGAGCGTCTATACATAAATACATTATATGTGCAAATCGCAAGTGGGGCGATTTACGTATATTATCAAATTATAAATTTATTGTAATTATATATATATATATATATATATATATATATATATATATATATGAGAGAGAGAGAGAGAGAAAGTGTAACGTACAATAGGCCTTATCGTACAATGGTACGAGACTTGAAATCGCATGTTATAACGAAAAAGGCGCATACGTATAATCGGAAAAATCGCATGTTGGTTTATATGTAGAAATCGCATGGTGTATATATACAATTTCGCATGTTGTATTTATATCACAAATTGCATGTTGAAGAGTAAAATCGCACATTGAAAAACAGTCTCATACGGTCGTACGTTAACCCGTATTGTACATTATATGCGTATATCGCAAGTGGGGCGATTTAGGTATAATATCAAATTATAAAATTATTATTATATATATATATAGAAAGTGTAACGTACAATATGCCTTATCGTACGACCGTGTGAGACTTGAAATTGCATGTTATATGAAAAAGGCGCATAAGTATAATGAAAAATCGCATGTTGGTTTATATGTCGAGATCGCATGGTATATATATACAATTTTGCATGTTGTATTTATATCACAAATCACATGTTGAAGAGTAAAATCGCACGTTGAAAAACAGTCTCATACGGTCGTACATTAACCCCTATTGTATAATAACCGGCCTATATATATATATATAGAGAGAGAGAGAGGTTCATGTGAGAAAATTTAAAAGTGTGAGAAGGATAAGAAAGATTATGGAGGTGACATGTGTCTTTTTTTATTTTGATAGTTTAAGGGTATAAGTGTAATGTAACTAATAAAATCTGATTATAGAATGAATATATGCAACCGATTTTGGTAGTTATTGTATGGATTTTCGAATTTGAAATAACACCCTAACTCATAAAAACACCACAACATGTATATTGAAGGCATACATCTTATAAAGAACAGAAATATAACAAAAATAACACCATAACTCATAAAAACATCACAATAGTTATATTGAAGGCACATATCTTATAAATAACACCCTAACATTGAATATAACGGAAATAACACTCTAATATAACACTAGTCAACACTTCAATCAGAATCAAAACAGAAATAACACCCTAGATATATAAAAACGGAAATAACTCTACATAAGTATATCAATATGGTAGTCATATTAAAGATAAAAAACACTCGTTATTATGGTGTAATTTTTTTTTAAAAAAGTTACGTATAAAAAGTTATTGATGTTTAAAAAAGAAGGGGGGGCTTTCAATGCGTATTAATGTTAGTTTCTTAATTTAAAAATATTAAATTTACCTTTATACCCTTAATCTAGAAAATTAGTTAGTTTAATAGTCAACATTATTTACAGAATTGCCACTATGATCTCAACCATTAGATTAAATATCTAATGGTTTAGATTGTTTCTTATCCTTCTCACACTTTTAAATTTTCTTACAAAACCTCACCCTATATATATATATATATATATATATATATATATATATATATATATATATATATATATATAACATATTAAGTAAAAACTATACAAATAATAGGCTCGTTTAGACTCGTGAGCTGGCTTGAGCTCGTTTAAGCTCGACTGGTTTCGAGTTTTTTTCGAGTCGGTATCGACTAGATCGGCTCATTTACACCCCTATTAACACTACACTACATGCACGGTATTATATTCGGTTTTAAATTTAGTTCAACTTTAGTATCGGAACGATGCGGTATGATATTGGTTCGGGACTATTAACAGTATTGTACCATATTGATACTAAAGGAATATACATGGTACAACATTTGGTATTACTCTCAGCTTAATTTCGATATCAGTACTAAACGAAACGATACCGATTTTGCCACGGTGCGAATATCGGAAGAAAGATGAGAATAAATTGAAAATATAGAGGATAGAGATAAATTATTCTTACAAATTTTGTCTTTTATCCTTTGATATAATCATGTATTATGTTATATATACTTTAAAAAGAAAGTGGGATGAATACTATCGCTTAAGCCTTGTATGCAAAGATGCAAGTGTTTATACGTGGCTCAACATAATCATTGTTACACAATTTCTTTTCTTCTCATTAATAAAAAGTATATCACGCATTAAAGAACTAATAACCAACAACTTTTTTGACAGTAAATTTTGGTCACTGACGGACTACTGAAGTATTATCGTCTTATTAGTGGAATTACCCGATCATATCTATCTTCACTAGGTATTATGCCTATACTCCAATTCAGTAGGAAACCCAATAAATATGGTGAAACCTCCTTTGTGGGAATCGAATCCATAACCTATTGATCTCAAAACTTTATCCAACCTTCAAAATACCACTAAGCTATAAAGCCATATGCAACTAATAACCAACATATACATACATTGATTTGATGAACTAAAACAAATATGAGACTTCTTGCTTATATTTATTTGAGCTCATGCACAATTTTCGGGACAAATCTGTTTCATGTATTGTAACTTGTGTATTGTAATGTGACTTGTGTATAAAAGTGAATCAACAAGTTGATTTTTATTGTCAAAATAAAAGATGACAAGTGATTTTTAATATACAATTAAACTATTTATTTAATAATAGTAAAACCCGACATTTTCTATAGTGGTAGTTGTTACTCAAGTTAGGGTCTGTTTGACAATTTTTGAATGGTTAAGTGTTGAATCCGTAAGAGGTCTGAACTATTAAGTGCTGAACCAGTAAGATGTCTGAACCATTAAGAGCCAGTATAATGCTTAACCGTTCAGAGGCAAATGTCTAACCAATTCAGTTTAGAGGTCTTAACCATTCACACTCAGTATAAAGCTTAACCATTCAGAGGTAAATGTCTGAACCATTCAAACATCTGCTCGTGAAACAAATAATCTGAACCATTAAGTGTTGAACCAGTAAGATGTCTAAACCATTAAGAGTCTCATTAAAAGCTAAACAAACAACACCTTAGAGTTGGTCAATGCAACCGTTTACTTAGTTCAAACCAATCACTTTTTACTAGTTAACGTAACTCGTCCTTAGTTTAGACTAGTTAGGCGCAAACTGATAGTTTTGGCTTTGTATATATGTTCGCAGGCCGCAAACATGCACAAGTTTGGATTTTGCAAGTTATTCTCTCTCTATATATATTAACTAGTGCTAATACCTGCGAACTTCGCGAGTTAGACAAAATAATATGTTTTCGAGGTATATAGATTCGAAGAACATTATAGGTTTATGAGATCATAACGAAATTCTCCGAATGAAATTATTATGAAACTCTCATGTTTATAAAATAAATAAAACAACCAACGTACTATTGATATAAATAAAATGAAAAGATAAATAACTGATGAAATTACGTTTTTTGTAGTTCGAAATATCAATAGAAAGCCCCTACTAACATAATACTTCTGTTTTTTGGAGTTTCGTAACCAATAACCTCGCATTCGTTGTTAACCAACTGAAAAACCAATCATCACCTAACGAAATATCTTCGACCTGAATCATATCATACCATCCAATAACACTAAACCTATTGTAAACAAAATATATGAAAGAAAATATATCAGTAACAAATAATACGTTAGCTACATTGCAAAACACAGTTAATAAAATTTATAAACTTTAAATATTACTTTTTATACAAAACTAAAGGTCTTATTTGTAATTTCATCATGAATCAGTTAAAGTTTGAACTCACGGATTCTTTAGTTCTTTAATGGATGTATGTATCCGGATTAGTATTGGGGAATTCAAGATTCTTGAATAAAAGGCGACATGATATAAAAATTTGATAAATTATTATATCTGACAAAAGGTAGAAATACTTTAAAATGTGATTAATTTTGATAACAATTATCATTGTGGTATCTAATATAGTGAATGTGTTGTTTTCTAAAAGAATTGGCTTAGTAGATTTATTATTATAATATAAAATAAAAATTCTTCATCTACATAGTAAAACATTAAAAGTAAGTATAATTAACAAAAATAAGTTTGTCCTTGTGCATTTGACCCTCAAGGCAATTGAGGGGGTATGGTCCTAAAAACCTTACGTCTGCATAATGAACCATACCCTTAACTACTTTTCACAAGGATAACCTCGCATGCAACATTCAATGGTACGCCTTCCTTGGAACCAAAAGGTCATACAATGAGCCTTGCGCACTCAGCGCAACGGTGAATCAGATCACACCGACAGGTCATACAATGAACCTTGCGCACTCAGTGCAACGGTAAATTAGACCAATACAATACAAGTCACACAACGAGCCTTGTGTACTTGGCACAACGGCAAGTTAGAATTAGTAACACTATCGCATACATAACTCTGTAAAGAATTAGTAAACATCAAGATGTGCATAGTAAAGACTCATATCTTGAGAAGCAGATTGTTCTATTTTTTTTTCTTCTTCTTCTTCATCATCATTGACTTCAAATTTGATCTTACTCGCACTTTCGCATAAGGCATATTATTGTGGCGGATCTTCATATTTAATCTATAAAACTGCAAACATATCCATTAGTTTCAATCAAATATAGCTCATAAAATCTCGAAACTTCAATAGAAATCAACTGAAAGCATCATCATCTTTTAAGCCCAATAATTGTTGTAGATTAAAATAATGCCTATAATGCTAAGAATTCTGTTAAATCCATAGTAGAACAATGATCCTTAAACATTAGGTTTGTGCATCAATGGGTCGATTTGGGTAATGTTTAGTCTCTAACAACTAACATCACATGAGGACAGGTGATAAAGGAAATAAGATGAATTTGTCAAGCGAGTCAAAAGTAACATAAGGTGTGAATTTTAAGAACTGTCCTAAATCAATTAATTCAAAATTTTATATTAGTAATATCAAACTATCGTTTTTGTTAACTGTTATAAGCAAAATAACTGATTATAAAAAAAAAAAATGGGACAAAGGTGTCCTAGTTTAACCCAACCTAGTAGCTCCCTCCTCTTCTCGAACTATAAAAGGTTTTGACTTTTTCACCAGCATAGAAGTTACCCGTTTCGACCCATTCACCGAATACAGCTGATACTCCCATTTTTGTCACCTCTACACTAAAAAACAAACAAACAAACCAACCATGCATTTATACAGAATACTAACAAAAAACTTTGACCTTATAGTGGAAAATCAGGGAAGGCACCGGGAGAACACGTTCAATGGCTGAGTAGACTAGACGATATGCAATGCAATTCCATTTATAAGACAACCAAAAAAAAAAAAACGATTCCAAGAGCAACAGCCAAGGTAGTTAAAATGAAATAATCAAGGCGCATCCAGGTCAAACGCTTTCCAATAAAAATAACTTTAGCTTAAAAATTGAAGCCAGTCGTTTTAGAATAACGAAGAAAATCGAAGCAGTTTCGGCTTGTGACATGCGCAGCAGAGACAGTGACCATGGAGCGGCTATGATAGTCTATTAAGGTATAATTATCAGAATAAATACATGCTAGAACATAGAGCCTCGGTAACCAAGTTTACTAATAACATTCGTTAATAATATCCCTTGTAGCAAGAGAACCAACAGCCATGGTAGCAAATGGGACCGTGTCTATTGATCCATGAGGATATATTCGAAATGTTTGCCTAATAACTTTGGGCCATATGTTGGGCTTTTCTATATTTAGGGGCCGTTTGCTAACTTCTGAATGGTTAAGTAAGTAAGAGGTCTGAACCATTAAGAGCCAGTATAATGCTTAACCGTTCACAAGCAAATGTTTGACCAATTTAGGTTAGAGGTTTTAACCATTCAGACTCTATATAATGCTTAACCATTCGGAGACAAATGTCTAAACCATTTAGACATCTGCTTGTGAAACAAACAATCTAAACCATTCGATGCTGAACCAGTAAAAGGTCTAAACCATTAAGAGTCTCATTAAGAGGTAAACAAAGAGCCCCGGGCTTATGTTTATGGGCTATATATAGCCTTCATGTCTTTCTTATATCGTACACTTTTTCCTACTCTCCAATAATAAACCCTTGCCGGATTCTTTGTACATGTTTATTATGGTATCAGAGCTCCCAATCCGATCCATGTGGTTTTGATTTGATTATGAAAAAGTTGATCAAACTTGCCGGTACTGTGTTGAAGTTATTAATCCGAATTGTTTGTTTTTTCTTTTGGTTGAAGTAATCGATGGCCACATCATGAAATCATCAATATTGTAAGAATTTTATTATTGTGAGGACTTTTTGTGAAATTCTATTGTTTTCAAATATGACGGCTGCATTTTTATTTTTTTATTGTTAACAATTGTTTGGTGAAAAGAATAGTATATGTTTGGGAATTTTTAGAATCCGGATGATCAGAGAGGCGTGTAGTTACTCTCAGATCAAATTATTTCGGCGGTTCTACCGAATAATTCAATCGGATACAATTTTCATTTTTGGAGAATGAACAACAGTGTGCGTTTTTGTGTGGAAATTCGTATGAACCTATCTGACCAAAAGACACCCTCACGAATTTTAGAGATAATTTGCAGATAAGGCCACTTGGCAGTTATTGGCGGTTATTAGCGGTTGGATTTCAAAATTGGATTTTAATTAAATTGCCGCCTTAATTTTTATCTGCAAAATTGTGACAAATTTTTATGACCCCGCCAGGGGGTGCCGCCCCTGGGACCCTGCTCCCAGGGGCGTTGCCCCCTTGGAATTATAACAACTCGAACAAGCGTGCACTCCCGCACCTCCTAAGTTGTTTGATGTACATCATAATTCCCTTTGATCACCAATTTAATATCGATTACACTAAAATATCTAACATACCTCCCCCATTTTGGCGTAATCCACGATTAACTTACACAAATTCACAACAATCAAACTTATGCATAAATGAAATGTTGCGACGATTGAATTTCACATTAGTATATTACACATTCTAAATATTCAAATATAGGGGTGTCTCTAAGGATTGAACTCTTTCTATTCAGTGAATACATGAAGATAATATACACACAAATTTACATACTTTTATGTTCTTTCTTGACATTATTTTTACTAGCCTGTGTCCCATCCTTCAATGAACGTATCAAAGCCAAGTCCTAGCTTCTTGAAGCGGCTAAACTTCATGCTCATATAGGTAGCTCTTTATTCTTGCACCTGCATATGCAATTTTTCAAAGAACTATTAATAAGAAAGCCTTCAACCTCCTTTAACTTGTAGGTCTGAACACATACCTTGGGATGATACGACTAATGTGTTCCAATTTCTAGATGTTAAGCTTTCCACATTGAATTCAGCACCTAACGTCATATTAGGTAGGAATTGGGTATCTTAACACAAGAAATCTCATGTGGACTTTAATCCCATCTCTACAGCCGCCTTGTATATCTACATAACTCTTTGGTTAAATGGTCGGCTAAATTATGTTAAGCTCTCACAAACTCCACCGGTATCACCCCATGCATGATGAGCTCACGAATCAACCTGTGTCTAACACCTAAGTGTCTAGACTTCCCATTATACACTTGCCTATAGGCCTTAGCCAAGATAGCAGCACTATCACATCTAATAGATATTGGTGATATAGGTTTGGGCCACAATGGAATCTCATAAATCAAGTTTCTTAGCCACTCGGCTTCTTTTCCAGCTGCGGCTAATGTTACAAACTCTGACTCCACTGTTGAACCAGTTATGAAGTCTGTTTCTTAGATGCCCAAGATATGGCACCTCCTCCAAGCAGAAAGGTCCATCCACTCGTGGAAGAATGATCTTCCTTGTTGTTAATCCAGCTTGCATCTGAATAACCTTCTAAAACTGAAGGAAATCCAGTGTAAGTCAAACCATATTTCATGGTTCCTTTCAAGTACCTAAATACTCGATTCATAGCTTGCCAATGACTTGCACCTGGATTGCTAGTGTACCTACTAAGCTTTCCAACATCATAAGCTATATCTAGTCTAGTGCTAATCATAGCATACATGAGAGATCCAATGGCCTTTGAATATTCAAGTTGGCTTAGCGCTACACCTTCATTAGGTGGAGCTTAAAAGCAGGATCCATTGGAGTGCTAACCGGTCATGAAAATTAAACCTTTTCAATATCTTCTCAATATAGTGAGATTGAGAGATCGATATGCCATTGTTCTCCCTTTTCATCCTTTTACCAAGGATCACTTCTGCCTCCCCTATGTCTTTCATGTCAAAACAAGATGAGAAAAATTTCTTTGTTTTATCAACTTGATCTTGGTCAGTACCAAAGATCAACATGTCATTTACATATAGACAAATTATGACTCCTTTCCTAGAATCATCAAATTTGCTATATACACACTTGTCCGCTTGGTTTAATACAAAAACATTAGACAAAACCACATCATCAAACTTTTGATGCCACTGTTTTGGTGCTTACTTTAAGCCATACAATGACTACTAGCTTACACACCTTATGCTCATTGCCATGCATAACAAAACCCTCTGGTTGTTTCATATATATTTCCTCATCCAAATCACCATTCAAGAAAGCGGTTTCACTTCCATTTGGTGAATCACAAGATTGTGTATTGCAACTAAGGCAACCAACGATCTAATAGTAGATATTCTTGCTACAGGAGCATATGTATCAAAGTAGTCTATTCCTTCCTTTTGTCTAAAGCCTTGAATAACCAATCGGGCTTTAAACTTATCAATTAAACCATCTACTTTCATCTTCTTCTTGAAGATCCACTTACAACCAAGTGGTTTACAACCAGGGGGTAGGTCAGCCAATTTCCAAGTGTTATTCTGCATAATAGAGTCCATCTCATCATTTATAGCTTCTTTCCAGAAGGCTACAACGCGAGATGCAATGGCTTCATTATATGTTTTAGGATCTTCATCAATATTGAAACAATATTGATATTGAATTTTAACTTCATCTCTAGATCCTTCAACCAAATATAGTTGAAATCACATTATATTGATTTAGCTTTTCTTGCTCTACTACTCCTCTTGGGTTTGAGAGGAGTATCAACCACTTGATCAGCCATTTGAGGGTTACTGGAGCTTGAAACCATGTCCTAGGCCTAGGTATTGAAGAGAATCTATTTTCATCATAGTCCGTAGTTCTTGCCTCAATTAGCGTATGCACCGACACGTAGTCATTTGGTTCTATAACATAGAACCTTTGGGCAAATGAATGCTCAGCATACCCAATGAAAATATAGTCTATACTTCTTTCCCCTATGTTCCTTATCTTAGGGTCATTGAGCCTTACCATGGCCTTACAGCATCAAACACTCAGTTTATACAGCTCAGGTGGTTTTTTATACCAAAGCTCATAAGCGGTGGTCTTGTTCCTTTTAGTTGGAACCCTATTTAGCAAATAGCAGGCTGTCAACATAGCCTCACCCCAAAAACTTTCACTTAGGCCCGAATAGGACAACATGGTATTGACCATTTCCTTTAGAGTCCTATTCTTCCTTTTCGCCACACCATTTTGTTCCGGTGTGTGGTATGGTGTTTTATTCCAGTCGACTGGAAATACACCGGATCAAAATACACACCACCTCTATCCGTATGTAGGGTTTTGATCAACCCGATGAAGCTCTACTTCTTGTTTATAGATCTTAAACTTTTCAAGAGCTTCATCCTTAGCATGCACCAAATAAACATAGCAGAATCTAGTAGCATCATCTATAAATGTTACTACATACTTTTTACTACCTAGAGATGGTGTAGCATGAAAGTCACATAGATTGCTATGTATCAAATCTAACATTATAGTTTCCCTATGAACATGTTGCATGAAAGGCTTTTTAGTTATCTTATTCACCTTGCAAATATGGCATTTATCATTGTTTATGTTAATAGGTGGAATTAAGCTCATTTTAAACATCTCTTTAACTCTTTTATAATGTACATGTCCTAATCTAGCATGCCATAATTCCGAATCAGTCAAGTTGTTACTCCTACTAGTTGAAGCTATGCAATTCACATTACTGGTTGAAGCTATGTCACTAACATTACTAGTTGAAGCAACACAAACAGATTCATTCATAGAGGAAACATCAACATTCAACATAAACATACCATTACAAAGATAACCAAAACCTACAAAGCAACCATGTCTTGGCAAAATATACTTGTCACTTTCTAGCACTTGTTTGTAACCACAATTATCCAACACAATGCCACTTAACAGATTCTTTTGAATTCCGGGCGCATACAAAACATTATTCAAAAGTAACGATTTTCCAGAAGTAAAAACAAGATGCACGGTTCCTATTCCTTTGATTGGTTCAGTTGCAACTGTTGGGCTTGGAGCTTTAAAGGTTTATTCATTTATAGTGTATTTGGGCTTTTGGGATTAGTTTGGACTTCCTAGTGCCTAGTGGGCCTAGGGTTGTACTTTTGGGCTTTGTGATGTTTATAAATAGAGGTGTTAGGTCATTTAGTAGGGGTTAGAGAGTTGACATCAAAACTTGTATCTGACATCTTTTGGTGTATGCAAGTTATATTATTCAAGTTATTCAAGTTGTTCTTCTTCCTAATCATAATTTCCGCTGATTAGGTTAGTGATTCCTGTTTGATCCGTTATCGGGACTTACAATTGGTATCAAAGCCTGCTGTTCTAATACAGGCTCCGGTTATTGCTGATTGAAGAAAATTTTGAAGTGTATTGCTGCTGTTTGGATCGGTTTATGGTATTCCGGATTGCTATTCATCGACGGAGGATACTGTTCCGAAAGAACTCAAAGAATCTGTGAAGATTTCGGATCTGACACTGTTCCAGATTCCGAAGAACACGAAGAAGGTTCTCCTAATTCGGATTCACTACTGTTCCGAATTCCGAAGAGCACGAAGGAGATCGTCCATTTCAGATTGATCCCTGACTGTTACTTTATTTCGGATTGTAATTCGAGTTACTATTGCTGTATTTGATTTCCTTGAATTCTGGAATTCGGTTGCAGAAAAGGCGGGGACACTGTTACGGATTGGATTATTATTCCGGATTTTCAGAAGATAAGACAAGCATTCCGGATTGGATCATTTCATTCCGGATTCTTGATTCTGGATTTGAATTCAGAATTGATTATTCCGGACCTTCATTTCGGATTCTCCATTTCGGATCTGCATTCCGGATCTGCATTTCGGTCTTCCTATTTCGGATCTCTACTTGGGTTTTTTTCTATTTCGGATCTTCAAATCGGACTCTGCAATCCGGATTGTTCATTTCGGATTCCTAAGTCCGGATTGTTAATTTCGGATAATCCGTCTAGTTTGACCAACCTTGACTTCCGGATTGCCATTTCGGAAAACTTTCCGGGTTGACCATATTGACAACAGAATTGATCTTTCGGATTCAACATTGTTCATAAGAATCACTTAAATTAATTGAACTTTAAATCAATTTTGGTAAATCTTTAATTAATTTAATTCCAATGGCTGGATTTATGACCGCACAGGACCTGACAAATGCCACACTGGCAACCCTGCAATCGTAAACTTTAGCCCTCCACAAAGAGCTGGATCAGGTGATTGGCACTTCCACCAAAGTGCCACGTTTATTATACGGAGATGAATACTACGAGTCGAAGTTCCGATTCGAACAGTATTGCAAGGCAAAAGAACCCGATGTGTGGAGATGCATCATGAATGGTCCAAGAACCTTAGTGTACAACACAAAGCAAGATCCCGAAACGAAGATTCCCAAGCCCATGCACCTATGGACTCTAGAGGACATCAAGATCATAGAGGAAGATGAGAAGGCTTCTGCAACACTAACCATGGCTCTAGGACCTGATATTTCTATTGCGGTCAGGAACTGTAAAAATGCAAAGGAGGTTTAGAGTGAGTTACAAAATCTCTACGAAGGAAACGCCGACATGAAAGCGAGTAGGGTGAATCAGCTGAATCAGCAATTCAGCTCGTTCAATCACATATATGGGGAAACCATCGAAAACCAGATACGTCGCTATGTCAAGCTGGTTTCCCAGATGATTTCAGCCGAGATCACCCTCACCAACAGCGCCATGAACCGACAGTTATTGAACTCATGCCCAAAAGTTGGGATGCAGATGTGGGCATGATCAAAAAGACAAAGAACTTAAATGATGTCACTCTCACTGAGATGATAGCTACTATCAAATCATGTGAAATTGACAACAAGCAGATGGAGATCAACCATCAAAGCAGTTTGATGGCAGCAGGAATGACAGGGCAGAACGCGGCTTTAATGTCACAGAATCTCGTCTATAGTCCTCTGCAGGGAAATGCACAAGCACCGGGTGGATCAAATGTGGTGTACAGTCCTATTGCCACGCCTCAGAACACCCAGTATGTGTATGGTTTTCAATCTCCAAATCCTACAACGGTTTTAGCTGCTCAAGTTCATACACAGTACCAACCTCAGTATCCTAACGTGGTGTTCAGTCCTGTAACTCCTCAAATAGTGTAACAAGGCATGATTCCTCAAACTGCTGCACCAGTCCCTGGATCTGCTCAACCCGTGCCCAACTCTGCGTTTCTCACTAAGGAAAACGAAGAGAAACTCGCTATTGCTGCATCAATGATCAAAAGCTTAAACGTCTTCCTGGCAGGCGATCTGACCCCTCCATCTATTCTTCCAACAGAAGTTTATCAAATCATGGAGGAGGATCTGGACGAGATCGATGTCTCCCGGAATTTAGCAATGGCTGCTTTTCGGGTCAACAAGTTTCAGAAAAAGTATGGAAGGAAACCTTGTCTAACCTGAAGACTGGTCTCACAAAGGACAAACTCAGATGCTACCGATGTCATGAACCAGGCCATTTCGCTAGGGAATGCTAGAAGCCACCATCAGGGTATGTATCATCTAGGGTCGCTGATATACAGAGCAGTGACAGACAGCTGGTTCCCGTCTCTCCTTCCAAGTCAACTACAAGTCCATCCGGCAGCTCAGGCAGAAAGTCCACAACACTGGTGGCCCAACAGCATGAGGGTTTCAACTGGGCAGATGCTGCAACTCAAATGGAAACCCTGAACCTTTCCAAGAACAGCAACCACTGCATGATGGCGCAGACAACTGAGACAGCTGATCTTTCAGAAACGGTAAATCGAATACTCTTTTCAGATAGTTGTCGTTTTAAATTATCACAAATGCGCGCCCACAATTCAACTCTTGTGGCTGAATATCAACAAGTTGCGTCACAGAACATCACCCTTAAACATAAGAACAAGCTTCTTATGGAGAAGGTCGAAGCGCAGAAAGAGGATGTGGCTCAGCTAAAGCTAGACTTGAACCAACAACAATGTTGGGTCTATGACTACAAGCTAAAATTAGCTGAAAAGGACGTAGAACTTTAAACAGCCTTAGCCAAGCTGAATTCCTTGTGTGATATCCCGGGTTTTTCGGATAACTTACACGTGAAACTTGTCGAATAATATGTGTGCTAAGTATTAAACGTGCATGGAATGAATACGTGATGAGTGTTTGTGTGATTGTTTAGTTATAAAGTAATTATTGTAGATACGTACACGAACCGAACCGCGACACGAACCAAAGAGATTCATGGTGACTCTAGGAGTTCACAAAGTTTAAACCTAGACCTAGAGTTCCAACTTTTCGGCCAAGATCAAAACTCAAATCAAATTAACTCACCCTAGTCTCTTGGCCGCAAGATAAAACCCAAACCGAACCCACCCAATCCAACTCAAACTAATCGGCCAAACCAACCATTCTAGTCCCTCGGCCACGTGATCAAGACCCAAAACAAACAACCTAAGATTCTCGGCCATAAACCCAACCCTACCCCCTTGACCGCAAAACCCAAACCAAAACAAATCTGATTTCGACCGAGATCAAACCCAACCAACCATCCAAGTTACTCGGCCATGAACACTTATCTAAAACCGTAACCCCTATCATCTTGCTTCACCTATATATACAACTCACATGCACTCATTCACAAAAACACAAAACCCTAGTTCAGGAATTCAGACGTCGGCAGCCAAGTCTTCACCTTGTGATCGCGAGCAGCTTGCATCTCAACCTGATCAGCCTTTGTTCATCCCATTCGATCGTAGACAGCCTTTGTTCACCTTCATTAGGTCGCGAGATCAGCCCACTTGTTCCCTGCAGCGATCACAAACAGCCCACATCATCTTCCGAACGCAGCAGCCCACTTTATCAACGTCTCTCGGTCACGTTCTAGTTGGATCAGTCGAGTTGTTCTTGTCCAAATCTCGGGTTGTTTGCCTAGTTATTCAAGGTCAAAATTATCTTTGATTACAAGATCATGTTTCGGTTAATTATATGTATGCTTGAATGTTTAAGTTGCTTCGGATTAATTATATGTTTGAATGAATTGATTGTATTGTCTTCGGACTATATGTACTTACAAGTAGCCTGCTGAATTGACCGTAAATATATACGCATGATTTTGTTCGGATATTAGATGTACTAGATGTGATCGGCTGAATTAATCAAGGTTGATATGCATGTATACTTGTTTGCGGATCTCATGAGGATTCAAGTGTGTTTTGTTATATTAACTAGAAGTTATTAAGTAGGGTTGCATGGATAGATTATTAGTATTAATCTAGGATTAAAAATCGAATCCTGATCGCCTTGGCTAGTCACATGAACGAGTTATACGAACTTATTATAAGGAGATGCAGAAAACAGCATGCTGAGTGAATGTTTCAGTCGACTTTATCAGGCTGTAACTTGGTCGTTAGTTGTCGAAAAACGGATTTTCTGAGGTCTAAAACCTAGAGATTTGAATAAGGAATCCAATGGCGCTGGATTCATAATTTTCTGAAATCGTTTGATATTTTTAAAGGGTTAAACAAGTTCGGTAGGTAAAGCTGTTAAAATTCTGGAATTTTGTTGGTTGTTTATCAAGCTAGATTTTAAAATCAGTAGAGAGTTGAGTCATGATTTTTGTACAGCAACTAGGTATAGAAATTTCCGGGCAACTCCAACTGGAATTTTGTTAATCGGACGATCGGTGATTTTTAAATAAATTCTTCCGTGGACTGCAGTCAGAAAGCGGTAAATCTGACTGCAGCTTAGTGAATTAATATTTATGGTTAATTGGTGAAGATTTAGGAATTGAGAAAATTATATAAATTTCTATGGTATAAAGGTCACCTACTGTAAAAATATGGGAATTTTTAGAATGCTGGAACTATTTTATAAAAATCCTAGAAAACAGCTGAATAATTGAGTATTAAGCAGAAAGTTGTTAACTTGTGATTTTATGCATTAAAGTGTGGCATGGATTTGGAATGTGTTCATGATAAGTTGTTTGATTACTATGATCATATGAGAATACTTGCATGCATGTTTGAGTATTAGATATGTTGTTTGTGGGTATCACTTTGTGAGTAAGTTGCGTGTGGAATTTGTATTGGGGTGATTTCACACTGACGTGGAATTAATTGGTTTGTTAGGACGCAACTAGCGGTCCCGTCTCTTATAACATCTTTGCTACACTAACCGAGCTAATAAAGGTGAGTTCACGGCCCCTAACTTTATACGGTTTTAAACAACAGGGGGAGAAACATGTATACATTCTTAAACTCAAACTCTTTACGTTATACGAATGTAACGTCATATAACTATGCGGTAACTAAGTTAATGTTAATGTAATGTTATGGTCACTATGCAGCTTTATCACTTAAGTCCTCGACAATCTCCTCGGATCGTTAATATTTGGGTTAAGTAGCGGGGGAATTATAAGTAGTACTACTGGGTCTGACGAGCCCCATCCGAGCTAGTCGCGCTAGCTGACCGGGTTTGGTCAACGGGTGTATGATTGGCCTAACATCGCCATGGTCATGTGATAGACCTGGCAAAACGGAGGCACAAATGTCAGCTTCGATCGCGAACACTTAGTGACATGACTTTAGGCTAGCTACCTATATACATTAATATTGAACTTAATTACGGAACAACTTAATATTCCGGGTTTGGAATATTGGAACATCAACGTATTATCCCGGGTTGGGGATAATGGAAACACAACTTAATATTCCGGTTTGGGAATATTGGAAGCAACAACTTATTATTCCGGGTTTGGAATAATGCAACTGATATGTTATCCCGGGTTGGGGATAACGGAGTAACAAACTAAAACCGAACAACAAATTTATGAAAACCTGTGAACTCACTCATCTTTAATGTTGACACTTGTTTCTTTACATGTTTCTCAGGACGCTAGGAGCTCTAGGTGCACGCACACGCATTGAACAAGACATCACTATAGAGTCTCATTTATTAATATTGTTTTGGGATTTTACTTTTGTTTTGGCGTTTGTGTTGGCGCCGCATCACTACTTATTTATGCTTCCGCTCAAACTTTAAAAACTGATACTCATGCTAAATATTGGTAATCTAAAATTTACAACAAATGATTTTGGAAAACGTATTATCAAATCATATAGAGTCGTTCGACGTACTAGTGTCTTAGATTCTGGTTTGTTCACACGTCTCGCGGTAGGACTCCGCAAGTGGAAATTGAGGGTGTGACACCTTGACAAGGAAGCTTCACGAAAATGAAATAAATATTAAGAAATTTGAAACTTCTAGCAAATTAGTCAAGGACTTATGTGACCTCCAGCTTAATTATCAAAAGAACTTTACTAAGGGTCTAGGGTACAATAGGGCGCCTCCACCATATAACCATAACTACACTAGAATGCCTGAATCTGAGGAAGAAATAGAAAATGCTGAAAAAATGATGTATGGTAAACTGTCATATTATTTATCTAAACCATGGACGCCCTATTACCCTAAGTTCTCCAAACCCACTGAACTCAAGAATGAAGATATCTTTGTGGCTTCTACACCATTTCCTCGTGAGACTGATAATCGTCCTTCTGAAAGTACATATGGATTGGAGACAGAAGTGCCTGAGGGAGAAACATCCTCCACAAAATCTAACGAAATAGACTCTTCTGATACTCACACCAAATTTGTGAAGAATACTAATATGTCTAATTCATGTGTAGAAGAAATTTTAGTTGAGGATATCACACAAGGTGATAAAGAAGAATGTCTGAATGAACACTCAGACAATTCAGCTGATGATTATGCTTTTTATAAACCTGCCTTTAACATTTTAAATCAATTCCTTGCTGAACAATTTACATGCTCAAACAGTGTTGGTTGTGTTGAGAATTTAGATAGTTTGAATTCTGATACTGATGTTTTGAACGATGATAATAACTGTGATAACTGTGATAACTTGTGTGATGAGAAAATGAATTTAGCTGCAGGTTCTGCATCAACAGATGACTCGGCCTCATCAGCTTCAGCTAAGGATACTGAATGTTCATCTTCTGCTGAGGATATCGAATGTTCACCTTCAGAGGTTGCGTCTTTTGATGCATCTACTAGGAATGACGGTGTTAACGACGACCAACCAACTGTTTCTATCAATGTTGATGGTGACATAATTCTAGAAGACTTGGACGACTCAACACAAGGGACTGATTCTGAAATGACAGCAGATGAACACAAATCTCAAATTGATTCAAACGAAAATTTTAAACCTGATCGTGAATCGAAACCTCAAACTTCTCTAAATTGCAAGGTTCCACCATCATCTGCTAAAATTTCTGAACATGATGTCCCTGTAGAGCCACTCGTGTCCTCTACAGATTTTTTCACGCAGTGTGATTTGAAGAATAATACTAAAAAGAGGATAACACGCCGATCTAAAAAGAAGAAAACCAAACAAGCGTCTACAAACACTACAAAGGCAACTGCTGAGTCCTCTCATCAAACTGAGGAATTAACTCAGCAGCCGCCCGCTAAATCTGTTTTGCAAAAATCTCCATGTTCAAAATCTTGCAATTCAAATCACAAATCTAATAAGTGTGCTGATGGTTGTGCGCAGGACACCGACAAGACCCCAAGACCGTGCATCAGCCGTCAGTAAGGGCCAGCAAGAAACTGACCGACAAATTGCCCAGAATTTCCCAAGCTGAACGGACTGTTTTCTTCCAGAAGAGGCAGACCTGTTTCAATTGTGGATCTCCCGGGCACATTGCTCGAAATTGTCAAAAGACTTTTATCTCTTTCAAAACGTTGTATTCCAGACATCAGAAGGCCATGCCTAATCACCCACCTGAGGCTCGATTTGTGGCTAATCCTTCTGATCAAGACTGGAACTTGGCCAAGAAACAAACTGCTAAACCCTTGAGACCTTTAGTTTCCCAGAATCCCTCTAGCACTCCTAGGAATCTGCAGAGGTCTGATTCGGTAACCTGGAGGCCTAAGCTAGTGGCCAAGAATCAGTCTGCTAACCCCTTGTCTAATGAATCAAAAGCATCATCAACCTCATCCTCAACTAGTTTGATCTTTCGTGAGGTTACTTATGTTGATGCAAATGGCAAACCCAGATCTTCCATGGCTTGGGTTCCCGTTTCTAACTAAAACCTGTTGAACTGTGCAGGAACAGCTCTGGCGCGCTGTTGTTCGATTATGGTATATTGATAGCGGTTGTTCCAGGCACATGACAGGAGACATCTCGCAGTTGAATGATATTCAGTTTTTCGATGGCGGGTTTGTTTCCTTCGCAGGTGGAGAAACTGGGAAAATCACAATGAGAGGCACTATTTGCAATGGAGCCCTGAGTTTTAAAAATGTAAATTATGTACCAGAATTGAAGCACAGTCTGTTGAGTGTGTCTCAACTATGTGACAATCATCTGGATGTTCTTTCTACAAAGAAGGGATGTTATGTGCTAAAACCTGGCTTAATCATTCTAGATGATTGGATTCTACTGAAAGCCGCACGAAAAGGAAATGCCTACGTAATCGATATGAACCAGGCTCCTTCTGACAAGCTCACTTGCCTCTTCTCTTCGACAGTCGAACATGACGCCATGCTATGGCATTGCAGACTGGGTCACATCAACATGAAAAATTAAATCGTCTTGCAAAAGGTGGTTTAGTCAGAGATCTACCAGTTCGTAACTTCATGCAGATCGAAAAATGTGAATCATGTGCACGTGGGAAACAACATCGTCATCCGCATAAAACCAAAGCCATACCCTCCACCTCTCAGGTCTTAGAACTGCTCCATATGGATCTCTTCAGTCTAACAGACATTCGCAGCATTGGAGGGAAGGCTTACTGTCTGGTTATTATTGATGACTACTCTCGATTCACCTGGGTTTTCTTTCTCACACATAAAAGTGAAACAACTGAGCTAGTCAAACAATTTGTCACACTTATGGAAAACCAGACAGATTCTACGGTGAAGGCTATTCGGTGTGATAATGGGACAGAGTTTAAGAATCTTACCTTAAACTCTTTCTGCTCCTCGAAGGGGATTGACCGATAGTTCAGTGCAGCCAGAACCCCACAACAAAATGGGGTTGCAGAACGCAAAAATCGCACACTTATTAAGGCTGCACGAACTATGCTAGTTGATTCCGAACTACCTCTCATCTTCTGGGCAGAAGCAATTAACACTGCATGCTATATTCAGAATCATGCCCTGATCAACAAACGCCACATGAAGACTCCATACGAAGTGGTTGAAGGTCGCAAACCTTCGGTCAAGCATTTCCGCAAATTTGGATGTCCTTGTGTACTCCTACTCATGGATGCTAAAGGAAAGTTTGAAGCACGCAAGGACCCTTGCATATTCGTTGGTTATTCTAAAAATACAACATATCGCGTTTATAACAAGATCAAGAAGATGGTAGTTGAAACCTACAATGTGGGTTGGCTGGAGGAAAATCCCAAGGACAAACGCATTGGTCCTGACTGGTTGTATGACTACTCTACCTTATTTAATCATTTTGATGTGTCTTCTAATGTGCCTAGTTCGACTTCTCTCCCTCCAACGGTGCCCATTACTTCTGATGATGATGCTGACGCTACCACGCTAAATGAGACTCTAAAGCAGCTAAATGTGGATATTCCTGGATTCAATGACACTGTCTCGCCATCCTCCACAGTTTCACAATCTCAAGACCCACCTATCTCTTCGCCTGTTCAGCCGAATCCTACTGAAGATGTGGTTTCTGCTCCAGAGCCACCTACGACAAATGACGGCCTTCCTCCTGATGTTTTGGGCTTCTCTTTATTTCCCAAGCCTACTCCCCTCGATTGTGCGGTGGATTCCTCACCCCATACCTCTACTGGTGCTTCTGTTGAGGGGGAGACATCTGGAGTTGCTTCAGCTAGTATCACCAACTTGCCAACCGATGTTTTGGTTCCCGCTACACCAATACCATAGCGTTTACAGCGTGATCACCCGTTGAGAATATCATTGGTCCTGTAAACGCTGCTGTTCGCACACGCAGTCAATCTGGGGATATCAATACATGTCTCTATTCTTGCTTTATTTCCCAAATTGAACCTAAAAGTATTGATGTTGCCTTGCAGGAACCAGGCTAGGTTGATGCCATGCACGAAGAACTCAATCAATTTGAAAAACTTGGCGTTTGGCAACTTGTGAAGCTGCCTCAGGGAAAGCACGCTCTTGGAACTCGCTGGGTTTTCCGTAACAAGTAGGATGACATTGGAGTTATCATTCAGAATAAAGCTAGACTGGTGGTTCAGGGGTTTCGACAGATTGAAGGTCTGGATTATGATGAGGTCTATGCACCTGTCGCACGTTTGGAGGCTATACGTATCTTCTTGGCATACGCATCTTACATGGATTTTACTGTCTATCAAATGGATGTCAAGACTGCGTTTCTCTACGGCAAGGTGAAAGAGGAAATATACGTGGCACAACCACCGGGTTTTACTGATCCTGACAAGCCAGATTATGCCTACAAACTAAACAAGGCTTTGTACGGGTTGCATCAAGCGCCTCACGCATGGTACGCTACTCTTACAGAGCATCTTCTTGCTCATGACTACACACGAGGAACCATTGACCAAACTCTGTTTATCAAACGTGTTGATAAGGACATTATCCTCATCCAAATCTACGTTGATGATATTATTTTTGGTTCCACCAATGATGTAACATTCGTCGAAAAACGGGTTTCAAAACCCGCTTCGTTTAATAACCAAGTATTCAGTTATAAATTTTCGTTGCGTATTTATTGTTCTGATTATTTTAAATAATACATAATTAATAAACATTTTAGAATTTTAAAACCATAATTAATAAATAATAAAAATAAGTGTATAGAAAATAAAATGGAGCCGCCGGGTCTCGAACCCGGGTCTCCCACAAACACAAACACACACCACACCACTCCGCCACACGCCACTTTTGTGTTTAATACTGAAACGAATAATATTTATAATAAAAACCGAAACTCAAATTTGTAAATCAGCGCCCAAAACCCGCAATCACCGGAAAAACCAGGAACACCGCGATTTTGGCTAGTTTTCCTTTGACTGAAACGCACAAACTGAATTCGACATCAGTTATAACCGTTGCCGGCCATCAATTTAGTCAAAAACCGTCCGAAATCTTAAATCGCGATTGTTGACCTTAAATCAAACCCAAATCAACTGTTCCTCCTTATAAATACCCACTCCAACCTCCTGTAAACTTTTCGCTCACAACCGCGCTCACTCCTGAAGCTTTAGTCCACTCAGAACACGTCGCCGGAAATTCTCGCACTCGCCGGAATATCACCGGAGAACCGAAGCCTTACTCCTAATCGGTACAATCATCTAAATCTTTCTTGCTATCTCTTGATTAGTAATCTAATTACTCAACACAATAATCGAAACTGTTAAACAGTTCACTCATCCGGAATCTGCAAATCAGAGCCGACGAAATCTTGTCGGAAATCTGAAGCAAACTCGCTGTTCTGGTATACCATATCACTTAATTTTATTTCCATTTCAATCAAGTATAAGTTGTGGTCGATTAAACAGAACAGTCGGATTTCACTGTTCTATGTTTTTGTAAGCGAAGAAGATGAAGATGAAAATGTGTTTTAGTATAATTAAAAACGGATATTTAACCGGGTTAGACACACAGTCCAGCGGTGGACTGTGTGCAATTTCAATACACACGTCCCGGGTTCGAATCGCACACGTTACCGACTTTCAGAAATAAAACCAACATTTTTAAAACCGAATCAGATCAAGTCACAGTATATACATAAAAGTAATATAATCCAGTAGTTAAACAGATTAGACACACAGCCCAACTGGTTGGGCTGTGCGCGCTCGAACCGAAGGTCCCGAGTTCGACTCCGGGTCTCTGCAACCGGTTCGACCATATAAATAATTTTTAATAAAAACCAAATAAGGTTAAGGTTAATTAGTATATATATATATATAATTAAAACAGAGAATATTTCAGGTTAGACACGTAGCTCAGTTGGTAGAGCTGCGTGCACATATACGAGAGGTCCCGAGTTCGAACCTCACAAGCCGCATACAATAAACACAGTCTGACCGGTCGGACCCGGTCAACTGTCAGAAAGTCAACCGAATTTTTATTATTTTTTATTTATTTATTTAATTTGAAAATTTATTAAAAATACTTAAAAATAGGATTTTTAAAGTTAGAAAATTTCCTTAAACTCACAAAAATAAATCTAAAAATCCCATTAAGAGCACTAATTAAAAATATTAATCTCAAATAAAAGTTATTTATTTATCGAATCATTTTGTTATTATCTAGGTTAGTTTTTCCCTCGTCGATTGAATCATAAATTCGTGCGCCTTCATCGTCATCAAAGAACGCACCCGTTGTGAGTGAATCTCTACCAATTCCCCGTTTTAATCATGTTTTGGGTGTATCATGTGTCGTATAATTCTTTATTTTATTTAAACACTTGTGCATACATCATATCCGTGACCAAATGTGTATCAAATGTGTATCAATTGTTGTGTGAATTATATGTAGATTAGATTTATCATTTTCAGTGCACCCATTTCATTAGGCCCATCAGTTCCCCGTGGGATACGAGTTGAGCATCAGGAGCCTCATTAGATCGGCTCTGTTTGATTGAGCCTTGATCTCACATACATCATTATTCATGTCATATACTCATCCAAAGTGGTGTATGATTGTTTATCTATATATGTTAGCTCACATGTGATTATTGCACGAATTTTCTTTATTAAATAAAACAAGAAATTAGTAAAAAATGTTTTATCAAGGTTCACTCGCCAACTTTTGTTGACCCAAAATATCCCCCGTTTTACACATGATACAGGTGATCCAGCTGAGACAGGAAACACTTAGGAAGGCCTAGAAGAATAAACAAGTTTATGCTTTGGAATAATTATGTAGTTTCATTTTCTTGTAATTGTAAGAATTTTGTTTTGGATATTTAAGTTGTAATTTGAATTTAATAAATATGAAACATCTTAGTAAACATCATGAGCTTTGGTGATAACCCAATTATGCCCCGACTTTTATTCCGCTGCGGGTCGGGGTGTGACAAATAATGGTTTATGCCGCGAATTCGAAGAGATTATGAAGAAGAAATTTGAGATGAGCTCATTGGGGGAGATGACCATGTTTTTAGGACTTCAAGTTCGTCAGAGCCCACAGGGTATACTCATTCATCAAGGAAAATATGCACACGACGTTCTTGCCAAATTCAAGCTTTCAGATTCCAAGCCAATAGGTTCCCCTATTGCAGAACGGCCTCTGCTAAATGAAGATGCTGAAGGAACGCCTGTTAATCCTACCATGTATCGCTCAATGATTGGATCCCTTATGTATCTCACTGCTAGTCGGCCAGATATCATGTTTTTCGTCTGCCAGTGTGCTCGTTATCAGGCTACTCCTAAACTTTATCATTTACATGCTGTTAAACGAATTTTTAGGTACCTCAAAGAGCTCCATCACTGGGCCTGTGGTATCCTAAAAATTCTGAATTTGAACTGTTTGCTTTCTATGATATTAATCTTGGAGGTACAGATAGGGACATGCGCTCAACTTCAGCTGGTTGCCAATTTCCGGGGGATCGCTTTGCAAGAAGCAACAGACGGTTTCGCTTTCCACTGCAGAGGCAAAATATGTTGCAGCTTCTGCTTGCTGCTCGCAGGTTTTATGGATGCAACATCAGCCTGTGGATTACGGTTTGACTTATCTAAACACAACAATTTATTGTGATAATGATGCCGCAATCCAAATAGTTAAAAACCCTGTTTTCCACTCCAAAACCAAGCACATCAACATTAAAGTTCATTTTATCCGCGATTGCTATGAAAATGGTCTCATAAAGCTTGAGCAAATCCACACTGATGCAAATGTGGCGGATTTGTTCACGAAACCCGTTAGCAACGCACGCTTTCAAGTGCTTGTGGATCTTCTCAAAATGATTCGGTTTTCTACCTAGGCATCTACTATCTTCGTGTTTGTTTACTGCTTTCCTTTTCTTTTCGTTGCTTCATAAATTTGTTAATATTTCTATGCACAAATTTAGGGGGAGAAATCTTTAAAAAAAATAATAATAATTTTTGCAAGGATAGGGAAATGAAATGAATATTCGTGATAAAATGTTTGACTAACACATGTAAGGTATAGAAGCGGAAAAGATTTGGATCGAAAGTGATGTGTCGATAGGTCTAAAACTCAACCGGATGGGGAAAGTCAAATGATATAAATATAACGAACTTTGTACTCAGTGGGTCACTTACTGTAGGCGTATGATTTTATGGTCTTAAATCTTGCATTGATAGATAACCAACATCTGAGGTTTCAGGTCTTTATGTTGCTGAGCCATCCGGGGATATCTTGACTGCCCTTCTGTTGCATCCAGATTATATGCAGACCTAGGCACAGTCAGGATATTTTTATAAAAGAGCCAAAATGGAAAGGCCAAAACCTAAGAGAACAAAAGTTTCTTTCTAAGTTCTTACGTACCTCATAAGGTATTTGCCTAACCCTCGTCAGTCATTATTGGTCTCTATGCTGTACGGAAGTACCGACCTGTTCACCAATAGCCTGATGTTGTACAATAAAGGATGACCACGGTATCCTCACCTGCTACGATGAATTGTTGTGCTTACCTTGATCGTGAGGGTATGTCATGGTATGGGATACACGGGTATCTTAGTATAATATTACCTTAAGCGTATCATGATGCCTGAACTACAAGGGTTGAGTTTTAGATTTAAGTGGACAAGTATACTGACAATCGATTAGACCAACTGAAACTGCTCATACTGAAAAATGTTCCTTAGTCAGCGTTTGAAACGATTTGATCCCTTAGCAATGTTATGTTAATTGTTTATGTCTGTTTTAATAGGTTCTCCTTGTGATATGTTAAAAGATGGTTGGATGCTTGGTTAGTTTACTTGATGAATTTTGGTGGGATGGTTTTCTGTCATGAGATATTGGACTGGCCCAGTGTGATTTGGGATTTGGGCCAGCCTAATGAAATTGGTTTAAAGGCTGAAAACTGAAGTTTAGGTTACTGTTCCGAATTGGGCTCACTTGGGCCAAAGGGTTACTGTTCCGGATTGGAGTTGTCCGAAAAGGCCCATTTGGATCTTTCCGGACAGGCCCATTGTGATACTGTTCCGGCTTGGGCCTGTCACAAGCCCAATCCGGATTCAAAATTCCAGGCCCAAGCCCATTTCGGAAATATTTATTGGCATCTCTGATTTCATTTTGGATTATCTGAAATCCGAATTACAATTTTCTTATATGATCCTCTCTCGAATTAAGCATTTCGGACAGCTTATTCCGGATTAGGTACATGTGTATTCCGGATGAACTTAATGAATATTTAATGCATTTCGGATACATTCCGGATTAATCTTCAAATACTAAGCATTTCGGATTACAATCCAGATTGATATTCATCCGAAATAATGAACTCGGATATCATTTCGGATTGAATCTTCATCCGGGATGCATATTTGTCCGAGATACATAATACGGATTGTATCGTTGACCATACTATTTGACCTCCTCAATCCGGATTGATGAAAGTTTATTCCGGATTCATTCTGAACTGTTAGATATCCGGATGTGAAATTTGGACCTTTTCAAATGTTGAACCCCTTAACTAATTTGAACCAGTGCTAATTTGAACCTTGAATTCTGTCTGACTTGTCCAGTTAGTTTTGACTGCCATATAGCTAAACTCAGTTAACTTCCGTTAGTTGGTTTTTAACTTTGTTGATTTTTGACAGATATGGTGGAAGAAGCGTTTGACGCGGTGATACTGGTTGAGGAACAGTTTCACAACCAGGCTGGATATCTCTCAGACCCACCAGCTGAGTATTTTCAGGAATTTCAGGCGATGATCGTGGGGCTCAACACTTGCAGAATTGGCTACGCCCTCCGTGCGAACCCCGTGATATATAGAGATTTAGTGCACTCGTTTTGGAAAAGAGCGCGGATACAGCCGATGGGTGAAGACGGTAGACCTTTTATACGTTCACAGATTCAAGGGAAGGAGATTATGGTAAATGAGGCTTGTGAGGGAGGTGCTACAGCTGACTGATACCTTCAGTGATCCAACTACGTACGTCAAAGAAAAGGTGTTGCCGATACTCATGGAGATGGGATATGAGGGTTCTTATCCGCCACTGCTAAAGAAGATGTTTCCGGCATACTGGAGGTTACTCATACACATGATCATGCAGTGTGTGTCAGAAAACAAAGGCGGACTGGATCAGCCAAATTAGGCACAGACATCTACGATAGTTTCATTGGTCATGGACTGGAAGTATAACTATTCTGGTTATATCTTCGATAATATGAAGAAAATCTTAGAGCAGTCCAAGAAACGGATGTTTCTGTTATACCCACGTTTTATTTAGCTGATACTTGATGCCCGTTATCCAGATTTAGCGAAGGATGCTACAAACGCTAATCTACTAAATATGAAGCCAATGGGGCCTACTATTTTTGCAACTATGAAGAAGAACTGCTCTACCTCGAAGACGGTATTTGTTGGTAGGTTTCCTCTGAAGAAGTTTGGAAAGTTTTCTGAAGTTGTTGGTTTGCGTGCTCCACCACCTCCTCCTCCTCCAGTAAATGCGATTGTAGCTGAAGAACACGATATACCGGCAAAGGAAAAGGAGATAGAAGTAGAAGATTTAGTCACAGATGATGAGGATGATGTTGGCCAAGCCTTTCTGGATGATCTTGATGTGTTCAATGCTACTTTAACTCCTGTTCTGCCAGAGCTGTCGTCTGAGAACCTGACTGCCTTGATCACTCAATTGAAGGATATTTCAAGAGAAACAGGGTGATCCCCCGCTTGACATTCCGTCTATTATTGCACCAACCGTTCAGACTGAAGAAGATGACGAAGACGAAGAAGATGAAGTACCGTTGATCAAGAGGCAAAGAACTGGGCTGAGCGGTTAATCGAATACACCTGAGGTTCCTGTTGTTGTTACTGTTGCTGCTTCTGATTTGATTACATCTACTGCTGCTGAGATCACTAATGCTGAGGTTTCTGTTGCTGAATCAGTTGCTCATACATCGATGGTTGACACACCTATTATTTCTGAACAGCTTACCGCTCCTATCATTACACAGTCCACAGTTGTATCAATTCCTGTTGACACAGCATTGCAAATAATGGAATTTGGAGGTAGTTCGTCTGGTGCCGGTGGTTCGGAAGCGGGTGGTAGTGGAGTTGGTTATTCTGATGCTGCTGCTGACGATTATATGCATAAATCTGAGAAGAGGGCATTCGAGTTTGGGGGATTGGACAGTGATGGTGATGATACAGAGGTGGATGTAGTTGATTTGAAGAAACGGGTAGTAGTGCTGGAACAGGAGGTTATGTTAACGGATGCTCAGATTGCCTCCCTGTAGAATCGCTTGGATGTTGAGATCAAACTATCGATCAGTTGCAGGGGGATGTAACGATGCTTATGACTATTGTGTTTGATTTAAGGGGCAAACTGGAGAACAAGTTTAGCAGGGAGTTTAGCGACCCTACCGACGATCCAATGAATGTTGAAACTAGACATCATGCAGCACATCAGCGTATGGCAGAAGAAACTGAAGAACAGATGTTGGCAGCTGAGCAGTTAGCAGCCGAACGTCAAGACGGTCTCGATGATTACTTAAGCGATCGACGCAAAAAGTTCACTGCCAGTCAGAAACGTCCTGCAGATCAGAGGAAGAAGAAGCAAATGGTATTGATGAAGAATGTTAATGTGAATCCTCTGGACGAAAATTTTCAGCTGAAAGATCCAACCAATCAATCTGAGAGATACGTGATGGAATTGGGATCTAGTTATTATAGTAAGGTGGGCAACAAGTCGAAGGTGCTGAGTTGGATGTATGATCATATTAAAAACATGTGGATCATTTTGCGTCAGGATGGAACGAGGGAATATTATTCGAAAGAATCGCAGTTTGAGACATGGACTAAAGTAGCACTGACTGATTTTTTAAGAGCTCCATACACTGACGACGACACTACAGAGCGTGGACCAGGTTGGAAATTCTTTAAGAAGCTTGAATGTGAGGTTAGGAGCGGATTTAAGAGTATGAAGACTGCTGAACCGTACCTGAGAGCAGCTAAGGGTGTTCACGATGCGCACACGGGCAAAAGGTTTAAATCTGTGATGTGGCACAGACAAAGAGTTAGTTATTCCCGTTGCTCCTACTTTCCAAAGGGAATTCTGAAGAACTTCAACTTTTGGTTGTACGATCTGAAAGTTGGAAGTGTTGCGATTGTAACTAAAGAGAAGGCGTTTAGGGTAAACGATGTGGATCTGGTTAGCTTTCATGATGAAGATTTACAAGTTCTGGCTTGTCGTCAAATACACACTGCAGAGCTATATGAGGTGTGTGCTAAAGATTAGACGGCTGCAGTTGCTGGTATTATTGCTAGACGTTTGGGTGTGGATGCGGCATCGAAGGACAAATGAAGAAACCTAGGGGGAGAATGTTAGGCTTGGAGCTTTAAAGGTTTATTCATTTATAGTGTATTTGGGCTTTTGGGATTAGTTTGGGCTTCCTAGTGCCTAGTGGGCCTAGGTTTGTACTTTTGGGCTTTGTGATGTTTGTAAATAGAGGGGTTAGGTCATTTAGTAGGGGTTAGAGAGTTGACAGCAAAACTTGTATCTGACATCTTTTGGTGTATGCAAGTTATATTATTCAAGTTATTCAAGTTGTTCTTCTTCCTAATCATAATTTCCGCTATTGATTAGGTTAGTGATACCTGTTTGATCCGTTATCGGGACTTACAGCAACATTCCCCATCTTGATGATAGATCCGTCTTCGATTGGTTGAAAGTCTTTAAACCAACGAAGATCCTTGCATACATGGCTTGTTGCACCCGAATCAACCCACCAAGCAATATCTTCATCCAGCACATAAAATGTTTCAGAAATTAGTGATACATAATTCTGAACAGAATTTTTAAGTTGTACTAAATCCTGACCTTGCTTTCCCTGGTCCTTGGACCCGCAAGAACCAGCCTCATTCTTGTTTTTCGAACCAGATTTGTTGGCATTCTTCATTAATTTATAGTCCCTTTTAAAGTGACCAACTTTTACCACATTTCCAACAAGGGAAATTCGGCTTCTTGTTTGGACCCGAATTGTTCCCTTGAAACTTCCGTTTACCTTTGAACTTATTGTTTCCTTTGGATGATTCACCCGTCTCAACCATGTTCACTGACATTCCAGCCTGTTTCTTTTCATCATTAACCAACACCTTTTCTTGTGCTCTCAAGCTTTCTTCAATTCTGAAGTGGCTTCCAAGTTCAACCAAAGTTAACTCTCCTTTCTGGTGTTTTAGAGTGTGTTTCACATCTCTCTAGGAAGGGGGTAACTTGTCAATGATGCTTGAAACCGAGATGGATTCATCCCTCTTCATGTCATGTTGGGCATACTGCCCTAGAATTCGCAACAGTTCATTATACTGTTCCATGACAGGCCTCGAATCAACCATCTCGTAATTATTGAAATTACTAACAAGAAACTTCTTACTAGAAGAATCTTCTGCCATGTATTTTGCTTCCAAAGTGTCCCACAGTAACTTCGCAGTTTCAACATTTTGATAAACATCAAACAGGGAATCAGACATACCATTTAGGACGTGACCAAGACAGATGTAATTGTCATTTTCCCACTTTGACCGCTTCCTGATTTGTTCCAGATTGCCTTCCTCCAGTATCTCTGGGATTGGAGTTGTCAACATATACAACACTTTCAGGGTTGTGAGAAGAAAGTGCATCTTCTTCTGCCGTCTTCGGAAGTCCTGCCCTTCGAACTTCTCCAGTTTGTCAAACTTGCTTGTCATATCCTTCATCGATCCGCTTGCCATCTTCACAAAAATTAATTTGATCTTTGTTGGGGAATTTTTAGTATCCGGATGATCAGAGAGGCGTGTAGTCACTCTCAGATCAAATTATTTCGGTGGTTCTACCGAACAATTCAATCGGATACAACTCTGATTTTCGAGAATGAATAACAGTGTGCATTTTTGTGTGGAAATTCGTATGAACCCATCTGACCAAAAGACACCCTCACGAATTTTGGAGATAATTCGCAGATAACTGCCACTTGGCAGTTATTGGTGGTTATTAGCGGTTGGATTTCAAAATTCTATTTAATTTCCCCTTGGAGCCCGCTAGGGGCGCTGCCCCGGACCCCCGCCAAGGGGGCGTTTCCCCCTTGGAATTATAACAACTCGAACAAGCGTGCACTCCCACACCTCCTAACTTGTTCGATGTACATCATAATTCCCTTTAGTCACTAACTCAATCCCGATTACACTAAAATATCTAATGGTATAGCTGTAAGGATTATTGAATGATTTCTCTGTTATTTCATTGGTTCTTAAAAAGAGTTAAAAGTGAAGATTTGTTTGCTTTGAAGAATTGATCTCAAGCGTTAGTAATTAATATTTTGGGTTCGAACTTCGGTTGGAATGTTTTGGTTCATACTGATATCTGTATCTGGTTTGTATTTGGTATTGGATTATTTTTTGCTTCTGTTTAGTATTGGCAATATGACGGGAAAATATGATTCTCTTGAGTCTATTAATACTCAGTTGGATGGTAAAAATTATGCATATTGGAGGTTATGTCACGAAGAATTTTCTATGTGAGAAACATATGTAGGGTTATGTCAATGGTGTTAAAGTCAAGCCTGCAAATGACAAAGATGATAATTATGCACTATTGCTTGACACATGGGAAACTGATAACTCCAAGGTTATCACTTGGATTAACAACTCTGTAACCTAGTCAATTGGTATTCAGTTGGCTAAGTATGACATAGCAAAAGAAGTTTGGGATCATTTGGATAGATTGTATATATAGTCTAATTTGGCTAAGCAATTGGAATATGATATTCGTGCTCTTCAACAAAGTGATATGAGTATCCAGGATTTTTATGCTGCCATGTCTGATTTGTGGGATCAATTGGCCCTTACAGAATCAGTAGAATTGTAAGTGTTTAAGCTATACATTGCTAGGAGGGAAGAACAACGTTTGGTTCAGTTTTTGATGGCGTTACATTCTGATTTTGAAGAATTGGATGGAATAGTCCTTCATCGATCTCCTCTTCCCACAGTTGATTCAGTTGTTCATGAACTGATTGCAGAGGAGACTCGTATCAAGTCTCAAGTTGATAAAGGATCCAAAACTACAGCCACTCCTGCCATGTTTGCTGTTCCATCTGAGCAATCTAGACCACCACAATCTCAACCTTCAAACTAGTCTAGACAAACTCCTAAAGTGGCATTTGATTAGTGTGCTTTTTGCAAACAAAAAAATCATTGGAAGGCTTAGTGCCCATTGTTACTTAACAAAGCTAAACAACCACAGTCTGGCCAGCAACAGAAATCTGGTCAGCAAAACAGATCAGGTGGACAGTTTCAGCCACGTTCTTCTGGTCCATCATGGTCACCCCGTCTTCCACTGTTCACTACTACTGCTGCACCGTCACTAGATACGAATCTCCTAACACCATTCCACCTTCTCCATTGGATCCCCACATTTTCAAGCAGTTTAGACAGTATTTGGCCTCTAATCCCATTCCTACGTCAGCATCTATGTCTCATTTGGGTCCATCTTCATCTAGTAGTTCAGGTATTTCTTCATCTTTGTGGATTTTGGATTCCAGTGCATCTCACCATATGTCACCTCATTTGTTAGTGTTCGGTTCTTTGTCACCTATTTCACCAGTCTCTGTTATGTCAGCTAGTGCCACATCTATGTCAGTCGAGGGTGTTGGTTCTGTTAATGCCCCTCACATTGTTCTCTCTGATGTTTATTATATTCTTAACTTGCTTTGAATCTTGCTTCAGTTAGTCAGTTGTGTAAGTCTGGTCATTGGGTATTCTTTTCTGATTCTGCTTGTGTTGTATAGAATCAACACACTCAAACGGTGATTGGGATTGGTCCTAGGTTGGGAGAACTCTATGCCTTGGAGGAACTCAAAGTGTCTGATGTTACTGCCTCTAGTATTGATTTATCTTCTTTTTTGTCTTCTCAGTTTTATGTTTGGCATTCTCGTTTAGGACATGTGTCCGTGTCACGTTTACAGTTTTTAGCCTCTAGTGGTGCTTTGGGTCATTTGAACACTTGTGATATCTCTGATTGTAGTGGTTGTAAACTAGCAAAATTTTCAGGTTTATTGTTTACTAAAAGTGTGTCTTATTCTATTGCTCCTTTTGATCTTGTTCATTATGATGTGTGGGGTCCATCGCCAATATCCACAAAGGGTGGCTCGAGCTATTATGTATTGTTTATGGATGATTATACTCGTTATACATGGGTTTATCTTATGAAACATAAATATGGTTTTCTTGGCATCTATAGCAACTTTAGAGCTCTTGTTAAAACACAAAATTCAGTTGTGATAAAGTGTTTCAGGGGGAGAATACACCTCTAATGCATTCACCTAGTTACTTGCATCTGATGGTACCATACACCAGTCATCTTACACCGATACTCCTGAGCAGAATGGTGTTGCAGAAAGGAAACACTGTCATATTGTTGAGACTGTGTGTTCTTTACTTTTATCTGCTGAGTTTCCTAGTTCCTTTTGGGGAGAAGCAGTTTTAACAGCTGTATATGTGATTAATTGGATTCCCACTGCACTGAATTCAGGGATATCTCTGTTTGAGAAGTTATATGGTTATCTTCTAGACTACTATAAATTACGAGTTTTTGGATGTACTTGTTTTGTCCTTCGCCCTCATGTTGAGTGAAATAAGTTGGGGCCAAAATCAGCTATATATGTTTTTTGGGGTATGGTATTAAACAAAAAGGTTATCGTTGCTATGATTCTGTAAGTCAAAAGTATGTTTCACGACATGTAATTTTTCTGGAGCATATTCCTTTCTTCATGATTCCAGCTAAATCACATAATGTAACGAAGTCCAACGTTCAACATATTGATCCATTTGGCAATGATATAGAGGTTTCTGCTTCAGAACCATCTATACCACCAAATGTGTCAGTTCATGAGACATCTACATCATCAGATAGTGCTTCCGCTCCATCTATGCCTGAGTCTGCTCCTTCAATTATTAAGACTGGAGATCTGCCATCTCTAAGAAGGTCTACTCATTCATGTAAGTCCACAAAACTGCCTGATTTTGCTTATTCTACTTACTCGGGATCGTTTGCCTCCTTTATTGCAAACATACATCATTTATCTAAACCTAAGTCGTATAGAAAGGTTGTGTCAGATCATCCTTTGGCAGAACGCTATGGTTGAAGAGCTTACTGCTCTACATCAGACTCATACATGGGATTTGGTTCCACTCCCACCAGGAAAGCATACGATTGGTTATCGATGGGTATATAAGATAAAACAAAGGTTGATGGGTTTGTTGAGCGATACAAGGCTGGACTTGTTGCAAAGGGATACTCACAGAAGTATGGTATGAGGAGATTTTCGCCCTAGTGGCAAAGATGACGACTATTCGTACTATGATTGCAATTGCAGCCGTTCGTCAGTGGAAGATTTTTCAAATGGATGTTAAGAATGCATTTTTGAATGGTGACCTTCATGAGGATGTTTATATGACTCCTCCTCCTGGTATTGCTCACCAACCGGGTGAAGTTTGCCGCCTTCAAAAAGCCTTATATGGTTTCAAACAAGCCCTTCGTGCTTGGTTTGAGAAATTCTCAATGGTGATTACTTCACTTGGTTTTGTCCCAAGTAATCATGACTAAGAATTGTTTGTTAGATGTACAAGTGCAGGACAAATTCTTTTGTCCTTATATGTTGATGATATGGTTATTACTGGTGATGATAATGATGGTATTGAGTCATTGAAGCGTGATTTGGATCATCGGTTCACCATGAAGGATTTGGGATTGTTACGTTATTTTTTGGGTATTGAGGTGGCTCAGTCTAAGAAAGGTTATCTCCTTTCTCAGACTAAATATATATCTGATTTGTTTCACCGGGCACGACTCTCTGAAAACAGGACTGTAGACACTCCTCTTGAAACCGATGCACGGTATTCTCCTAGTGATGGTGTTCCTTTAGCAGACCCGAGTCTATACCGTACTATTGTGGGAGTTTGGTTTATCTTACAGTTACTCTCCGAGATATAGCTCATGATGTGCATGTAGTTAGTCAGTTTGTTACTGCTCCTACTTTTGTTCACTTGGGTGTTGTACTTCGTATTCTCATAATCTTCGTGGCACTCAGTTTCAAAGCCTCTTGTTTCCATCGACGTCCTCTCTCGAGCTAGGCGCATATAGTGATGCTGATTGGGATGGTGATCGTAAATCCACCACTGGTTTCTGTGTTTTCTAGGTGATTCATTAATTCCATAGAGAAGTAAGAAACAAGATATTGTTTCTAGATCTTCCACTGAGGCTGAGTATCGTGTTATGGCTGTGGCTACATGTGAGATTGTTTGGTTACACTGGCTTCTTGCAGATATGGGGGTAAACATTTCTCTTCATTATGATAACAAAAGTGCCATTCAAATTGCAAAGAACTCTGTTTTCCACGAGCAGACAAAGCATATTGAGATTAATTTTCACTTCACCCATCATCATCTACAGCTCGGGACCATCTCGCTTCCATTTGTTCTATCGCCTTTGCAGATTCTTGATATTTTTACGAAGGCTCAGTCAGCGTCTCATTTTCGTTTCTTGTGTGACAAACTCTCAATGCTTATTGCTGCTATAGTGTGAGTTTGAGGGCAGGGGGTGTTAGCCTAATAAGTTTAGGCCTTCTGTTGAGCTTTTCTATATTTAATTAGGGCTTATGTTTATGGCTTATATATAGCCTTCATGTCTTTCTTGTATTGTACACTTTTTCCTACTTACAAACTCCAATGTTTGTTCACCCACAACTTTTTAAAAGCTTTACCCATTTTTACTTTCAAGTTTCATTTTAAACCCACTAATTCAAGCTTCCCTTACATGTTAGCTTGTTGAGAAACTTTAATCATCAATATCGCAAATCCAATATTATTAAGTTATCTATGGTATATGAAAACAATTTTTCCTGTCAAATGTTGGAGATTTTAGGAAAATAAGTTTTTTATTAAATATTTTGGACATCAATAATAATATTTATATATGTGTTGTATAAATAATTAGTTACAGGTTCGCGTTTTACGTTGTGAAAGCTTCATAACGAACTAAACTATGTCCAAGATAGAGCCAAAATGAATGCGATATTGAAGCTTGAAGTTGTATATTTAGAACAAACAAATATAAGAGAAATGCATTGAGTTTTGTCAACTTGTCCCACATAGGTGGGATGATAAAACTTAAAGTGGTTTATAAGGTGAATCACTCCTTGTATATTGTTACCTTATAGGCAAACGCTAGTGGGGGACCCTAAAGGGTGCTCTCGCACACGGCCTTTGTATTTTTGTTCATGAGCGCGTGGTCATATACATGGCGGGTGGCTGGTCTGCCTATGGCACACCCTTGGGTGGCGTAGGCGGATGTTATGGCATGGTGCGAGCTCCTTATGCGTGTGGCTAAGACGGAAGTGCAAATGGCGCGTGGGTCTGGAAGGCGCATGACTAGGTGGCGTCCTGGTATGCGTAGCGACGTCCAATTGGTGCGTGACGCAGGTGTGTCTCCTCGGAAGCGTAGCGCGGGTTCAACTAAGGCGCACCTGCATGCGCGCTCGACCAGTCAAAATTGGTCAACCACTAGGGTTAATGTCTAAAAGGTTTCAACACATTTAATTCTGTCATGAATGAATAAAATTCCAATTATTAAGACTTTAAACCTGGTTTATTACAAGATTAGTTATCTTGTTTATGACCAACTTTAATAGGTTTGAATAAGTCTTTCAATAGTGTGAGTATAAGTATGAACATTATGGTTCATCCTAAAGATGCAGAAATACACACACGAAATTAGTTTAGTTCCATGGAAATTTAGAGAATTGTATTCTCTAAGTTGTCTTTTACATAACTTAATATTTTCCTACAAGATGAAGAAAACCAAAGTACCCGGTGTAACCTTGGGCATAAGAGCCATTTTGGGCAGTACAACTACTGCTTCGGTTGTTGTATCCTAGAAACAGACCGTCTAAGAGGAGGCGCATAATCTGTTTTAACGGCCCCGTGTCAAACACGATCCTCAACCAAAACCGTCAACGGTTTTTGCTTGTCTTGCAGCGAAGTTTCGAACAAGAAGGTGCGGTTGAAGCTTCCATAGATATCGACTTGAATCAAGATTGGTACAATTAAATTGTATTTTATATTAATTTATTTAGTTCATGTAAGCGGTATTATACTAGTAGAAATTCCCACAAATAACTAGAGTATCATTATTATATATTTTGTAATATATTTTATTAAAAGTGAACCTAGTTCCTACACTGAATTTGTTATAAAAATAGATTGCAACTAAATGTCGCAAAAGGTTACAACCGTGTATGTCATTCCTCTAACCAAACTTTTCCTTTGTAGAGAAAACAATATTAGTAAAGCTTGTGAAAAACCTGCAATGGTATTCCAAGTTTTTGAAACAAGTCTTTGTGTGAATGTGTGATTGAAAGCGAGTAACCAA
This sequence comes from Scalesia atractyloides, assembly GCA_947069175.1. NCBI lineage: Eukaryota > Viridiplantae > Streptophyta > Magnoliopsida > Asterales > Asteraceae > Scalesia > Scalesia atractyloides. The sequence goes on along the minus strand of CAMTDV010000012.1, from coordinate 20,922,961 downwards.
CAAAAATGCAACCATCCACTTCCCATTAGCAACTTGTATTGAAAGTTATAGCCACCCATGGATTTAACGATATAGATGACTTAAAAGACTCTTGGTTATGTATCTATCCATGTGTGTAGCAGGCATTGTTGCGCTTATTATTTAAAGGAATCAACGAGTTCATTTTTACAACCAAAACAAAAGCTGGTTTTTAATACACAATTAGACTATTTAATAATAGTAAAAGCCGGGCATTTTCATTAATAGGAGTAGTTATATTACAACTCAGGGTTAGTTAAGTTCAGACCGGTCAGCTTGACGCTTGATGGGTCAACGTAACTCGTCCTTAGTTTAGACTTTAGACCGTTAAGTTATTGCTAAGTTCATTTAAGAGAATCACAAGCATGAACAGCCTTGGGTTTTCCAAGCAATTTGGACCCCTTCCCTATGCGTGTGTAGAAGTGGGAGTAAGATAGAGGTAAGAGGCTTACCTAACATCTTGATGCTTACTTATAAACTTCTTCGATGTTTGTTAACATGTGAGTTTTATCGGTTTTCTACCTTGAAGCTTCATTTAAAACACACTAGTTATATAGCTCATTAACCTTAGCTTTAATTTAGGCACATGTTAACTTGGTATGGAACTCTAATCATGAAGAACACAGTCATTTTAAATAACTGATTTTTGTCTAATTTTTTTTAAAAAGTTATATATTAACTAATTAAGTAATTTTCCTAAGAGTTTAAAACCCCTTATATGTCATTCCAAAATTAAACATTTCATTAGTAACCAAAGGGCCTTTGGCCCCCAAGGTGTCAAATCCCATTGTGACAAAAAGTTAGTTGGTAAAGAAAACATTGATTAAACGCTTAATAGAAAGCCATAATCGAAACATTAATTTCGGTTAATAAACTTACACTCTAGACTTAATTCAAACATATATGAAAACTTATAAAATAAAAATTTTAAAAAAAAAGTGTTATAATGATTATTTTGTGTGTTATGAATCGTTGTTTTTCACCCTTCTGCATTTTTTTTGGTAAAGTTTCATTTGATTTATTGGCCACATATCATCTCTAGTCAGGTATCGTTAATACATTTGATGCAATAATACAAAAGAATTCTAAACTCAAAAAGTAGTTATTATTATTATTATTATTATTATTATTATTATTATTATTATTATTATTATTATTATTACTAGTATTTTGACCCGTCGCGCGGTGTGGCGGTGTCGACACTTAAAGTAACTCGACTTTATAGCATCAATTATTTGACATAATTCGTTTCGAACAAAATTTACATCCAAACGTAGACCAACTGAAAACACACATAATAAACACGAAAACGTATTATATTTAACATGACTCATTATCGAGAAAATTTTACGTCAAACGTAAATCAAATTGGATTTAGACCGAAAGGTACTTCAAAATAAGCACGTAAGAAAATAATGTTTTTAAGTTAAAAACTGTAACGCATGTTGTAACGATGTCAAAACATAAAATAACTCGAATTTATACCGCCTAGTGAAAACATATTATATTTGACCCGACACGTTTCCGAACATATTTATGTCAAAATGTAGACCAACCGAAAACGAACATAAAAATAAGCACGAAAACTTATTATATTTAACTCAAACACATAAAAATAAGCACACAAAACTCGAAAGGGTCAAAATGCCATTTTTACAAAGTTTTTATAAAGTTGATGGGGGTGTAAGTGTTTAATGCTAAAATTTGAGTTACATAAAAATCAAAAACCAACATTGTAGATAAAAATAAGCAAATTATTACGGGGCATTTTATGCAACGATAAAAAGACCATGTCATGGCGGTATATTGTAAAGTTACAGAAAAATTATTGGTTTACTTCGTTACATCATTTACACTAACATACTTACAACGATACATATGAAATTTAAAAAAAAAGATAATACGTTGAAAAAAAAAACAAAAAAGAAAACTTTATTTAAGTTGAGGTGCTAAATATGTCATTACCAAACTTGATGGACCGTATGATAATTTTATTAAATATCAAGGGTGTAAATGAAAACTATATATAATAATAAAAAGCTACTTAATGGTTTTGTAAAGCTTTCAAAAAGTAAATGTTGAATAAACTGGTGTATTACATTAACTGAATAAATATAATGTAATATGTTAATAGATACATTTATCAGGATTTACCTTTCAATAAACGAACTTTAATGTACTATTTATTTATTATAATATTTTACTTTATTTATTTATTAGGTTAGAAACAAGTGTATTACGCGGGGTCGATGAATGAAATACGGAAAAAAATATTCGAAATAGCTAAGAAAATAAATAAAAGATAAGCGTGAAAATTATGATTTAATATTATTATTTAATAGTATAGGTAAACGGAAAAATTCTACCCTTTTATGATATGTATCATGATGTATATGGCTGAAATGTATATGGTTTATCATAACTTATAATATATCTTTGGATTTGGATACCATCAATAAACAACTAAATAAAATTTAAAAGAAGAGTTTTATAAAAACAGATAGATATATCTAGTTTATTAACTATAATACTCTTTTGATTTAGATACCAGTAATAGACGAATAATTACATAGTATTGTAAACAAATTTTAGAAAATACAATATTGTTATTGACTAAAGTTGTTATTGTATGTTTATAAGTATGAGATTGACAAACAAATAAGTAGATTAGTATTTTATTACTAATATATAAGAGAGTGATACGTAACATGTTTGGAATCAATCCGTGTATTACACAAGTCAAATATTGAAAAAATGTAAATTATATTTTTTAATTAGTTATTTGGATTCATTTGTTAATTAATAAGTATTTATTAAAATTTAACTTTTTTAATTAGTTATTAAAAAGTTCATTTATTTAGGGTCATTAATGTTAAAAAGTTATTTTTAATTATATTAACACAAATGCATTTGATAAACATCTTATGATAGTTGCTTTTGTAGGAATGGTTACTCATGCTTTATATTTGTTGTTTTCATTTATTAATTATTTTTTTATTATTTTAAATATATTTATGTATTAGTTAATTATTAAAGATTAAAATAAAATATAAGTAAGAATTTAAGGTTAAAGGAGAATATCAATAATAATAATAAGGATAATAATAACAAAATTATTTTTAAATAAATTAAAAGTAAAATTGTAAAGTGGAAGGAGAGATTGCCATGTAGCATTAATTGAAGTCTTTTATTAATATTTAGATTATTATTATTATTATTTGATACAATAATACTAAAGAATTCGAAACTCAAAAAATTATTATTGTTAGAGTAAGATTATTGTATAAATTGCCTCTAACATACAAAGAACCCTTAACGTGAGAAGTGAATGATATTTTTTTCTCATCTTATTAATCATGTATTTTAGTTGCAACATAAAAAGACGTTTGTAACGCCCAATTTTTTTTACAACGGTCATTATGGAGATCAACCAAGCAAAAGCACGACAAAATTTAAACTTTACATATTTTATTTTTAAGAACAACATTGGTTAAACATAAAGAGTTAACCATTTTAGGCTAGTTACATAATATCCTATATTTACAAAATGTCACATTCCAACCAATGGCGGATCATCGGGACGGACATAATTAGATTGCTCGAGACTTCATAACACTAAATGTCACAAGTATTAAAAAATAATATTTCATTTCATTGCTAATGGTTCAAGTACATGAATTGAAAAACAAAAATAGAACAAATATTGCATGATTAATCTATAAACATGAATTTAAAGTTTGGTGCGAATCTAGTCCTTCCTATCAAGTTCCATTCTTCATCATCATCATAAATTCATGCAATACGTATTAAAGTATAGTTCGATACAAAAGTATTGACGAGCATAAAAGTTTGAATACTAGCGTAAGTATAAAAGTTTAAGCGAACCCACATGGCATAATAGTTAACTTAAATTATCAGGCAATACTAGCATGCAACTATGCGTGTCAACCCAAAGTTTACCGCTAGCGTAATCTTATCGTCACAACAATAAGACTGTTATGAATGATTTAACATGACCTCACGAATACGGGCGGTGCGTTACTCCTATAGTGCTATACATGTAAAGGGAGGCTTGAAACAAGTTAATGACAAAGCATAGCACATGTAACGATTCTAGCATATATGAATTCTAGCATAACGTATTAAGCATGTATGACGGATTGTTTGTTTGTACGTGTATGCGTGCGTTTTCAATAAGGAATAAGTATTGCACCAAAAAGTCTCGAAAAGTAAGAGGGTCATGTATACCCACACTTTTGCAAAGCTTCCCGATTACCCGTGTTTTGGCGAGTTGATGTGAATAGGAGAGTGAAGGTTTATGGGTACTCGGATGTTTAATGGAGGATTCAGATTCGTAATTAAAGTATGCGAAAGTATGTATATAAGAAAATAATTATCTAGTCTTAAACACTCGTTCTTGACACCATAAATCATGAATGGGTTGATGTGATTTCATGGGTCAAGATACCCATTAGAATCGTTAACGAGAGGTTCAAGACTTAGATAATATAACCTATTACCAGGACAAGTAACCATGTTGATCATCATTAAGGATTCGGTTATGTATATATACTTATCGTATATTTTATGTAATAATTCTAAGCTAAGTCCGTCAAGGATATCATAAATTGTCATATAAGTCATGTATGGAGGTAGGAGGATAACCATCCTTTGACCTCATTGTAAGATTCACCAATACACAAATCATCCCAAAGATGATACGGATGGTCATGAATGAAAAGGAAATGTACAATAATTACTATACTAAGTAGCCAAGTAACTTTTAACCCGGGTGAGCCGGCACCGACATAGGAAGAGTTAACTAAGTGTCGGAAGCTTGACGGGGTTATGTCACTTTCAAGCTAGCAAACCACTTGGGATAGCAATTGTAAAACATCAAGTGAGGTGGTGGAATGAAGGTAGGATAGCGAATGCTTCCAAGTATTCACACCTATACCAATACACAATTCTTGCCATCAACTTCATGGCAAGCTCGGATGGTTTCATCACTTGTGGGTTGCATAAACCCTTGCAAAAACAGAAAGTTTAGAGGTGTTTGCACCTCTTAAACTCATAAGAATCTATTCCTAACAAGTCTCATAACCTTAGGTAGGTTTAAGAACAAGTAGGCACAAGATTTAAACAAGTTTTAAATCAAGAAAAGCAAGATACAAAAGTACAATTAAAGCAAAATTTTATCGTACTTTGGACCTCAAATATGGTGACGTTTCACCTTAGTTTGCCAAGACAAGCTTGTGAAAAGCTTCCTAGAGGTTATCCAAGTAGAAAGGAAGGAGAAAACATAAGAAAATAAGAAGAAAAATGAGCTAAAACTCACTTAGAATGGTTGCAACTTTCTGTCAAATCTTGGAAATTAGAGAGTAACCAAGAAGATTTGAGAGTGATTTGAGTGTTTGGAGTGTGTGGAGGCTTGTATTTATAAGTGGGGATTAGGGTTTGGGAGTTAATGAAGGTGGAAGGTGATTGGAGGAGAAAGGAGGTGGAAAAAGGGTGAAATCTGATTGTCTAAAAAATTGTGGAAGGTGATTGGAGTAGGAGGGAGGTGGAAAAGGTTTTGGTTTTGCTCATTTTAGTCCATGCACTTTGTAACTAGGTTATGTTATGCCGTTTTTTTTGTATTTTAACTTGTTTTAGGTATCCAAAGTGTATTTTAAGTCTAGGTTTGCGTATAAAAACGTATTTAAATATTGATTGCGTATATAACACAAATATGGAATGCAACACGTATATGTATAAAATGAACTTCCGTTATGATTAGTGCCTCAAATTGTGATAACGGAGATGGAGTACGATTGTAAGGTTTCTAAAAATAGAATGTGAATACGAACTTTCTAAAAATAGGAATACTGATATACGAGGCGTTATACAAAAGATGTAAAGTTATAACCATTAGCTAATTGTTCCAACTACCATACTTTAACTTTTATAACAACAAAATTGACCCGTTTGTTACAAATAGATCGGAAACGTGTCACGGCGAGAAGTACTAGTGTGTTCATTCCAAACGTCACAAGCACCTAAAGTTGAGCCTTGCCTACAATGATAACAACAAGAATCATTAACAACTATAATTAATCATATTAATCATATTAGGATATTTGCATAAACTATTCTTTCCCATTCTTTCTTAATTATTATTTGCCAATTCAATTTATATGACCATTTCGGTTATAACATTCTTTCTCGCTTGGCCCGTAACGGGTCAATTCACATGACCATTCTTGCGTATAACATTCAACTTTTTTTAACCCGTATGCAACGAGTTACTGGCATGATCATTTCTTATTTCTTAACATTCTAGTTGTTTGGCCCATTCGTACCGGTCAATAGCATAACCATTCTTTAAATTGACATTCTAGTTGTTTGACCCATTTACAATGAGTCAACAACATAACCTTTCTCTAATGTGGCATTCTAATTGTTTGACCCGTTCATATTGAGTAATTAACATAATTCTTCTCTAACTTGACATTCTAATCATTTGACCCGTTCGCGTCGGATCAATAGCATAATCATTTCTTCAATTTAGAATATAAGCATTTTTACTAACAAAGTTTAGATTGGGCAAGTAACGTACCTCGGTCTTGATTTCCTTGTAGTTTCGTGTGACTCGAACCTTCTTCTTTTATTCCTATACATAAACGTTTACGTTTAGATTTTGTGCCCCATGCTTACTTCACATATATCCTTGGAAAAGGCATTATAAAACTCAACACGTGTATCATTTACATACTCAAATCATGTAAGACCCTAACCTAATTACTCGAAGTTCTATAAAATTTTTGAGTTTAAATGTATAAATGCAAATATACGTCCATACAAAAATTCGAGTTTGATAAAACTTTATAAATATCAAGCCATTTCAACTAATCTTGTTGTTTATTTACGTTGCGACTAAACAAAGTTCGGAAGCTTGAAATTTATTCGTGTTCGGTTCCTCAATGAGCTTGATCGTCATCCGGTGCATCAAAACAATACCTATATTTCATATACCATGAAATATGTTAGTTATGAGAAGTCTATGACATAACAATTTAACCCAAAATCTCAAAATAACCAAAAACAACATTTTTCAATATTACCCGCCGTAAGCTACGGCTCCGGACCGTAGCTTACGGTCTATGATTTCTTGTTCTGATCAGCAGCTGCCTACCATAAGCTACGGTAGGCCACCGTAGCCTACAGTGGGCTTCTGCAGCCTTGATAGGTTTGCCGTTTTTATTTTGAAAACTTCTGTAACTTATTCAATTTTCATCCATTTCACTTGAAACTTGTTTCTAAATGTCCGTAAAATGTTTACCTACATATTTAACTAGAAATCCTTAACCCGGATTCATAACTTTTATGAATTACGCAACTGTTACTTGGTTTATGCGCATTTTTATTTTGATCCGTTTTGAGATTTAAGCACTTAAGATTAAATTATCCGCATCCCTTGATATCTCTTATTCCAGCTTTGTGATCTTTATTCATCTATCATCACAACTTCAATTGTGATGGATTATGATAGAAAAAATTATTATTTCTCATTCTACCCTTGTTATGTCACTTTTATGAAAATGAGCCATTATGCATCATTATGCCAAAATGATTTAAACCTTCTACTGTATATTACTGGAAAGATTTGTTCAAGTTATAAGGCTCATATTTAAACTACCCTTATGGATCGTTTGCCTGGTTTTTAATTTGAGGGCATTTTGGTCAACTTTAGTCCTTTTTACGACGATGGACTTTTAAAAGCATATTTTGACCAAGCGAGCACCTTTAACCCATGTTCTATTAAAATTTCATTATGTTCCTAAGAACATAATGTCTTCAATTTAAATTATTAGATATACCTCTCTTTAGGTAATCCAATGTTTACCCATGACTCGTTTAACTCCCATTGGACCTTAAGTCCTTAGTGAGAGTTTGACCCATTACACGGACCTGGCTCGGGTCATAGCATTAACCCGTTTTAATACCTTGCAATATTAATTTCTAATTAAAAGAAATGCAATCCATATGCTATTCTCCTTGTGAGCACAAAACTCGACAAACGACAATTAGTCATTATTGTCAAATGGCGACAACATCACCATTTGACCCGTTTGGCCTGAATGACCAATTTATCATTGTGAGATGGTATTTATTTGCCATCTCATCCATGTAACCCTTTTCGGTTTATACCATATAATCATATTAATTAAAAACCATTTCTTAATTCGTTTGACCCATCATGGCTTACGCCATAGAGTGTCTATTTCATAAACTATTGTCTATCCGTTAACTCGTAACCAAATTACTATTTTACCCTTTTACCCATTATAGTTTACACCACAAGGTAACTTTTTTTCGAAACTCCTTGTATATCCGTCATCACATGACCAAATTACCGTTTTACCCCTTTTTACCATAAAAATGGTTTCTTACCATTTTCACTTGTTCCGACCCATATTTTTCCGCATCGGAACTTCATATTTCAAATACTTATTTAACTTGTTCATAACCAATACAATAAGTAAGTGCCCTATTACAGGGGTGTAAGCTTTACTTACATTGAAATCCGATTATGCTTTTCCCCCGTACTTGATCCGTTTGACCCGCTACTTCCCAAGCTTCCACCTAGCTTGTCAAGTGTCAAACTATCATTTATCATTCGCAAGATAGTTTGATTAGTCACCATTTATCACGACTATTCCACCTTACGGATTTTATATCACAATTGTCATTCGATCCTATTATAGGTCAGTTTGACTTTTTAAAAGTCAACTGTCTATCAACATATGAAATGCACATTTAAGTTCAACAAACTCATTTAGGCATTTCATCAATTACTCGGTAGGCGTTATTTCTAGGCCACCGTTTTAACTAAATTTCTCTACTAAGTTCATACAATTGTTATAGCAATTTAACATAATTTCAATCATTGTATGCTAATCTATCAATCTCATACAAGAACTTCGGATTGTTTCATCACTATAAAACAACCCATTGTATCATATATATGGAATTTACCCAAACATCAAAGTTAGCCAATTACTTTAAACATCATAAACACATGATGATTTCAAACGTCATTTAACATGAATATATCATCAATTTCCTCATATCGTACAAAAACCCATTTCATGGCAAGTATGAACATATACTCAAACACTCAAATTGTTCAAGTATCTTCCTATCACTACCATGTATGATGATCCTAAACCCAAGTTTATCATCAACTTCATCATATTATCAAAACCCACTTCATAAACTACTTGTTAATCACCTACAAGTAATTCTACCTCAAATATTTCATAATTTCACTATATCAAATGAAATTAAGCATACATATACACTCAATTTCATCTTTGAATCATAATCCAACAATTTAATTGCAAGTATTCTACTTGTCTCAAGTTATAACTTTCACCAATCTAAGTTTTGAGACATACCTTATGATCCTCTCGTTTAGGTGATCGTTTATATGTGTTAATGCATTGATTTGAGATTGGAATTGACCTTCAATTTGTTGATTATTGGATGAACAAGGATTTGGCTCCCCTTTTTGGTCCCTCATAGTTGAGATTTTAAATAATAATGGATATCACCCAATATTTATCACTAACAACACCCAGATAATCAACTAGGTTAATTATTCCTAGTTATTTATTCAAGCATGTAATACACATACACACACACACACATATATATATACACATTTGTATGGTTCAATATTTTTGGGGTGTTACAAATCATGATCATTATATAGCATCCGAAGTCAAATTGCAAAATTCCTAGTTAAGCCATTTCATCAAACACCTGTTGTGCATACCACTAACAAAGCATTATGTACAAGTATCCAAAGCAAGTTCCTACTAGTTCTTATCATAAATCATCATAATCAATCAAATTCACAAAATTCTCATTCTACAACAATTTATCTAGTAAATTTATATTTCATACAAGTTTATATTTTAACATTACACCTATTGTTGCATCTAGATAATCATCATACTCCATCATACTATCACTACAAGTGGGTTTTTTCAATATTACTCATCAAGATGAGCAATTTCAAGCATAATTCTTGTTCTATAGTGTAATTCTAACTTACAATTATACAAATATTCATATAATTTCTAGGATTGGTTGAAACCCACTTTTTACAAAACATCAAATCATGAAATTCGACTTACCACTTGATAGGCAAGCTTAGATGATCACAATTAGGGTTCATGCACAAGTTAAATCTTGATTCTTTCTTCCAATTTTGACAGAATTCAGATGTGTAAGGGTTCTCCCCTTTTTCTCCTGCTTGGATCGTTCCACACACACAAATGTGTATGTTTATGTTTTATATTTAGTTTTATTAATTTACTTTCTCATTATCCATGTTTGGTCCCTCCATTTAAATGGTTATTTCTAATTGAATGTTATTTATTCTTATGCAAACATTTCACATATATTCTAACTAGGTTATGTTTCTAGTTATTATTTATTATTATTACTTTAACACATTTTGCATATTAAACTTTTAGGGTGTTACAACTAATTTTACACTAGTAGAATAATTATGTAATTTTGTAGAGTAACTATAATTACCCTATATAATTATGTAATCAAGAGTTTTTATTTTTTACATTTTGCAATTAAACATCATTCTTAATTAGTAGGAAAAAAACAAAAATTCTCCTTACCTTTTCACAATAAGTGTATTTTGTATGTTAAGGCCCATTTGTATTTTATCTTTACACATTATTATTATTATTATTATTATTATTATTATTATTATTATTATTATTAGAGTTAAGTGTTATTTAACTCCATGTGGTTTGTTCATTTTAGCCACTTCAGAACAAATTTCAAAATTATACCATTTCCTCTCTAACATTCTTGAAATGTGCAATTTCAGTTCAACCTCAACAACATCCAAACCACTATGTAAAATGACCATTTCACCCCTGAGCTAACCCTGTTTTTTAACCGAGCTAGTTTTTGGACTGAAATGGCATGTTTCGATAATGTTACGGAGAAAAATGGTACAATTTTGAAATTTGGCCTGAAGTGGCAAAAGTGGAGAAACCACAAGGACGTAAATGACACTTAACTCTTATTATTATTGTTGTCGTTGGTGGTGGTGGTGGTGGAGGAAAAGGGTTTTGGAAGAACCGGGTCTTTTTTTTAATGACAAACTATATTATCGGATAAGTATTATGTGGTGCCCTCAATCGTGCAAATGCATCCCCCTCCATAATGATCAGAGTTAGATGCATATCCGAGCCACCAGTTCCAGGGAAAACTTGCTTGCCCGAAGGCCCACTGTGGTAAAACTCGATTCAGCTCTGTTTTGAACTGGAGAGTCCTAATTCTAAACTCCATTGCCACCACCAATGTCCTTCAAAGTGATGCTAGTGAGAGTTGAACTTAGGGCCTTAAAAAGAGAAACCAAATAACTAACCAGTAGACTAACTTGTTAGGAAGGAAGAACCGGGTCTTGTTAGTAAAAATCAAGTATTCAAGTGTCGATTTGTCCGACTTAGGATATTTAAAACTGAAAGGTGCCTTTTGCTTTTTGGTCGTTTACAATTCTTTTCAGATTTTAAAAGAGTATAAAATCGTTGCATATTAGAAACTCCAACGATATGTTCATTTGAATTAATTTTTGTTAATTGACTTGTCTATCGATGTTATTCCAACTTTATTTTTGGAAATTGAGGTTTGAGTTCAAAGTAACAATACAGTTTATGAGAAATAATATGATACAATAAAATCTGCACAAAACATAATACGAAAAAAATGTATACAATACACATTAATCGTATAAACATAAATTAATTTAAACACGTATGAAGTATCCACACCTTAATAATCGAACAAACAAGAAGAGCTAGGTTTACCTGACACTAAAGATTCCCATAAAAAGAGATTTGGTGTATTCTCCTAAAGTACAACAACTAAAGATGAAATCACTATTTGGAGGTAAGGCCTTGCAAATTAATGTTATATGTTTTAATAATATTAGGTAGGTGTTTGCTATTGCGACAAGAGACATCTGTCTTTTAGTTTTATGAAACAAAGAAATATGTGAAATTTCCGTCTTTATTTTTTTATATTTCTCTCACTTTTTTTAAGTCAATCATATCTCGAGTACGTAACTAGTAACTTGTGTATTAAAATAATCAACAACTTCATTCTTATAGCCAAGACAAAAGCCAATAAATGGTTTTTGATGATATATAGAGTTAAATTTTTTAATAATAGTAAAAGTTAAACGTTTTCTTTGATGAAAGTGGTTACAACAACTGAGAGTTGGTGAGCGCAAACATTCTGTATTTCAAACGAGTCCACTACTAAGTTCATTTAAGAGAAACTCGAGTTTTGGTTCTTCATTCATGTCCGCATAATCATAAGCATGCACAAGTTCGGATTTTCCAAGCCATTTGGACCGAAAATTGCACCTTCGCTACACGTGTGGGAGCAAGACAAAGGTAAATATCTTGGCTCCTTATGAACTCTTTCAATATTTGCTCATCAATCATTTTGACAAGTTTTACTTCTTTCCTACCTTCAAGTTTCATTAAGAACACACTAATCTAAGCTTCCACCAGATTTTATTATTCTTAGCTTCTTTTTAGAAACATAAAAGCTAGTTGTGAATCTAATCATGAAGAATGTAAACCCTCTTATTATATATATATATATATAGGGTAAGGATCATTTCAGAAATCTAAATATTTGCAGAACTTACAAAACTCCTAATACTTACCCCAACCCTATATATAAATATATATATATATTATAAACACATTTTTTTTCTATCCAAAAGTTTACAACCATGTATGTCATTCCATAAACTAAACACTACATTATTACTTTATTAATAAAGTTTGTGGAAAACCTACAACGTTATTCCAAGTTTTCGAAACAACCAAACTTTCAACCATCCACTACTCCGGTAACATGTGCTGGAACGAGCAAAGCAGAAATTTAACGTTTTAGACGACTCATCAAAAGAAAGTCTTGGTTATGTTTCTATCCAAGTGTCTATGCCCCACTATTTAAGCACGTGAATGTTATCCAACTCTTTGTGGCGCTTATTATTTGAAGGTTTTTTGCGACACATAAACATAAAATATAACATATATACTCGTGTGTATCACAGTTATGAATAATAGGATATCAAAAAGAACATGTACATGCTTTGCTAAACATGCTTTATTTGTAGTGGCCATTCCCTAATAGGGATGTGTATTATTTGGTTTAGCCTAGTTTGAACTCCCAAATCACAAATGATCGCTAATGGTCTATGGATAACCTAAACTCGTCGGCTGTGACCAAATTATATATTAGTTATTATATCATATAATCAACACACAACGTACAAACGATATAAATACACAAAACAAAAAATAAACACGACACAAAAATTTTACGTGATTCGGTCCCGACGGAGACTTAAGTTCACAAACTAGAACTAAGTTATTTCGTTAAGCTCAAGGCAATAAATTACAATTACAATAAGGGCTATTTATAAATATAAAACTAGGGTTAATAAGAAACCATAATGGGCCTTATATAATTAAATAACCGACCCAATAAAGTCTTAGCCCCCACAAACAATATTATTACATTTTTGTGGAAAACATTTAAACGTTATTCCAATATTATTACATTTTTTGGAAAACATTAAAATGTTATTACATTTCTGATTTGATTTACTCATGAGTCTATTGGTTAAGTCTCTATCCATGTGTGTATGCATCCCGCTATTTAAAGAATTGAAACGTTATCCCAACTTTTTTGTGGTGCTTATTGCTAAGGTTTTTTCACCACATGTATTTAAAACATATAGAGCTAAAACATATTCTCGTCTCTATCTCAATTATGAACAATAGGATATCGAAAGGAACATTCATCACCTTTGCTTGACGTACTCGATTTGTTGTGGGCATGTAGGGAAGTGTATCATTCGGTTTAGCCACTTTGAACTCCTAAGACTGTAAATCAAATCATTAGGTTTATAGAATACCTAAACTAATCTGGCTAAACCCGTCGAATTACTTCGGTTTGACTAGTTTATTTGGTTTTGATGAAAATTGTGTGTGTACTTGATATGCATGATCCAATATTACAAATAAGGTGTCAGAAAAAAATGGTTAGAAACAAATAATATATTCTCTTTATTATCTTTGTGTACAAAAGATAGCAAAACTAAAAAAATTAAATCTACTTTCTTACAAATATTGTTTTCAGAGTCGCACATAATTAGATCGGCTATGTTTTAAGCTCATTTGAACAGCCTACATTTGAATCAACTGATTATTGTTTGAGCCGGTTGCACCCCCAATATATATATATATATATAGTTCACTATTAGAATTTTGTTCACAAATGATCCTAATCTTCACTATTAGAATTTTGTTCACAAATGATCCTAATCATATATATATATATATATGATTAGGATTATTTGTGAACAAAATTCTAATAGTGAACTGTATGAACTGATCTAGACCGTTGATCTATTTATTAGTTGTCAAGGGTAGGATGGTAATTAAACATTATTATATTAATTTTCAATTTTTTTAACAATTTTTATATTAGGTAGTTATATTGTTTCCTAATATATAGATTTTTATCAAACCAAAACATATATTATTAATCTATAATTTAATTTCAACAGTTATGTAAGATCAATTTTCGAAATCTGGGTTATGTTCAAGATTGAATTAGTTACGTAGGATCAATTTTTTGGAAAACTGGGTGAAGATCAAGACTGAAACAGTTGCGTAAGAACAATTTTTCGAAAACTGGGGGGTGAAGATCAAGATTGAATCGCAACTTTATCTAACCGTTTCTTAATCCAAACTTATTTTTAATCAAATTTGTAAAACTGCAGAAGATCCAGATTGAATATAAAATGTTCGAACAGATTATTAATCCAAATTTATTTATAATCAAATCAAAACATATATTCTATAATCTAGGCTGTATTTTTATTCAGTTATATAATCAAAAAAGTTTCAAGATTTCATAGATTTCTGCCGATTTGTTCAATAGTTTGTTGAATCCATTATTCTTTTTATCTTCGTTCATATGATTAATATATACATATTTCTTAAACTTTTGTTAATTCCCTGAATTTTTGTCAATTAGTTTTGAACTGTGTTTTTTCTAAGCCGCATATTGTGAACAACTACGAACACAAAACAAATACAAACAATTTGAGATGGATACGAACAAGACAATGGTGAATGATGATGCAGTCAACGGTGATAATGACGGTAATGGTTTTGTTACTATGTTGGATCGTCCAGGTGCGTTGTATTTTTTTATTTTCCTCAATTTGATCGGTTAGAAATGTTATATTTTCTTTGTTTAATTGTTGAGTTCTTCGCTTGTTCAGTTCTGTTTGATGTTATGTGGCTACACGATAAGACAGTGTATGTTTGTATAATAGTGTTATACGTTGTTGTGTTTGTTGCTATGTTGATGTTGTAAGATTGGTGCAGATTATAACTTATGAGTTTATTTGCCGGTTTTGCGTTTTGGGATGTTTAATTCAATGTAGTAGTTAGAGCGATGTAGAACAGGTACACATGTGTACGTTTGGTTGATCTACGCGGGCTGTATATGCCAGACATTAATCATATGCATACATGATGTTCTTCCGTGCGCTGTGTATGATTAAGCTGTTTTATTGAATCGTCAATAATTTTGCAGAATTGTCACATGTGTACTGTTAGGATTTAAGTGTGTTTCTTTATCTGACCGTCACTATTTGTCAAGATGTTTAAAGAACAGTACACACATGTATTTTTAATTCTGATGTATTCGTTGACATGTCATAATTAAGTACATTTGTGTAATCTGTAATGTTAAATATCACAGTACACATGTGTAAAAATATTTTTCAGAATCAGTTGCCAGCAATATAATGTTTAAATTTTTATGCGTCTTAACCATTTTGCAGAATCAGTTGCAAGCAATGTATACGAAACGCCTAACGGTACTAGGTACTGGACACCAACCGTCCCTCCTGGATTCAAACCATTTATTAAAGCTAGATTTAGTACTTTACTTTTCTTCCTACCTTTCATTCCCACATGATTCCCACTATGATCACTATTACTCTGAGTTTTTTCTCTCTCATTTGTGTCTTGTTTACCACTGGAACTTTTCAAATTTTGACAATCATCTTCAACTGCACCAACAAGAATTTAAGAACAATATAAAAAAAAAACATTGACACACGTGTGATAGTGAACAACTATAAACATCACCTGTATGCATTTTGCAGACTTTAGGTCTCACCTTCACCCGGTCCGGTTTGGGACTTATGCTTCCTAGCATAATAAAACAAAAATTAAAAAAAACAAACCAATCATAACTGAATTATAATGCGTTGTCCAGTAAATGCTCAATACAATTGGATATATGTTTTCTTTTTAATTTTATACTATTCAAAAACAACATATCCAAATTCTATTTACCTTCCGCGTCTTTATCGGAAGTCATTTCATCGTCAGAAAATTCAATGGGGTCATCAATTGTGTTACTGAACCTACTCGCTCTCATACGAGCTATTCTTCCGCTTTTAGTACCTTCAAGACTCAATGGATAATATTCATTAAAATTATATACAACTCATAAACATATATAGGTACACATAAAACTAGTAGATTAAAAACTTACGCTTCTTCATTTTGGTATCAGTTCTTTGGTATCGTCTGCATAACAAACATCACACATAACAGCTTATTAATCTAATCTTTTTACGATTATTATATTACAACTAAAAAAATAATAAAGACCCTAAACAATATTTAGGAGTGGTCCTAGCAGTGTTTACTATATTAAATTACAACATACATAACATTAGCAAGTAATTCAAGATTCAATAAAGAGACTCTTAAACATATAATAGAATTAAACATCATCAAATTTGTCAACATACACTAAAAACACTCACAAGTATACTCTACACATATGTACTTATTGACAGCAAAAATTACATTCACAGAATAAAACTCCCTGTTTTACTACTTAATAATCCTATTTCGCAAATACCAGAATTATACAACTTCGTGATGGGAAAAGTACACCAAACACTCAAAATGCAGCTGGATCAAAAAATAATAACAACATACACATGTGTACCTCAGAGTTACTCGTGAATGCTTCACTACTCATACATCAGAAATCAGTTATATACAAAAAAAACAACTATTTTGGGGATTAAGCATTACTTTACATTACTATACAATTCTCTACAGCAAAGCACAATCGTCGACGGACCAAAATCATATACCTTTTATTAGTTTTTTAAGTAACCTAACAATGGAATGCGAATAAACGAGTACATCGACTACATTATCCTCATATCGAACTACGATTTTAACGAACAGACTAGAGCGTACCTCTGTCCTTAAAGCTCTGTTAGGGTTAGTTCTTCAAATATACTGCCGCCAGAACAACGATCTTTAGGTTCCTTTCTTCAAATTTCTGCTGCCCCTAATCTTCAATTTCTTGATTTTGTGGGATGGATACGCGGTCAATGAAGGGTTAGGGGGAAGTGATTGTGTTTCCAAACAGAATAATGCGCCTTTTGGGGGGGGGGTGATCTTCAATCAATTTCAAAATCTCTACCGTATGAAACCGTTCGGTTTCCAAATAATAAATGTATTTTGTATTTTTTAAATTACTGATTTACCCTTTATCTTTAAATTTCAAATTAAAAACATATTATCTTAATTACAATCATACCACCACTTAATATTCCAAGATGATTAAATTCAACGACCCATATTAGTTCGCAAAGTACACTCTAATATACTTGTTCACTCTTGATCCCTACCCTATATATATATATAATATATATATATATATTTATATTACTTTTCAAATCTCATTTGTTGTTTGATTTACTATTAACTATTTACGATTTAATGTTCTATATCTTATTATTTTAGGTTTATTGTTTTCAAATTGTTTGTGATGTTATCCGGTTTTTTAAACTGGTCAAATCAGTGAACATAGACTACCTATTCGATAAGCCGTTCTTTGAAGAAGAAAGATATATGGATGAAAATTTTGGAGGAAAAAAATGTGAAATAACATAACCACCACTATAAATCTTGATAATGTTATTTTCTTTTAAATATCTTGCACATTTAATATCATTTAAAATTGACTAAAGTACTAAATTGACCGTCAAAGCTTTGGGGCTAGAAAAGGTGCCACGAAAACGTTTTGATTATGAAACGCTATCACAAAGCTAGAAGCAACATCGGCATATGCAATACATGGTTTAGAACTTTTTCAACAACCTATATCAAAAGAAAATATACTTTAATTTAATATAAGCAAATGTTAGTATCTTGTTAAACTACGTTACAATTTAACTAAAAACTATATAATGTGTTGTCATGTCATTTTCATATAACTAGTAGCTTTATAATTTAGCTTCTGTGTTTTGGTGTGTGTGATGGGGGTGGGGTTATCATCCGTCGGGCATTAGCCCATAACTACGAGTCTAATAATAAATAAATAATATGCGCACCGTACTTATAAGTTCAAATAAAAAAAGCATGGTAACATGATATACCCTGCAAAACTAGGGGTAAGGTGGTCCACTAACTCCCGGTCATTGTAAGGCTCTTACTATTCACACACGTCCCCTGGCTTTTTACACACATCTATACGCTGTGCTTTGACCAAAGCGCAACGCTTAGGGCTAAAGTCAACAGACAAGGTCTGGACCTATCAGACCTTGTACCTAAGCGCTGCACTTAGGCCAAAGCGCAACGTATAGGTGTCTGTTGACCTTGTACCTAAACGTTGCGCTTTGGCCAAACCTAGCGTATAGGTGTCTCAGTTTGTTTATGGGTGGAAGGAGGGTGTTGGTGGAAAAAGTGGAGTGTTGGTTTGTTGTTTGTTTTTATTTGGTTGAGTTTATTTGTTGAAAAATTGTAGATTTGTGTTTGTTTTATAAAACATATATTATAATTTAAAAAACATATATTATAATTTTAAAAGCAAATTTATAATTTAAAAAACAAATATTACCCTAAAGCATGACATTCCTTTTCTCTCTGGTACATTCACGTTATACGTTTCTTTATGCCATTATTTTTACAGATGTTACAGACTTTATTTTAAGAAATTACACAAACATGTTTAATTAAAACACCATACGATAAGTCGCGAAAGAGACGTATGAAATAAGCGCAAACAATCCACACAAACATCGTGTAAATAAAAGATCAACTGCATAAATATATATATAATCAGTTTGTACATACAAAACAAAAATACAACTGAATGTCTAATACAAAATAAAAACAATACAAACTAAAGCTACTGATACTCTAGCGGTGGGGATGGTGGCAGTGGATGGGGCGGGAATCCCAAATGAGCACTGATAGCCATGAGCGTTTCTATAATCCACGTCTGCTGTCGCTTATAACGTTGGAGGCGCCGACCGAAGTCCCTGAGCCACCGCCTGCGCAGCAAGAGGCAGGTCTGCATAGACGTGCCGTGGGTACAACGGTGGGTGCAGAGGTGGCGGTGGCGGTGGCGGTGGCGTTACCTCGTCGTCAACGACGTGATCCTGAGGCTGTTCCTGAGGCTGAGCCTGACCCTGAACTCGATCCTGAGGTTGAGCCAGGCCCAGTGCCTCAAGCCAAGCCTGCTGAGCCGCAGCTTGAACAACCGCAGACGCTAGTACTCCGTCCCAAAGCTCAATAACAATTGGGATCACCTTCGGCAACACCTCTAGCACAAAAAGCTGGTACTCGCGCATCCGAAAACGCAGACCAATGTCAAACGTGTGCGTTAGACGCACGCTCGATACTGACGCCTTGCCTAATCTAGTCGATGGAATGGCCGGGGACTGCAACGGGTCACTCTAAGGCACGATCCCCAATGAACGCGCAATAGTGGTAACGTAGGACCCGCCGTGGAGCCTACCGCACTGTTGCCTATGATACGCGCCAGCAAAATACTCCGCTAAACACGTAGCGAGCGCGCACAGCTGGCGCCTCAACAGGAAGTAAAGAAAGAAAAGGTCACCCAGGTTGACCTTGTCTCGGCTGTCAAACCGGGGCACGATCGATGACCCAAAAATGCAGTGAAGGTATCGGTACAGGAGGTCTCTGATGGCGGTGGCCTTTTGAGAGGATTTCCCAAAAGGAACCCTTGCAATAGCCATCTAAAAACTAATAAGGGTCTGCTTGTCTAAGGCTCTAAACCAATGTGTGTAAATATCTATATCAAGCTCGGCCTATGCGTACAAACCTGAATGGACGTCAAAGTTTCGCAGACTCATCCCAAACTCCTGGCCGGCAGACGGAAAATAATCTCGTGCACCGGATGGTCCGGGTCTTCCACATAATCCTTCGAATGCGGCGCGTATATAAATGACGATATAAACTCGACCGTAATCTCATGATACGAGTCATCCATCGCAATCTGGAATAAAAGCGCAAACAGAGTGTCCAACCCAACTTTTGTCTCACCCTCGCGGCCTCCTCCACAGTCTCTAAATGGTCCCAATCAATCTCCACATGTCCCCCTATCTCCATGGTGCGCAACTTCCCGCACATCTCATGCCTGTCTGACCTCACCGGGAACGTCAGATACGCGTGACCATCGAGTATATCAATTGCGGGCCGCTCCTGCTCCTCATCGAAATTCGGATCCATGTCGAAATCGATATCCATATCTGTGAGTTAAAAAATACAAATTTAAAAACAATATTTAATAACAATTTAATAACAAGTATTAAAAACAATATTTAAACAACAATTATTAAAAACAATATTTAATAACATTTTAATAACAGTTATTAAAAACAATATTTAAAAAACAACGTGGAAAACGAACGAAGAAATTCTTTCCACTCCTTCATGGTAAATTTCTTCTTACTGTTCTTATTAATATTTTGATGAATATGGAACCGACAAAGATACTTGTACGCTTTGGGGAAAACCTATTCACACGCGTTCATTAGCGCCAAATCCCTGTCTGTTAAAATGACACACGACTCCATATAGTCCACCAACATAGACTTGATCCTCTCCATCACCCATATGTAGTTTTCTACCTTCTCTGGAGAAATTAACGCATTAGCAACCAAAAATGAGTGGTTTGTCAACGTCATACCTACAACCTGCATAAACGGAAGATTTTACAAGTTTGTTTTGTAGGTGGTGTCAATCATTAGCACATACGGGAATGCACACCACATAGTGAATGAAAGTTTGTGTACAAAGAAGATATCTTCAACTGCATTGGTGGTCTCATTTTCGCGTATGTAATAAGTGAAATCTTTTTGGTCAAGAAGGTTTTCGAGTTGTTACATTGGAGATTTGCTGACCCTCTTTCCGGTATTGATATTCTGCACAACATTGTGTACATATTTTGGAATAACCTTTTTAGTCGGGTTCCTTTTCGTCAACGTTCGCCAGATGCTACGGTTTGGAATTTCTTGCGCTGCCAGCTGCTCAATTAGTCTTTTATCCTCCAAAGAAAGCCTTCTCGCATACGTGTGACCCTTTAAGTTTTCAATAGGAGTGTGGTTGTACATCGGGTTTGTCACCTCTATCTTCCAAACACTTCCCTCTGATTCCGTAAACCCTATCAACTCAAACGGGCAACCTATTTTCTTGCTACTTGTTTTCCTCACTGTAGCTACACTCTTATACTCCCCACCAAGACTGCACTGAAACCAAACCTTGAAATTACTTCCTCTTTTATTCGATCTTTTAATCATAATGATGTAACCATTTTCCTTTCCAGTCTTCTGTACCCAATCCACCAACTCATTACGTGATGAAACGTAAGGTTTGTATCAAACGAAAATATAATTGGGTAAGAGCCATCCTCATCGACTAACAAATCTTCCTGCTCACCACCATCTCCCTGGTCCGAATAGTCTTGCTTGACAAAGCTCTGCTCACCACCGTAACCGTGGTCGGGATAGTTTGGCTGACCGTACGGATATTCAGACTGAGGATATGGTTCACCTCCGTAGCTGTAATTCGAATAGCCGTTTTGTGCCTACGAGTCTTCCATAGGGATATTTAAGTCCAGCTGCGTACAAGTCTTCTACAGGAATATTCAAGTCCAGTTGTACCCCGTATGAGTCTTCCATAGGATATTCAAGTCCACCTTCACTGTATTGTCACGATAATGAATGCTAGAGACAACCTTCTCCTCCCTTATGTTGGATGGGACAGGTTTCTCGTACGAGTCAGAAATAACGGTCCCCTCGTAAAAATCTGGAACAACGAACTCGTCATAGTATTCACCAAAAAGGTAATTGCTAAACCACGACATCGTATTTTGAAGAAACGCCACTTAAACAACAAAACAAGAGTCTTTTTGATAAACAATTTAACGCCTTTGAAATTTGAATAAAATGTCGAATGCAACGTTTGCCTACTTAAAGAACCCAGAATTTGGGGTCAAAGCGTGGCGCTTAGGGTTCCTCGTGACTCGGCTGACAACATCGTACCGAATCAAACCCCGTATCAAAGTCAAATCAGCTTACATCACCTTTTGTCTCGAAAAGAACCCTAAACGCCACGCTTTAAGGGGTTTGGAAATAAGGATGAAATGTGTGAATATCATGGTCCTATTGTAATATGCCAGATTTATGCTACAATGAAAGGTTGGAAAATTTTCTCCTCCAACCTTCAAATTTAAAAGAAGCATTTGCTAGCCACATAAAAAATGTTATTATACAAACAAAAATTTAACATAAACAAATCATTAATGTAGTTAAATTAAAAAATTAACACAGGGAAATAAAAAGTTATTGGGGGTACTTATTCTAATAAATCAAACACTAATTTAAAAAAAAAGTTAACTTCATTAGAAAACGACACCGAACTCAAAAGCAGGTCGGCCCAAAATGAAACAATACACTTACAACATATACATTGGGTATTCACACCACTCTATCCAAAGTAAAGCCAATATCCTTGATATCTCCTTTAATATCTTCACTTCTACCCTTCCATTTGAGAACATTATCACATTCCTGACTCTCCATATACACCAACACCCTAACATAATCAACCCTTTCATCACTAATCTTCTTCCTTCTTTATCTCTCAAAATTTGTGATATTCAAGGATATCCTTGAAATCAAAAGCGTACAAAGGTGGGAGCTGAGCCCAAACACAAAAGATGTGCCAAACTTTCATCGTCAGATCGCATCTGAATAAATGTTCAAAAGTTTCACACATTCCCCACAAAACACGCACCTGAGATCCGGAATATGAATGTTCCACCAAGACAATGCCACCCTAGTCGGGATTCTCTTTTGAGCGGCCCTCCAGACAAAAATGTTAACTTTCACCAACAACCACTTACTCCATTTAATCACCTAATCAGAACTACCAGCACCTTCCTTGATCAGAATCTTCTTATTTGAAGCCGTGGAGAAACAACCTTTCTTATCTCCTAACCATACCCACCAATCTTCTCGTTGCTCCTTGATAATCGAAGACAATAAACTGTTGCACTCAAGATATTCATTGACTTCTGAAGCAGCCACAGACTGCTGCACCCATTGCCAATTCCAAAACAGCTCACCATCAACAAGCATAACCTTATCCGAAATCTTGCAAGATTTATTTGTTTCAACTGTGAAAGGCGAGGCCATTTGACCATCAAGGGACCATCCCCAATCCAAAAATCCACCCAAAATATCATGTTATTCCTGTTTCCCTCATGAGATTGTTAACCGTTTTCACTTTAACGATAGTTTTACTTTTCAATCGAATAATATTGCTCCACACTCCCGAGGTACCCGGATTCGATGGAAGAAATGACCAACTCCTGCTCGACCCATGACACGCATCAAAAACCAGTTTCTAAAGGCTTTGCGGTTCCACCCTTTACCTCCAAACCCACTTAGTAAGAAGTGAATCGTTAATCATCTCAAGTTTACAAATTCCCAACCCACCTAGTTTCTTCATTAATGCCACACACTCCCAAGCAACCCAATGTATCTTCTTTACTTCATCGCTTCCCGCCCATAGAAAGAGATATGGCATTCCAAGAGCTACTTTAATGAGAGTCACCCTACTCCCTATAGAAAGAGAGATGGCATTCCAAGAGCTAATATGCCTTGGAAAAGTCTCCACAACGGGATACTAATTGTTAATCCGGTTCATGTTCACTCCGATAGTAATACGGAGATATGTGAAATGCATGGATCCTTTTTCTACACCCCAAAAGACCCGCCATATGATCCAACTCCTCATCATTAACCCCTACTCCAAGTAAATTAAATTTACTAAGTTTGATCTTTAACCCCAAATACAAATGAAAAATCCTTAGAATTCTCGCCACATTCATTATATTTTCTTCGCACCACTCTCCCATGATAAGGGCATCGTCAACATAGAGAAAGTGTGATAATACCGGTCCCTCATTCACCAATTTGATGCTATTGATCATCCCCAAGTTACATGAATTTGAGAAAAAAATACCCGATAGCACTTCCATGACGATGAGGAATAAAAAAAGGAGATAAAGGATCTCCTTGGCGCAAGCCTTCTGACATTGGAACTCATAAGCCGGAGCCTCATTGACAAGGACCAACGATCTAGTAGATTGAAGAATCCCTCTAGTCCACATACACCACCTATCTTGGAAATCCATTTGAGACATCATAGAGATAAGGAAGTTCCAATTGACTTCGTTAAGCATTATCGATATATCAAGGATATACCTGTCTTTCATGAAAGCCAACTGGGTGCTCGAGATCACCGACCCAACCACTTTCTTCATCCGATTGGGCGAAAATTTTTCAGGCTAATAGGGTCCTTAATCTTGGGAATAAGAATTATCAAAGAAGACCCACAACCACGATTAATGACCCCTATCGAGTGAAAGCTCCCCAACACATCCCCAAAATCTTTTTTTTTTGAAATGTTCACGAATCGTTTAATAAATCTGAAATTTAGACGGCCCAATTCGACCCGCATTCGAAAACTACTTCCTTGATGTCTTTCACCGTATAAAGGAGTCGTGAGCCTAACCCCTTCCTCCTCAGTGATGCATCTCAAATCCGAACATAGTAGCGACGACCTGTTATTAAAGTTTTCGAAAAGTGTTTCCTAAAAAATTAAATCTTGTTTCTTGATTTTCGATGGCTTTTGGTCCCATAACCCATCAACCGTAAGACCGTGAATGGTGTTAGTCGCCTTTCTTCTGTTGATTATCCCATGGAAAAAAGACGTGTTTTCATCCCCATCAATCGCCCAACGAAATAGATCTTTGCTTAAGATCTTTGGCTTTGTTACTCTCTATTTCTCCAACCCTCTTTTGCATTCCATCTCCAATCGTCTTTTTCATTTAGATCCCTCGTAATTGCAATTACTAGACATAAGTATAAGGATAATCATCAAGCTTCCAGCCTTCCATTGTAATTGCATTTGCATAATCACTAAGCCTAAACCTTGCTTACTTACCGTACTCGAATTAGGTAAAGAAAAAAACTAGTTTGCATAAAACATAAAGAATTACATAAAACTAGTTTGCATCTTTTCATGTATGCGATGGGAATTCATTCTGTATCAGATCAGCTCGTTATTAAACTGGAATTAGGTAAATAAAAAAGTCCAAATGCACAAAACAATATAAACATGTGCATTGTGTGCAATGGTATGTTTGGGATCTAAGAAAAAAAAGAATTAAAAAAGATTTTTTTATATATACAAAACAACTAAATAAGAAAAAATTAACTAGGCAGGCTTTCAGTTGGTATCAGTTTGGTTCCTTATAACAAAGTTATGATACTGGCACTTAGTATGACAACCGAAAAAGACATGTAAAAGAGGATATTGACACGTGTTTTACCTTGACCGAAAACCATAAATATGAATATTGTTACCGGTATTAATGTTGTTCGGACGGTGTCGACTCAGTTCATCACGGTGACGGTATGATACCCACACTCGCTGTATATTATGGAATGAAAAATATACTCTATTCCAAATAGAACGTTATTTTGAACTTACATCAAGAAAACAATAAGAACAAATACTGTCACGGTAAAGAAAAACAAAAACTATTCTATTTGACCATTTCGATTTTGAATAAACACGTTGCAACGGTATATTCAAAATCTTATAATGCATTATATTATATTATTAAGATAACCAAAATTGGAAACGACGTCACCCTATATTAAAAATTAATCTGTGAGGTAGCTTTAATGACATGTATGTTGATGCTTCGATGAATTGTACATTGCTATTCACAGCTTGGTTTTGAGTACAATTTATTACACGACATTAGATAAAAAAGTGTGCACACTTCATTCCTTTAATGAGTCCATGGTGGGATGAAATGAACAACCTATAGTCATAATTGTGTGTTTCACTCAAGCCAACTGTAATAATCTAAGGAGAATGACTAATCAATCATGTTCAAACTAGTGTCGAAGTCGTAAGTTTGACATATTTGGTGATAGTCGGGAATTTTCATGATAAACGAGAGGGATGCATGGAATTGATGTGGGAACGCCGGTTGTGGTATACTACAACCAGTGGATTGTCAAAATGAGTAATGGACCTGCCTAGTGGTTGGATTGAAGCAGACCGGTCAATGGTGATGAAAGGTTGTTGCTCGCTCAAACCAACATTAATTACGTATCTTTAGCCAGGATGCCAAAGGCCAATTCTGTTAAGTGTTGTCGTGAATGTGCAGCAATGCATGATGTTGTGCATGTTTTGTGGTGGGAGAATGTGATGTGTATTATGTTTAAAGGTCACATCTACTTTAATTGTGCTGAATTGTTTGAGTTTATTTCCTATTCATCTCATCTGATGAGCCACAACAATTAAGGGATGTTGTGCAACATATTGTTTGTATTTCCCACGTTCCACTTATGAGGTGTTGTGGTCACTATTTTGATGAATCCATGATAGAACTAAACTAGTTAGTTTATAAAAAATGTAGGACAAAATGGATGGTGTCATACCCGCACACATGAGATTGAGCGTAATGAATGGTATCACTACAAGCAGGGGAAGATTGTAATCAAGACTTGTAAATTGTTAAACGCCAAGACGTCTATGCACCTTCTAGGTAGTTGTTTAATCTAAATGTCTATCATGAACCTCTCTAGGTCTCGAGCTTCTAAGGTTTGGAATATTTCACATATTTCCAACAGTGCTATAGTTAAATGTTACCTAAAAAGATGCTTAAAACGCGTCAACTAAAAAGTTGGTGAGTTCGCAGCTTTATAGTCTTAAATAAACAGTTTATTTTCAAGATAGTTGTCAATATATTTAGCTTTTACTACACTTTTTTTAAATATGCATTCAAGATATAGTCACCATGATCACATAACCAACCCCTGACTCCCCTGTACGCCCAACCAATGCCTTATCACAAAACATTGAAAAACATGGATTAATATGTAATCATTTGACAATGGTCAAGGTTAGCGTGGCCAACCATGAAAGGAGGTGTCAACCCAAATAGTACTATTCATATAATCCACTACTTATCACTAAGCTAATGGTTATGTTGTTCGGGGACTTTGAATGTGATAATGTTGTCTAACTCATGTAACATATGATGCAGTCATGTGCGAATGTATTCATAAAGCATGTTTTTCTCCCAAAATATAAAGTAGTAAAAAGGGGCAACGATACTCACAATTCAGCTTGTGTTTCTACCTGAAGATCTTGGTATTGTGTGCATGCACTACTTGTCTCCTATAAGTTTATAAGAACAAATAAGACCTCAGTTCTAATCCGAATGACGCATGACTAAGACTTCCCCCTAAGCCCACTATATATAGTGCTGATAAGTTATTAATGTTTGTTTCCCAAACTAGGGTTTTAGGTTATTTTTTATACTTATAGATGCCCAAAAACCTGTGACACTAAATACTTTACACCAAATCAGACCAGTAGTGTAAATTAGTCTTTTATAAAAATATAACAAACTTTTGGGCTTGTCAGTTACGTTCCTGATTTTACCGTTTTTATCCAAATTGGCCCCAACCCTTGGTATAATCTTAAACTAGATTTAAAAATATCAAAATAGACTATTTTCAACTTAAAAACTTATAGAGTTTTATTTCTACATTTCATAATTGTTGGTTTGGTAATAAAAAGTTGATTTAAAAACTCTTTTATCCTCTAGATTCACTATAATTCATTCTAATGACCAAATAATTCCATAAAATTACTAAAACCACCTCTGACCTCATATGCTTCTTGAAAAATATTATTTTTCATATTTTTAGTGTATTTGTTGGAAAAATCCACACAAAAGTCTTTAAAATGTATCTTAAATTCATTATTCGAAACAATAGTTCCTCAACTTAGAACCATTTGAGATTTGGTTTCTGAGCTCATCTATCCAATAAATAGTTTCGTAAAAATTTGGAAAATATTTGGGTAGTCTAAGTATTATATTTATCTTTTGTGGTTATTTATGCCCACACATTACAAAAAAAAAATAGCTAGACACTTAAAAAACTCATGATTTTGGTCGACACTCTTATTTTGACATCTCATAGCTACTGTAAAAAGTTCAGAATTTTTCAAGATCCATAGCTAGGGTTTCTACTCTTAAGGTTTTCTTTTCGGTTTTTTGATATTGATTTTCTCTTTGTTGTTTCTAACAGGTTTTTCACCAATTTTTCCTCATCAAACCACTATCCTAGCCTGATTAAATTATAAACTTTGTGGATTGATCAAACTTGATGAATATAATCCCTATTGAAAACATCTCGTAGCGTAGTGCTTGTTTCAAGCTTATATTAACACTTTTTGTTTTCATACATTATTTTCTAACCTTTTGAAGGCCGTTTCCAGAAAAGTTATACGTTTATGATTATAACAAATTATTGGTGATATTAGTTCTTGAATCTTTCAAAATTATTTATCTAAAAACAAGATGTGATACATAGAACTTGTTAGTTTTGGTGTGTTGAATGTATGTTCATGCTTTGGGTGAATCATTGAGCAACATCCTTGCACATACACATGTATGATTCCTCTATCACCTCATGAAATCCTACATTTGATCACCAAAAACCTAATATTATCAAACAAACTTACCTATTTGGATTTTACACAACATTGTGCCTTTTTTAGTCTGGTTTGTTGATTGTTTTGAAGCACAATATGTTTCTCCATCATTTGAAAGCTTCCAATGCTTCATAGAAGACATGATTCTTAGGGTTTTTTAGAGCGAAGGATGGGAGGTTACTTGGAAACTTTTAAGAGGGCTTTAATGGTTGTTTGAGATATGGTATAATGGAACGAAGTGTGGGTTCGGTTTTTAGAGGGAGAGAGCCGAGAGAAATAGGTGGGTGGGGTGGGTGAGGATGTGGTGGTGCTGTGACAAGATTCCTTGGTGTTGAGATGATAATGTAGCTTGTAGACCTTATGTGGCTAAATGCTCTTAAATACCATGCGTTAATTATGTTTAAGGTTGATCTTATCCTCGCAACTAAATATCTCATCACCACCAAATATGATTTTATATAAAACACTCCATGATTTATATAGTTTAGGCATTGTTTCATTATTTATATACGCTTTAAGGGCTTTTATGACTTATATAGATAATAGGCTATGTTGTTTATTTTTATTTCACTTGATATTGAATTTACATACTAGATTATGTAGTATATAAAAATAAATGTTTTGATAAGCCTAGAAAACCATACGGTAAATGTATGATACTTGTTATTGATAAATTTCATACAATTTATCATTTAGGGATTTTGTTGTGTCGTTTATGTCACACCCCAACCAATGGCGGAAACATCGGAGTGAGACGAACGAGATTGTTCAAAACATCATAACGTACTAAAATGATAATAATTTAAATAACGAGTTTCATTTCATTCATAGTATCAGGAATACATCGTTTTGAAAGGAAATACAACATTTAAATCTAACATAATTTAAACAAGCAAAAGATTACATAAACAAAAATTTGGGTGCATTTGTAGTCCACCCTAATAGTTTTCTCGAGATTTCATCGTCAATTTCCTACATGTTTTAAAGTATATGTCAACACAAAAAGGTCGGTGAGCATACAAGTTTGTTTACATAACATGCGTATAAAAGTCTCAAATCAAACATGGCAATTGTATACTAAGTTTAAATCCATATAAGCATGCATAAACAAAGAGTCAGACCAAAGTGTCCCCTAGCATAATCTCAACACCGAAGTGAATGAGACTGTTATGATAGAATACTTAACAATGACCACAAAACGGGCGGTGTACTACTCCTATAGCGCTATACGTATTAATGTATGCTTGCAAAGTTAATGAAAAATGGTATGCATTCAAGTATAATCTAGCATGTATAAACCTAACATATGACAAATAGCATGTTTGGTGGATTAAGTGTTTGCATTGTGACAAATGGCAAATAACCGGTAATTCCGTACAATTTAATCACTATCTTTAGTTCATAATCTCATGCATATTATCGTAATTTAATTATGTAACTGAGTCCATATATAAATGAAAACACTTATTTGAGATCAACTATTACAATAATACATAACTTTCCGGTGCAACGCTTAAATTGCAAAATTGTCCCTTTCGACCAAAAAGGCGACAAATGTCAGTTTGTCCGCAACACTAATTCGGTGGATTCCGGTGTAAGAAATATAATAAAACAATGTTAATCATCCTAAAACAATGTGAGAATAGCAAGAATGCATGAAAGACATCGTTTCCGGTCATTTGAAAAACAGTGCACAATCTGACCGGAAGGCGACCGTTTGTCGAAATGACGAATATTTTAGTGGCCAATAGCCTCATTCGGGCATCTAAAGAACTATTTAAGCCTCATTTGAAACTCGGAATCCATTCAACTAACATGAGGTCACGGAAACACAACTTTCGGAAAAGTTCGACGGCGGAATATAAAAGTGCCGATATCGAGCGAACGATCGAACGAAAGGCACTTTGGCCATCCTAACTCATCATATATGCGTCTAGCGAACTAGTTATGCATATTTTTAGGTCGAAAATGCACTAAGTAGACACCATGACAATTGTGGTGGTCGAAAACAAAAGCTTCCGGTCCTAAATAAATAAGTTCGTTTATTAGCGAATATCGCGTCGATGAACTATCTAACGATATTTCCGTCATCCGAAACTTATATTAGGGGATCAAGTGGATTAATTACCATGTAATAACACATTAAACCCTATTCTTATGCTAAGGATGCTAGATCAAAACCCCTAATCACAACATGTGTTAAATAAAGTTTACACTTTACCCCTCCCCTCTCATCATTACGATTTCAAGTGGGTCCCACACCCACTTGATTTTGTTGAAAAATTGGAGATTTGAAGTATGGTGTCTTGATTTGTTGCTTAACTTGGAAGAATGACATTATATATATATATATATATATATATATATATATATATATATATATATATATATATATATATATATATATATATTATTCCACATAAACTTCGTCATTTTCTCACAAGAAAAGTTGCAACATATTCTCCATATCCCCCCCCCCCTCCTTCAACTCACGACTCCACCATCACCACCTTGAACCACCACTTAGCCACTTTAATACACCACATTTTACCCACTTTAAAGGTTAATCAAGATCACTCAAGGAGCTTGCAAGGATGGAAGGTCATTAGGGCTTCTTTAGAGCTTCATATTTCTTCAAAAATCATCAAGAACTTGTGCACCCTTTGTAAGCCAAACTCATCCATAATCTAGCTTGTTTTTATGCTTAGATTATTAATGTACAAGTTGATCATCTTGAAAATGAAGAAAAGATAAACCAAAAACCCTAACTCACACCATAATAATACCACTAAATATTGTTTATTTTGTGTTGACTATATGTTTATATGGTAGTTAGTTAGCATGTTGAAGTTATTTATGTTAAGTATGATATAAAAGTTGGATGATCTTGTATGATCAAGTATGAAAATGAAGATTTAAACATGATAATGTTTAAATCTAAACAAGATCATCAACTACATCATCCATGAAGAATACTACAACTTAAAGATAATTTTTTTCTACACATGAATGATTTTTATAAGAAGTAAACATTTGTATTTAAGTTGTAATCATCTTAAAAATGTGTAGTAATCAAGAGGTTAAAGGTATGAACTTGATTAAATGGCATTATAAAAGAAGTGATTTGAAAGTGTTAATAAATATTGAAAACTATCTTGATTTAATGAGATTTTTAACACTAGAAAGTCATGGATGATGATGTCTTGATGTGGTAAAATAAATATTAGGAAGATATTGTCACACCCCGACCCGCAGCGGAAAAGGTGATCGGGCATGATTGGGTTATCATCAAAGCTCATGACATTTATTTTAACGTTTCATATTCATTAATACACTTTAATGGAAAATTACAATCAATATTACAACATGTCCTAAATATCAATCTAGGCTTCATTGTTTTCTTCTAAGGCATTTCCTATGTTTTCCTTGCTTCATCCTGTTCACCTGTATCATGTGTAAAAAGGGTTTTTGGATCAACAAAAAGTTGGCGAGTGAATCCTATGGAAAACATTTGAACAAGTTTATTTAATTGATTATAAAATAAGTGCACAACCACACATGAGTAAAAATAGATGTAAACTTATTCATAAATCAATTTAATATTAAACAATACACACATGAATAATAATGGATCGTTTAGAGGCACGCGTTGCTCAACTCGTCTCTCACGAGGAACTGATGGGCCTAATGAATGAATTGCATAACCATGATAATATGAAAGACATAACTACCAACAATATAAACTCAATAATACACACATGAACAATAATGGATTGGTTTTGAGGCACGCGTTGCTCAACTCGTCTCCCACGAGGAACTGATGGGCTTAATGAATGAATTTCATATAAGTTGACAAAATGAAATACATAATCACAACAATATAAACAATCTAAGTTTAGATCACGATATGGTATGGCACAAGTTTAAATAAACGAGTTAATTATTTTGTGACACATGACACACCCCAAAACGTATAATTAAAAAGGGGGAGTTGTAAGATTCACTCACAGTGGGTGCGTTCGGTTGATGATGTTGAATGCAGTCAGAATTAAACGATAACGGAATTTCGGTCTATACCGGCACCATAATATCAGATTGGGGAGGAAGATTAGAATTAGAAATTGATAGAAAAGCACTTCTGTCGCTCCATCCCCGCAGGGGCAGAGAACCCGTCGCTGTCTCGGGGAATTGATCTATGGTCGATTTCATAAGAATTTATAGTTGTTCTTCTTCGCAGCTGTTATTTTTGCACAAATATTTTTGGTTCTTAAAAAGAAACAGTTCGAGAAAGAGTGAAATTAACCTAGATAAATAGCATTATGGTTCGGTAAGTAAACGGATTTTATTAATCCATTTTAGTAGGATTGTTGGGTGTATTTTTTTGAGTTTAAGGCTATTTTCTAACCTTAAAAATGTTATTTTTAAGTATTTTTAATTGATTTTTAATTAAAATAAATAAATAAAAATAATAAAAAAATTGACTTTTTTGACCGTTGACCGTTGACCGTTGACCATTGACCTTGACTGTTTGACCGGTTCGTATGCGTGTAAGTGTGCGCTGAGTGAGGCTCGAACCCGAGACCTCCCGTACGCGTGCACGCAGCTCTACCAACTGAGCTACGTGTCTAACCCGAAATATTTCTGTTTTTAATTATATTTATATATTAATTAGATTAATCCGAAAATCAACTTATTTCTAAAAAGTTTTAATCAGTGACTCGGTGCGCTCCACAGATCTCGAACCCGGGACCTGTGGTTTAGGTTAACACACAGTCCACCGCTGGACTGTGTGTTTAACTTGTTATATAAACCGATTTTTATTATACTTAAATACAAACTAAGTATTTTCATTTCTGACTTATTTAAAAAGTTAGATAATTGTCCGGATCGGTGCAGTAGACCGGACTCGAACTCGTGTCCTGTGATTAAACATACACACAGTCCACCACTGGACTGTGTGTCTAACTTGGTTATTATTCCGGTTATTAATAAACTTAACATGTAACAGTGATGACTCCGGTTCGGTTAACAAAAAAAAAGGCATTTTTATTAAGGCAAGCATGCGTGGGACAAGATTCGAACTCGAGACGTTTACGTGTTTAATGTGCACACAGTCCACCGCTGGACTGTGTGTCTAACCCGAGTTATATCTTGATTTATAATAAACTTATATGTTACCGAAACTTTGTCTTCTTCGTCAGTCTTAACCAGAATCGGAAGTCCGACTGGTTCGATGTTTTAATCGTGTTCTTTAGTGTTTTGAGGTTAATTACAGATGAGATATGTAAAAAGAATGAAAGATTTAAGCGTAAGGTATACCGATTGGACTCCTCTGTTTCTCCGGCAGAACTCCGGCGACAGCAAAAGATTCCGGCGTCGTGTGTCTTGCGGCAGAGAGTCTTCAGCAAACTTGAAAAGGATGTGGGTGACTTCGGTATAAGCTCAGGGGTTCAGTAAGGTTCAGAAGTGAAGGGTTCGGTTTTCCGGCGAGGTACAGAAATTTTCCGGCGAATGGAATTACGTCGGGTAAAGGTGCGGTTTTGAGCGAAAAAGCTTGCAGAGGTTCGAGGAGGTATTTATAGGGCAGGTCGTTGATGAATTTGGTCCGATTTCCGACTTGATTCGTCGGTTAAAAGCTTTCCGGCGGTTATAGCTTGTGTCGCGAGTTCAGGCGTCGGTTATAACCGATGTAGGTTTAAATGTTTACGTTATAACTGAAGTAACCGTCCAATCTCGCGAGATCGCCGGGATTTCCGACGACTGAAATTTGGGCGTCGGTTTTGAATTCGAGAATCATGATATGAATTAATTGATTCTAATAATTAACAAAGAACACTAGTGGCGCAGTGGTTGAGTGTGTGTGCGATAAGACTTTGCTGAACCGGTTGACTGACCCGGGTTCGAAACCCGGCATAACCATTTTATTTTTATTTCATTATTTTTAACAATTTTTCAAAAACAAATTATATATTCCAATATAATAATTAATTATGTATCGTTTAAAATTAATTTGGGCATTAAATACGCCACGAAATTTTAAATTGATTGTTCGGTTAATAAACGGAGCGGGTTTGGTAAAATTCGTTTTTTACCGATGTTACAGATATGTGGTGGATTTTTTATGTTAATTATGGGCTTAAACAGGTTTTAAATACATTTTTGGAAACGTGGAAAACACCATAGTTTAAGGAAAAACTATGGCGAAATTTTCTAAAAATCTAATCGCGATTAAGACATGATTAATGGAGTGATTAGCAGGACTAGACGCAATTAGTAACTTAAATCGTCATTAAGTAAGTTCTAATGACAAGGTTAAACCCTAAATACCCAAGTATTTAAAAAGTACACATAAATACTTTTACAAGTAAAAATAAGTAACTTTTTAAATATATATATAGTTACTTGGGAAATAAAAATATGTATACATATTTTGTCACCAAGAATTTGGTATAAATACATATGTGTAATGTATATGTATGTGTTTAGGAGCTTAGGGTATTCAAAATAAAAATACACATCCGTATACAAAAATACAAACACTTGAAAAGAGTACCAAGTGTTGGTGTCATAAAGAATATATTTCTACGATGCGTCGAAACACTAATCAGACAAGCGAAGCAATGCGGACGATAGGCCTACGTGCACAATTACATTGGTGCGTCGACAACCAACGTGCGATTTTCCACGAAAACAAGCACATAATAAACGATGCCGACGACGAGTCTAAAATATATATTTAGGCGTTTAAACACACACACACACACACACACACACACACACACACACACACACATATATATATATATATATATATATATATATATATGTTATAGAAATCAAAATCCAGAAAGTTAAAAATATAAAAAGTTAAAAATGATATAAGTGCAAACTTATTAAAAAATGGGCTCCTATAAATAATATGGGCTAGGCCCAAAAGACATAAATAATATGGGCTAGACCCAAAGACAAGAAAACATGGACTAGGCCCAATGACAAGAAAACATGGGCTAGGCCCAATGACAAGAAAACATGATCAAAGAATGATAACTATATATATAGATATATATATTTTTGAGAAAAATATATAACAATAGTAATCGAACAAGCAAACTACCAACACTACAATAAACCTAAAAGTTGTTCTATCATAAACCAAAAAATGCATAACAAGAATTCAAGATGAACAATGAGTACAAGGTCCATTGAGGCCTAGGTGTCTAATAAACTTAATACGCATGTAGGTTACACACGTGTACGGACACCGACCGTTACTAGTACGACTACGGAAAGCAAAACTGTGAGTTCATGTCCCTCCTTTCAACTATTTCAAGGTTTTGTTTTTAAAACTATCGAGGGGAAATACATGTCATAACAAATGATTTGTGAGCTATGGGTTTAGTTGATAACACGATCATATGCGTGTAAGTAGGAGGATGACAATAGTAACCATTAATCACATAGTGACCAAGGTGCAAAAGAGGTAGATCTATTGAGCTTGAGACCCGCTCCACTCTTGGTATGTTAACCGGTATGGTATGCTTTTGTGATCCCAAATATGTTAAAGTTGTCTCGGTTTGGTTACTTACTTATGGCACATATATGTCAGGGTGCTCGCTACACGCTGACAGATCCTCAAAACTCATTGATGCTAATAACATACACGGATTTCATTACTGATTTTCAAGGATGACATTTTTACAGGAAAACATTATCCATATGAACTCGCCAACTTTATGTGGACTTTTTAAAATTACATGTATTTCAGGACGCAAGGCATGAGCTGGTGATATGATTCGGGTTTACGGGAAAAGGGTCAAGACAACGATTTGCCATCTTTTGGAGGGTTTGCCTTTTATATCCCAACTTTGTCTGGGTATATAGGAGTCAAAACCTCATTATGCAATTATAAGGAAAACAATATCTCATTTTGGAACTAATGTACTTTGAGTTATGTTTTATGATGGCAAGATGAAACAAATGACAGTAGAAATCACTTTTGAACGGTTGTATTATGGAATGAAACTTATTAATAGGATGGCATCTTTTTTAATTTATATTGTTTACTAAATTGGATGTAATGATTACCTAAAAGTCACACACTTGCACTTCCGCGACGACCAGGTGTGACATGCATGAGTATGATTATGTGTGTTTTGTGAGTTTACTAAATTATACATGTTACACCTAAAGTTGTTTTAAAGTGAAAATGGGTCAAGTATACTCACGGTTTGCGAAGTTAATTTCAACGAGAGCGAGTGAGCATTTGAGAGGTTGGAACACCGAAGTTATCCTAAAAGGATAAGCAAAGATGTGTAAATTCATGGAGTTTGATATGAATTCAGGAAGTGGTAAATATGAAATACACGAAAGTATATCTTGTTTAGATACTTTTGACACTATTTTTTAGTGTTCTTTATGAGTGTTGCACTCATTGGAAGCCCAAAATGAGGATGCTAAAACTAAGATAAGTTCCACCATACCACAACATTCAACCATGATTTTGGTCGGTATCATGGTTTGGTTTCGGATTTGATAGTATACTTATATGTATATAGTCATATTTTGTGTCTAAGTCATAAATTGTCAACTATAGTCATGTATGGTTGGATGAATCCATTAACCCTATAGTTCACCAATGCACAAATCATTACATGGATGATTCAGATGGTCATGAAACACAAGTACAAGAATGTAAGTAGTTTATTTAATTCACCAAGCAACCAAATGGATTTAACTAGACGGGTGCTTCCAACATGGGAATGATTGGAGACTTGGTGTAGTTTAGCTACTTTGATTTCTTGAAAGTTGTTTGGTGACTTAGAAGGTGAGCTAAAACACCTATCATTTCTAGAACAATCATCAATCCAACCTATCCAAACAATGGGATTTGTGGCAACTTGAAGATGTTCAAGAAATGAAGTAGGATGAACACGGTTTTAAAAAGTTTAATAAAAACATAATTTAAATCCAAGTTTAGGCCTCAAAATGGTGATGTTCCCACTTAGATTACCATGATGAACTTGTGGAAACACTCCTAGAGGTTATATAAGTAGGTTGAAAGCAAGAAACAAGAAGAAAAGATGAAAAAGATGGACTTGTGTATAATCTGCCAACACTTGGAAGTTTTGATGATTTGGGAGGATTTGAGAGTGATTAAACAGTGTGGAAGTTTTAGTGAAGGTAGTTGTGTGTTTGGGTGGTCGGAAAGTGGATTTAAGACAAATTTCGCGCATTTGCCAAAACATTCTGCCAGCTCCCTACCTTGCGGACTGTAAGTGGGGAGGTCTTTCGGTCCGTAAGGCTTCCCGAAAAATCATAATTTGCATTTTTAGTCCTTTTACTTGATTAGCTTGGTATTTTGGGCCTTTAACTTACCGTTTACCATATTATTTTTTGGGTTTTAAAGTGTGTATAAACATGCTATAAATATGATATGTATGATTAATGTTTCGAACATAAATTAAACATGATGTATGTCCCAGTTTCGAATAAAAGGCGCATATTCATGATTGATTATGTATTGAGTATGCATGAATACATATATATGATAAAAAAGTGATTCCCATTGATAAAAAAATCTCGTATTACATGTATTAAATGAAATACGAATCAAAGCTTTCTTAATATAGAAAGTATAAAAAACAAAACATTACAGTTTATTCTATATCACCATTGTCCAGTGTTAAAGATCGTCTTTTGATTATGTTAGCTTAAAATAGCACTTGCGTGTTCGTTGGCGCTAGTATTCCCTACCGGACATACTATAATTGTGCCTAGTCATGTACATACTACAAATTGTATGACCTAGTTAATGCCAACAACAACCATACCCAGTAAATCCCACAAATAACAAAACTATCTGTAGGGTCTAGGAAAAGGGTGGGATGTAGGCAAACTAGTGTTAATTAAACTCTGAAATAAATATTTTTTTCTGTGTGTGTTTTTTTTATATTTAAACTAGTGTTAATACCCGCGAACTTCACAGATTGAACAAAACAATTTGTTTTCGAGATATTAACAAATGGTCATAAAACATTATAAGTTAATGATGATCTTAACTTAATTCTCTGAAGAAAATTATTATGGAACTCTCAGGTTCATATAGTAAATAAACAACCAACTTACTTTTGATATAATTAAAACGAAAATGATAAATAAATGATGCAATTACGTTTCTGTAGTTCGAAATATCAATCAGAAAGTCTATTAATCTGATACTTCTGCTTTTTGGAGCTTCGTAACCAATAACCTCGCATTCGTTGTTGACCAATTAAAAAACACCAGCATCACCTAACAAAATATCTTTGACTTGAATCATATCATATCATACCATCCAATAACACCAAACTATTGTAAATAATGTATACGGAATAAAATATATTAGTAACAAACTGAAAAATGTAGTAAAAAATGAAATAAAATTAATCAATAATATATAAGTAATGCATTAACAACCTTGTTTGACCATCATAATATGATAATTAAATGTAAAGTGATAAATTTACTATAAGTTGTTTAGGAGGTGACCAAAATCAATTGTTATCCTTGCTACCTCCTACATAAATTCTCCAATAAATTAAAATTATAATAAAGAAAATGATGGATATATGCCATATTACCTATTTGCCCATAAAAATCAATAGGCAACGAAATCTGACCCATTAGAAAATGCAAACTGCAATGCCAAAAAGCAACACATTTTGACCCATTACAAAACGCAAGATATGATTTGACTATTACAAACACAATACACAAAATGCAAGCTGCAATCAACAATAATAAGTTACCTGCAGTTATAGATGCAAGCTTCAATCAACAAAAAGTAACCTACAGTTTTACAAATTATAAAATGAAACTACAATGCAACTATTAGCAAAAAAATACACAAAATGCAAACGCAAATCAACATAAAGTAATTACAGCATCCCCCTTTCATTTTTTCTTACTTAAGGGTTTTATTACTTATTTTCATGTCCACTAAAAATACAGGGACTGATTTTCATAAAAACTTGGTGCTGAATACCATACCAAAAATACCAGTACCAGTTTTTCGATATGGTACTAATTTAGCATTACCAGTTTTTATAGCAAAAGCGCATGAGCCAACCAAACTCAACCTGGGTGCGTAGGTTAGAATATAGGGTCCAAGTGGATGTCTAGTCTATTGTGTAGGTTTGCAAAAATAAGTTTAATTTATATACCATAAATATAGTATAAAAATATATTTATGCTCTCAACAATTAAAGATATTGATGTATGTAGTCTGCACATGGGATAAGGATGATATATTATTGTTTGAAGTTCACCTCACTACCCTTTTGAACTCTAAAAAACTAAACCTCGTTTTAAGTAATCGGTATTGGTCGTACTAATGAAATGTAAATATAATCGGTACTAATTCGACAGTACCTATAAAATAACGGTGCCGATTCCAAATTTCCTGTTACCGAAATATCTTGATATTTGGTACCGGTACCGGTTCCAAATATCGTCGGTACGGTACCCGGTACCAAATACTCATCTCTATTTCATATTGAAATGAGATTTTTTTGGCCATAATTGCACTAAACCTTATTAGTCATGTACCTACTACTATTTTTATATGTTTTGTTGATCATTTTCACATAGCACTGTGTAATGGCATTATAATATTTTGGGATAATGTATGCAAGGCTGTCCAAGTATTGAAAATATGAAGCCAAGGCCATCAAAATTCTAAAAATGACATTTAGGCCACAAGTATTAATTTGGTTTTGTTTGGTGAAATTCTGGCAAAAAAAACTTACTCGAAATCTGTAAAAGTCACTTTCTTAGAAATCATGGGTTCCTTAAAATTATGTAACAAAACATTTAGGATGCCATAGTCCTCCTATGCAATTTAGAAATCTCCCAGGGCCGATTTCTGTATTGCAACCTATACATATCCTACAATCCAAAACAATGATTCATTTAACATGTTCCTAAATGTAATTTCCAAATTAATGTTTAAATTATTATCATTTACCTATTAGGTCTCTGCAATAGACTTAACTAGCAGCCTTTAGAAGACAATATGTCATTTACTTCAACTATGTCAATAATGTTAAAGCCAGACGACAGAATTCTCATATATAGCCTTTTGATAATAAAAAGTTCAGGAATCTCTTTTCCTCTGCAAAACATTCAAGCAATGAGAAAATAGGTAATTTTATGTTAGAAATTTGTAAAAAAAAAGATCTCTTTGATGCTTCCGCTGTCTCTCAATGTATTACCATCAAGATTCGTGGCTTAAGGACAAAAACATCTGGTCTAAAAAGATACCTTGTATAATTACACATATTATGTGGTGATTGTCATTTCATTCATTTAAAAACGTAACACCATTCGTAACTATTTAACTTTGATATTATAGAACGAGGATGATATATATTTCATAAATAACCCTAAAACACTCTTGTAGTTAAAATGGGAATTATGCAAGTGAACTTAAAAAAATCCAAAATAGAATTATGAAGCATTACCTAGATGACTTGAAATCAAACATTTAGCCAACTTTAACCCGCGTGAAAATATGTTGCAATTGATTCGCATCAGAAGCAAAGAAGTAAACGAAACAACTAATTTTTGGTGCCCAAAACACTCGTCAACCCGTTTGAGATATGGATATAAAGTCACAGGGGTAGTGTTGTGACTAAGTTGAATGCATAATGTTAAATCATACACTTCGTTATTATATATATATTTCTCTAATGCTCACATAGGTAATTGTGTGGTTAATGGAATGGATGGATAAATATCACATGAGTAGTTGTGCGATAGCTTCATATTATATAGAGGTCATTCGGATAGTTGTGTGATCAAATTTGGTTTGAAACATTACGCATATATGCGTTAATTAAAATATTCAATAAATATTACACATAATTGTACCTGCAACTAGGAGACCCAACGGAAGCAACCTCGTCATCCAAGACAAAGTACAGGCTGAGATAATCCTTCTGCTCTAGAGCTTTCTCGAATTCAGGCGTAAAGCTTGTACCAAAATGAATGTTATTCGTACCTTGGTGTTCTTTTGAGTATTTATGCTTTTCTTATGCTGGCAACTAAAAAAACTTATGAGTTGCATCTTTAACATCTTCAAGAACATGAATAGGGACCTCATGGTTTATTATCTTAAAGAATCCCCATTTTTGTTTTGCATGACATACAGAGTTTGCTACTCCCAGGTCATCCGAGGAAGACAAATCAATAACTGGGATGGAATCAACATTCGATTCTTCATTTCCAGTGTGATCAAACCATTCTTGTGGTGGTTGAATGTATTGTATGGTAGCACTTCAGCCTCAGGTCTGCTAAGCCTGTTGACGCCATAAGCTTTGTTCACCACGAAATCGAGAATGTCGAGTGGGTTCGAGTGGATCATGGAGAGTTATGGAACCATGGTTCGAGAAGGGTGTGTAGATTACATCGTTTATGTGATGGATTTGTCGTTATAAAAATGTATTCTTCATACCAAGTTTGGTTCTTCTTGACTGAGGATCAACCACATTAAGCCTACTTGATCCATCATTAGTAATTTCTGAAAGTTAGCCAGATGTCTACCTTAGGATGCCATCTCTCTCCGCTTAGCTGGGAGTGTTGCTATAGATTTTCTTGTTGCTACCAAATTCCCAACTCTCACCTATACAAACATACAAATCTTTCAATAATTTATAGCAACAAAAGAAAATGTACATTAAAACACCTTTAGTGACTCCATAACATCAGGTTCCTTAGCTACACCATTTGTTTTAGCTTGCAACTCCATTGAATCTCTAGCAATTTGACTTAAAAAGTTTACATCATAAGACATAATACCCAACCCTTTCTGAATCTTTGATCCAACTTGCAAACTGGTTATAGTTCCAATAGAATACCAATAAATTAAAATTCAAACTAAACAAAGTACAATAAATTAATGATGTAAACAAACTAAAGCACTACATTTTCTATAATTGCATCAGTTGGCCTTGCTTCTTTCAGATCTAAAAGATGCGAGATGTTCACGTGCATAATTCGACTTGTATTAAAACATTAAAAGTGTCTTTAATACTCACATCCTTAATACCTATAGATTGACAAACAGAAGTAAATGATGTTGTAAATACCAAATGCCATAAAATATTGCTAGAGGTTGGCAGCTAACTTACTTAAAAATGTACAGTGCTCAAATGTTGAACAAACATAAACGTCCGAGATTCTAACTTTACTATTGCTCCTGTATGCAGCTCAAATGTTAAATGCTAAACCAAACCACTTAAATAAATATACTTTAAAAATAGTTAAACTTTTCATCATCTTTGAAAGTTTAAGGCTGGATAAATTATATGAAGAGGAAAACTTCTCTTAAATAATCAATTTTCCACTCAATGATTTAATGTATCTGACACAAGCAAGAAGAAACAGACATAAACGCTTCCTAAGCCTCTGCCGCCATAGCCTCGGTGAAACAAAATCCACGGTTACTCTATTGCATGACTACAAATAAGAAGATATTATCATCGACATGTATGAAAGTATGAGGACAAGTGCATTCAACTATAAGAATCTATGTCTACGGGTAAAAATGTGACTGATGAATGAATGTAACAAAGCAAATTTTCATGAGCTCGTGATCTAAAACATGGATGCATTAATATTATATTAGCTAATGCATAATTACAATTAGCAAAACCTTGAGAATTTACAGAAATGTCTCATTCAATTGTCTCAGGGAGTCCTAGGTTATAGACATGTATATTGCACAGCGTTGTATAATAGAAATTATACAATTCTACAATGTTTAAAAACTATAATCGCCACCAACAATCTTTTATCGAAGTTACACAAATGGCATGAACAGAAAGAAAAAAAATGACACTATACCAAACTTTGAAGTATATGCATGATGAAAATACATTGACTGTGCATACCACTTCCTAACCATAGACTCCTCCTATTGTCCTTTGGTCTATTTCATCAAACCCTCAAAAACATCTTCCACGGGTTGATTATATATTTTAATCACCCATTTATTATTTAACATTAATAAATGATTAAATGTTCATTGTAATAGCACTTAATTAAATACCTACGTCAAATAATCCCTAACCACAAATAATTTATATTTGAAACAACGCTGAAAAAACTGTATACACATAAGATAATGAATAATAGTGGGCTTCATTAACAACCTAAATTGAAATAAGAAATAACGAAACGAAAAAAATCAAGAATGATAGTTGATTAATTGACGAAATCTAACCTTTA
This sequence comes from Scalesia atractyloides, assembly GCA_947069175.1. NCBI lineage: Eukaryota > Viridiplantae > Streptophyta > Magnoliopsida > Asterales > Asteraceae > Scalesia > Scalesia atractyloides. Next base: position 20,878,616 of record CAMTDV010000012.1, on the reverse strand, counting down.
TAACGAAGACCGGAACTGTATTCACAGAGGGATGAATAAAGAAGGTAGCGATGGATACATGAAAGGAACTGAAATACTTAACATCACTGTCAAAATTAAAGGAAATCAACGAAGTATTGCAATCAACAGAACTATCATACCTTTCGAACGAAGAAGATGGTTGGATCGAATCAAGGAGGCTAGGGTTTCTTCAGAGGGAGGCGGCTAGGGTTTCTCCAGAGAGAACGAGGGAGGTGACGATTTTGAAGTTTGGTGTGAAGTCAGGTTATATCATTTATATAGTTCCATCTTTTTTGTAACATCCATCAAAAACCGAGTTAACCAAACCCGCTTCGTTTATTAACCGAACATCCAGTTAAAATTTTCATTGCGTATTTAATACTCAAATTAATTTTATACGATACATAATTAATAAATTATATTAGAATTTAAAATTTATAATTGAAAATTTATTAAAAATAATGAAATAAAAATACATTGCTGATGCCGGGTTTCGAACCCGGGTCAGCCGGTTGAAACTTCAAACACTTAACTCACACACATCCAACCACTCCGTCACTTGTGTTTTTTGATAATATATCGAAACAATTAATTCAAATAACAAAACTCGATATCAAAATCAGTCAATGACGCGCCCATTTCGCAGTCGCCGGAAATCCCGACGACTTCGCCAATTATTGTCGGTTTCTTATGACTTAACGTACGTATTAACGTCGCCATCGGTTATAACCGATGTCCAGTCCCGCGACATCAGTCATAACCGCCGGAGAAAGATTGACCAACGAATCAAGACAGAAATCAGACCCAATTCAACTTGATTCTTCCCTATAAATGCACACCCTAGCCTCTGGTAATCTTTTCGCTCAAAATCGCACCGATTCTCGAATCAATTTCACTCGCCGGAACTTTTCTGCCATCACCGGACTTTCGCCGGAAAACCGAGACTCACATCAACACGGTAAATACCTCGACTCTTTCTGTTTCAATCCATTGTTAGACCATTACTAACAGCAATCCATCACCCATAATCAATCCCAGACGACGTTGCCGGATATTCTGTACTCGCCAGAAAATCGCTGGAATTTCCGAAATCACGCTGTTAATCGGTATGATCATCTAAACCTCCTGATAATCGTTACTCAGTAATTCAATTTCATATCTAATCAATCAAAACTGTTAATTGATCCGAACAGAGGGAGTTCACAAAACAGAGCCGACGATCTTTGCCGGAGTTCTGAAAAAGACAACCTGTTCCGGTACTTTCTTTCCCCAAACCCTCTCTGTTCATCACATTACAATCGCTTATAAAGTTCGTTAATTTAATTTAACAAGTAACAGTTGAATGATCGCCGTCTGTGTTCTTGAGCGAAGAAGACGAAGTTGATTATGGTTATAAGATTAATTAAAATCAGAATAATAAACGGGTTAGACACACAGTCCATCGGTGGACTGTGTGCAAACATGAAACACACGTCTCGAGTTCGATCCCTATCACGACCCTATCCTCGGAAATAAAAATGTTTTTTTTAAAACCGAACCGGGTTAACTCACTGTAAGATGTTAAGTATAATAAAAATCAGAATATTAACCAGGTTAGACACACAGTCCAGCGGTGGACTGTGTGCCAAACTAAACCACAGGTCCCGGGTTCGAGACCTGTTGAGATCACCGGTTCGATACAATTAAATCCTTTTTAAATAAATGATTTTCGGATTAACTTAAATAGTGTATAAATATAATTAAAAACAGAAATATTTCGGGTTAGACACGTAGCTCAGTTGGTAGAGCTGCGTGCACACGTACGGGAGGTCACCGGTTCGAGTCTCACCCAGCGCATACTTATACACGACCGAACCGGTCAACGGTTAACAGTCATGGTCAACGGTCAACGGTCAAAGTCAAAAAATCAACATTTTTTTATTTTTATTTATTTATTTAATTTAAAAATAAATTAAAAATACTTAAAAATAATGTTTTTAAAGTTATAAAATAGCCTTAAACTCATAAAAATAAACCTAAAAATTCAATTAAAATTGTTAATAAAATCCACTTATTTACCGTACCTTTTTGTTATTAATTATGTTAGTTATTCCTCGTCGATCAATCCTCTAAACTTGTGCGCATTCAACATCTTCAAACGAACGCACCCAATGTGAGTGAATTCTTACAAATTCCCATTTTAATTCACGTTTTGGGGTGTATCATGTGTCACTTAAACTAATTCGCTTATTCAAACTCGTGCTATACCATATTATGATCTAAATTTAGAATGTAAATATTGTTTGTTATTATGTATTACATATTGTCAAGTTGTATGCAAATTAATTGTTAGGCCCATCAGTTCCTCGTGGGAGACGAGTTGAACAACGCGTGCCTTAAAACTCATTCATTAGGCCCATCAGTTCGTAGAACAACGCGTGCCTCAAAACTCATTCATTAGGCCCATCAGTTCCTCGTGGGAGACGAGTTGAACAACGCGTGCCTCAAAACTATCTATTGTTGTATGTGTGTGCAATATTTAATATTAAGTGTTTGTGAATAAATTTACATTTACATTTACTCATATGTGGTTATGCACTTTATTTTATAATCAATTCAATAAACACGTTTAAATGTTTTAAATAGGATTCACTCGCCAACTTTTTGTTGATCCAAAAACCATTTTTACACATGATACAGGTGGACAGGATAAAGCAAGGAACACATAGGAAAATGCCTTAGAAGAAAATAATGAAACCTAGAAAGATGTATAGAACAAGTTGTATGATATGATTGTATGATTTCCTTTAAATTGTAATAATAAATATGAAACATTATAATAAATGTCATGAGCTTTGATGAAAACCCAATCATGCCCCGATCACCTTTTCCGTTGCGGGTCGGGGTGTGACATTTTTTACCCATTTTTTTCTAAACGGGTCCTCCTAACCTTTGCACCAAAGGGAATTGTTGTGAGTTTTGGCAGGAAAATAGAAAATAGAGGCCCTAGATGAGGGACATATGTCCTCTAATCATAAACTTTATTAGATAGGATAGATATTTTAAATTTTTTTAAATTATAAATGATTCCCTTAATACGTGTACAAGAAGTGTCACCATCTATCAACCAATAATTGCTTGAATTTTGACTATAAATAGTCATGGACCCAAATAATACCAGGCTAATTTAAATAGATGTCGGATCACGTACAAGACAATATTTGCATACGAAGTATCATGAGAATGAGAGATGGACAAATGTTATTGACACGAAAGGTATTAAGTCTTTTCTCACTTTAAACAACTTCTTCCCTTGATTCTCAAAAGCTATAACTTTTTTATACGTCAATAATTTAAAAACAAAATTACACTGTATTAACAAGCATGACTACGTGATTTTAAATACCCAACACATAACTACGTGATTTTGAATACCAATTACGTGATTACACAACATAAACTATTACGTGGATTGCACATTCAATATAAATTTATTACATGATTACACATTCAATAATAAAAATTTGATTATTTATGATTTATTACGTATTTAAATCTCTAATATACTGCATGATGTGGTTATTATAGGTTGATTTGGCTAATGTTTTGTATATAATTCATCCTTAATACGAGATTAGACCTAAAATATTAGGTAATTCATATGAATATTATGTATTACATGTTTGTCTTTACGTAATTACATAATCACTTAGTGTGGTTTCACATAAAATACTATAATGAAATCACCTAATTACAAAATGGGTATTTAAAATCATGTAGTCATGTAATAATACATAGTCAACTATTGCTACGCAATTATGAAATCACTTAGAGAGTTTTCACATAAAATACTATAATGAAATCACGTAATCACGTAACTGGTATTCAAAATCACGTAATCACGTAGTCATATGCTAGGTATTTAAAATCACGTAATCACGTAGTGAGTATTCAAAATCTTGTAGTTTTTTTAAGAAAACTATAGCAATATGTTGCTTAAATTAAAGAGAATGAAATGCTCATTAATACGGTGTAATTTTTTTTTGAATATTGACATATGAAAAATTTATAGCCGTTTGAAAATCAAGGGGGAAGTTGTTTAAGTGAGAAAAGACCACAATGCCCTTCTATATTTATTTCTTCAATTGTTTGAAACTAAGATTTACTAAATTGCCACCACCTTATTTTGAGCCATTGATCTTAGGAGATCAATAACTCATGTTGTCACGTATGCTTCGTACAAGATGTATCAGGAGCCACACTCAATTTAAATATAATATTTAAACGTATTTTTCTTTCTTCTAAAATATAAAAAATATCACTTAAAAAACCCTGAATTTAATGTCGTTTACTATTTATTTGTATGCATTCTGGTGGTTAAGTGATATACTCTATAATCATAAAAGGTATCATTTGCTAAATACATGTTATGATGCATAAGAATCTTCTTTTTATAAAAGAACTTATATACATACTAACATTTGAGTTACCTAGCATCCTTTATAAACTTCATTTTTCAATGAAAATATGTATACCATATATTTTAATTTAAAAGAGTTCAGAATATATTATATGTGGTTAAAGATAAAAAAATGTATTGAAAATTAGAAAATATATATGTGGTTTTGAAAATGTCATGTATCAATTTTTAATCAAGAAAATTAACTATGTCTGAAATTAGTTAAGCCTCTATCATAAATTACATGAAAATTTGTTCGAGTAAATATGTTAACTTGCATAGCAGACTAATAAGCCATGCTTATTCCTAAATTATATATCATGTGCGGCTCTCTTGTAGTGTACAAGCAAATCTCTTTAAATGCATGTTTTTTACGCGATTATACTATGTATAACTTTTAGTTTGAGTCTACATTTTGCATGTTTAATAAGTATTTATTAATATCACATTATTTTGTGTAAATAATAAAAATAGAATCACCCCTCATAAAACATTATTCATTTTTCTTTTCCTTTAACCCTTTTACTTTTTAACTATTAAACCAATAGTTTTTTATCTTTCACATAACCCCTGTAGTTATCATCTTTTGCACTTTCAACCCTATAGATTTCATCTTTTATATATTTGTCACAAACAATTTCTATTTTTAATCCAAACACTTTTCCACTTTCAACTTTGGTCTTGTGTACTTTATATCTTGTATAAATTTGTCGTTTTATGATTCGTTCTTGATATTACGAGTTAACACGCTGCAACGCGCACGCGTGGTTCGACGTTTTTGCGTCTATTTTTTACGGTTTAGCAGCTCCCTCGAAAGTCGCGGGCCGTAAGCCCACTTAGTTAGTATTTTCTATGTTTTACTTTTTTAGTCTAATATTTACGAGTTAACACGCCGTAATGTGCGTGCATGATTCATCATTTTTACATTTTTTGTTCGGCTTAACAGTATCGCTGCAATACACGAGTTATAGATACTAGTTTATACAAAATATATAAATTTATTTTGTTTGAGCATACAAGTCTATAGGACAATATAATGAAAAAGCTGGGACTTATTTTCCGCACTTGATGTTTTTAACGAGTTATACCATGTCAACTTATAACTTGCAACATAACAACTATATTACATAATGTCTTATTTATCCCAAAAGTAAATTTCCAAGTATGCACTTGCAACATTTTAAGTTGAACAAGCCTCTAAGAGTTAAACATATCTCATGCGATAAAGTCTAAAATTTATGCTCATTTTTTAAAATATAATGTAACCTTGGTATCACAACATACTATTTTGCATGGGTGTATTGATGGGCTATGTGGGTGTTGAAAGGACTCGTGGCATACATCAAGTATATATGAGTCATGTTGTCAACTCTCTTGTACATGATATTAATTTCTCATATAATAAGATTTTCTTCATTGCTATATGATTAAGCTTATCATAAATTGCCGGCCAAAAAGTACGTACGATTGGTAGAATATTTTTTTTTTATTTAACTGAGCTGTTAGAAAATCACACGAAGAAGAGAATCAAGTCACGTTTTGTCATTTAAATTCTTTATACAAATGGGAAGTTGGCAATAATAAATAACAAAAAAAGCAACAATAACAAATTACACTTTAACTTGTTGTAGTTAATTATCTCATTCTTTAAATTTGTCTTATGTAATAAACAAACCCCAATGTTAAACACATGTCTTGTGTTAGTATGGATATTGTTTCTTTTTGTTGTTGATAATGATGTAGATAATCGACCACATACAATTAATAAAGAATGTTGAAAAACATCAAAGATGCATATGTAATTTCTTATTTTCCATAAAAAGCATTGATCTGATGCTCTTTTGGTTTTGGGTCTACATATAAGTATATAACACATCACATTGTTTACGATGATTCGTGTTTATTAATAAAGAAACAAAATTATGTTGAGAATTATATAAATGTATCTATATAGTTATTTAATAAAAATAGTAAAAGTAATATGAAAAAATATTTCTTTTATTAGCTATTTCTTTGATTTTATCTTCGTTATCCATATTTTTTAAGCATGAGTGTGTACATGTGTATGTATAAATGCATTTATGAACATGCTACTAATACTAAAAAGGGCTATCCAAATTCTCAGTATGTTATTAGTTATGAAATGAGCGCCTTCAATTTACAATTGATATATAATACGATATATAATACGTTGGTTATCGTGTTTATTATTCAGGTAAAACGAGAATGTGTCGAATATTTAGTATTTAGGAAAAGCAATAATTGTAAAACGTGAATATGTTGAATATTTAATTCCGTTGTAGTGAGGTATAAGGGCCATGGCTATAATAATTTCATGAATGAAGGCTTATAAATAAACTGTTTGATACATCTAAATATAAATTCAAATAAAATATGACCAAGTCTATAAAGATTACGTGTGAAGTTTCATATAAAATTGAGAATAATCTATTTTAGTTCCTATCTTTGGGTTAAGTTAATTAAAATTAAAATGCTTATTAACATGCAACCTTATTTAATATCATTACAACGAAATGCCAGTAAGTCCTAGATTAATTGGTTTGAGGGAGGCAATCCTATAGCATTTTAATGTGGCGATCGTTGGTTGGAGTCTTATTTACTTGCTTAAGCAAAAATAAAGCAGTGAACTCCTAATAAACAAAACGAACATATTGAATTGAAACTAGAGATCATATAAATTATTTTTCTTTAAGATAGGTTTGTTATTAGATCGACATATAATACATTTTTTTATAATAATCATTTAATTAAACATTAGTGTCACAGAGTTTTTGATCTAACGGTGCCAAGGTGTTGGATAAAATTTTGCATTTCTGATGGAGAGTATTTTATCATCGCGTATGAGTTTTCAGTCTAAAAAAGTGTAAATTAATAGTAGAATGAGAGTGTAAAAAATATTCAAACATTAGGACATTAGTTTTTTTATATAAAATTTACTTGGCAATATTTGGATGACTTAATAATTTTCTATTGTTTAATTAACATATAACTAAAATTAGATAACATAAAATATATTTGTTATTAGAAATATCAAACTTTTGAAAAAAAAAAAAAAGAAAAAAGAAAATAATAGGTTTTTTTTCCCTTAAAGTAAATAATATAATAAATTGTATCTTAATTTTTCACCCCTCTTCCTTACATTTACCAATTGTTATGGGTGTTAGTCATGTCGGTATTCAGGTCATTTGGTTTATTTGAAAGGGTTATTCGAATTTGAATTTTGAAAATAGATTGGACGCTTATCTGAATTTAGTTCAATTTCAATAAACCGAATTAATTAAAAAAACCAAAAAGTCCATACATTCACAATAGTCATCGTAACCCAATCATTGTCCCTACATAACACTTCCTTTGTTGATTAACTTTTTTTTAATCTTAAATCGATTTTTGACGAAACTAAATGAATAAATGTAAAATGACTGAGATAATATATCGGAATATATTTAACTATTAAAAGAGAAATCAAACAAAATTGTCCATTGCTTAACCATCATTAAATGGGTTGTTTCAAACTTAACATTTCATTTGTCACATAAAACAAAATAATTTGTAGCATTATTAGCATAGCCACCTAATTTTAATCAGTTTTGATTGTCAAGATCGAATCTTACTCCACATTGTCTTATCACATAAGGCCGAGATTATAAGATTTAATCTGAACCGTAAGATCCTATTTAAAAGTCATAGTTTGTTTTCGTATATGTTGTGGAGTGAATTTTTGATTTATTGAAGATCAAGAGTTTAAACACGATAGCAATTATCTAACGTGGCACTATGGCAGAGTGATTAAAACTACAAAATTAAGTTATTAAGAATTTAAGTTTCATATGTTAAACTTAACGCCTAATGATTTGATGAAATATATTCTTTTGTGCCATTTAAATGCTTGGTCCATATGTTATTTTGTTCTATTCTAACATTATTATTTCACATACATTTTTTTTGTAGTACGCTGATTCAAGTCAAGTAATGTCGGACTAGATGGAGATTTTACGATCCTATGGTCCCAATTAGGTCCTGTGGTCCCGAAGATTGAGATCCTATGCAACTTAATAAATTTGTAAAGTCATAATATCAACATTTTAACATTTCTTCCTTCTAGTTCGTTGCTAATAACATTTCACACATTAGAGCTAGCGTTTTCATGGAGAGAATGGATCGACAACCGGACTTGCGGTCGGTTTAGTTTAGTGGACTAGACCTGCTTTTCTTTTTTGCAAAATTCTCGTAGAAGGATTTTTAGTTTCGAGGATTTGAACCCCAAGTTCTCTCATATAGTTTTTTTTAGAATGGCTAACAAACACACTCACTAATCATACTTTTAATTCTACACCACTATTCATAATGGAATTAAAACCTTTAACCTTATCGAGACATACCCCTTCACATGTCAGTAGATTAGTAAATTAGCAAACCTTTGTCTTTGCTATAAATGATAAAGCCTTTTTCAACTCTAATAGAAACATGATAGATACAAGTTAAATATAACCGGAATTATTTTCATATGTTGAATTTTAGCAAGTTCCTTTTTATTTTAAATTTAAATATTACAAACATAACAATATTTAACTTGATTTGTCTCTAATATATTGCAATTGTTAACTTTAAAAAAAAACCTTAATACTTTTCTGGACAATCCGGTATATATATATAATATATATATATATATAGAGAGAGAGAGAGAGAGAGAGAGAGAGAGAGGGGGGATTAGTATTATTTGTGAATAATTTCTTGAGAGTGAATTAAGTAAACTAATCTTGGTCTTTAATCATTTGTTAGATTTAAAAGGTAAGATTGATATTAATAAAGTACTTTTAATTAAAATCCTTTAATTTTCTCATCTCTTAACTCTCTCTCTCTCTCATTTTTAATGTTTCTCTATTATTTTAATTATAAGAGATTAAAGGGCTAATATTTATTTTTAAATAAACTCTTATGTTCTTTTTAAAATTAAATATTAAACCTAATTAAATTATGCTTTTTTACATATGTGTATACAGGTCAGTATATACAAGACTATACACTTGTGTATAATTACATCTTGTTCCCACATGTGGGTATAAACCAGATTTATACACATGTGTATTATTCAAGTACATATGTGTATAAATAAACAGCTGTGTATCTTGTATAAATTTATAGCTAGAGAGACTGTACACATGTGTATAAACTAACATCTGTTTATCTTGTATAAACTAATACTATCGAGACTGTACACATGTGTATACACTAACAACTGTGTATCTGTAACACCCTAAATATGTTTTCACCAAAATAAACGCAGCGGAGACACCGACTTAAAAATTCTTTCTTTATTGACTTTGTAACATATTTAAAGGTTCATTTATAAATATTTAGACACTTCCTTGAAAGTGTTTATTACGTTCGTTTTGATTGACTTGCTAAATGTAATACATATTGCAAGTTATGAACCGTTCTTCCTGTACAATCCTTGCTCTTCGACTCGATCCTCGTTGGTTGGTCCATCATGTTAGTCCGACTATCTGCAGTCACCTTATAAGCATAACCAACGGTTAGTAAATGGTGACATTACATATTTTTAATTAAAAACATAAACATGAATCTTCTACATATCCATCAAACATTATATAAAACTCCAATAGGATATTCTTCGAACTTATTCCTTATGTCGAGCCTCAAACCTTCGAGAGCCCAACCCTTACTTACCTGCATTCCTAATTTCATCCTCCACATCAAACAGTTAGCCTCTTTACATAAACACATAACACCGAACGACATTCATTGGGCTACATTACGTATAAGCATTTTCATATATACACATACTTACATACAAGTTCCATATGTGTGTGTGTGTGTGCGTGTATATATATATATATATAATACAATTGACATCTAACTCTTTCATTCTACAACTATATACTTTTATATGCGCGTTCAAGTCATATTCACTTATCCGTGTTCAATCGTCGAACTTTAATTATGCCTAATAATTTATTTATAAACATACTTAAGAACAAGTTTCTTCTCCCCATTCGTGTAATACATTCTAACACTTTCATTCCCACGAGATTCGAATCTCGCACGTATATATTTATATTTATCCCTTACGAGCCCGAAAGTCATTATTTTTATTCGTATCGCATAACTAAGAACTTTTCGAACTTTTCATAGATTGTACTATCTATCGGAAGTTTACCGAAGCCTTTGTATGAGCCTTAAAAGATACGAAAGTCCAAGACGCAATAAAATACACAATAATCAAAATTCAACATTTTGGTGCCCATTCCCGCCGTAAGCTACGGTTCACTCACCGCAGCTTACGGTGAGGACTTTCTGCCAACCAGATACTCCCTGCCGTAAGCTACGGTCGGGTACCGTAGCTTACGGTCATCACCTTTTTGCCAAACAGATAATCCTTACCGTAAGCTACGGTCGGGTACCGTAGCTTACGGTCATCTGCTATTGCTACTAATCCGCAGCTTGTTTTTCACCCAATTCGATTTCCTTGCTCACTTAGGCCAGCCTCAGGCCTTCCAAACACACCGTCCCTAATAACTTAGTTATTTCATCTCTTTACAAAACCTCTCGATTACTTTATCCAATTCCCACCCTTTCCATCTAATAGCCTTTCTACAAAATTCACGACCCGTTTACTTCTATATTGAGATTTTATGGTTTAATGACATACCACTCCCTTTCAAGAGGTCTTATTATAACATTTCTAATTCATTCGCACACTTTATTCAAACACATATACGTCTTTATGTACTTAATTACGAAGTGAGTTCAAGAATTCACTTACCTTAGCGTCCGCATTTGCATTCGTTACCTTGCTTCTTTTTGACCCGTTAGCCTTCCATGCTTTCATCCACTATGACATGATTCCTACATTTTTATGTCATCGCAATCACATTCTTGTTAGCATACACAATTGTGCATATTAACGATTATACCAAATACATATCTCGCATTTGACTTTCATTAATCAATTCTAACAAGCATAAGGCATATACTCAAAATCACATCCTTTCAAACTTATATAATTCATCATATCATCCATATAATACATATTGATGTAACACGTACCATATAACTTTCTATAGTCTCACCATTGTAACAAGAAGTCTAACATGCATTCTTATGCGTAGTTGACTATCAGAAGTCAACGGTTCAACATTTAAATTTTCAACTTAACCTCATACATCCGTGTCATATAGTAGATTATGCAACTGACATTATATACATTTCATACCCCTGATGTAATATGCTTACAACCACATGCTCACCTACTTATTTATACATACAAGGTTGGTCTATTTAACATGATAACGCATCATTCAAGCATAGAGTACAAATTTCCTAATTCATAATTCTACTCATTGATACCATTGACTACACATTCTTACGAAATCCTTCTACAATATATCTTCTCGTGTTTGATTATTGCCAATCACGTCTTTATCAAAATCTACACATGATCATCCATTGTTTAGCATATAATTTCACATATTAACTTATACTAGACATTTTATCAAACACTTGGTGTGCGTACACCATCTAATGCACAATGTACAACTAAACAATCTTCCAAGTTCATAAAATTTATCATCAAATTCCTCTTCTACAAGACACATCATTGTTTTCATATTATCAAACATGGCTAAACACCACACTCTTTCAATCAATCCATATTTACTCAAAACCCCAATTTCTTGAACATGGGTTTGCAAATTCAAAACTCTAACTAAGATGTTAACATCAGTTATTTGTTAGATAAGAGCATCTAAGTATAATTCAACCATCCCATCCTTGCAATTTACCCGATTAAGGGTAATTCATCAAAACCCACCTAGTACTCTAATCAAGAAGGTTTGGAGGATGAATTTGATACTTACTTGATGCTTAGGAGGTGATTAACACTCAAAGATTCATAGATTATCCATGCAATTTCATACTTCTCCTCTTATTTTCTTCCTTTGGATCACACCAAGAACACACATGCTCTGCCCAAAAATGGGCTTTTCCATTTTCTTCCACCTTTTATTAAATGAACTTTTCAACTTGACCTCTTTTGGCCCTTATAGTTTTGTTGGTTATTTTTATTTAGTCATAATTGTTATTCCTACCTATGAACTCTTTTTAAGTTAACTAACTTATGTAACTTAGTTACCTCAAAGGATCAAGTCACATTACTTTACGTTATATCATACGGAATATATAGCAAATATAGATATTAGAGTTTTGGGGCGTTACAGTATCTTGTATATTCGGAAACTCGTAAGATTTTAGGAATTTTGATTATATTGTTTAATAAATGCAATTTACAAAAAAAACGCAAATACCCTTTTGTCAATTAATTTAAAGGAAAGTTACAACATTATAATTATGATCTTGCCATTGTTTAAAAATCTATAGATGATATAATCCAATGGCTAAGATTAGTTCACACAGTTCACTCTTAACCTAGTGTTTACTCTAGAACCCATATATATATTGTATTCGTACAACCATCAAGTCATCAACATAATTGCTAGCAACATTACCACTCTTAATTGCTAGCACATTACCGCTCTCTTTGTTATTTAAAGGGTTTGATTTAGGATTCTAGAATACGAGCGGCTTGATATTAGGTATTGAGGTGATTCTTTATATTAAAACAATATCAGTCATTGTTTCATATATTTACTCAATGGATGAATCTTCATCGTATCGATCAATCTCAAAACCTAAATTTGAGATGTATCCACCATAGCCCAATCTATTGTTTGGATCCGTATGGTGCGATGTATATCTTTTGATTCGTTTCCATTTTTTTCGTTTTTTGTCATTATACTAAAAACAAGATATGTTCCTTACAATTTTATTTTATAAGAAAACGGGTTCCAATGTTGAATGAGAGAGTTCCAATTTCTAGATAAACAACTGCTTGTATTTGCCCCGTCAAAAAATGAACGCAAAATAAAAATTAGCACATGGTTTCTTAGTAACAACAAAGCTCGACTTGTCCTCTCCCAGTTTAGGAGTTTGAACGGAAACTATTGATGAGCGTTAAAAGCTTTTAGAAGGCGGTTAAGTTTAGGTGAAAAAAAATTATTTTGGGTGTTTGTATTGTTAATATGCTGTGTGTCGTTTATGTCTATAGACGGTAGTTGCCTCATGGGCGTCATAATTAAGAGCTCGTTCCATGGTGCTTCTGTGATACATATACTAATGCTTTAGTGTAAGTACATCCTTAAATCATATTTAATTTTATGTGATTAACGCTAACGGGTGCATATATGTGCATGAGTTGTATCAGTGGAACCCAAACTAGAGGAAGAGTTTTACAAAACATGGTTCAAGAACATCATAGTTGGTACAAAGATATGTAACATAACTATAATTTATCATTAACAAGCTACTGATCATTTGTTTAATCTATATAAATTACTAGCTTACAAGAAAAGGCGGTGGCAATGCATATCGGGGCATGGGGCGCGCTAAATCGGGTGCGACGAGAGGCTGAGTACAAGGAATTCCAGGAACTTCTCTAAGCGACCATGGAAGATTTGTTGTGCTAACAACATTTAGGATCATCATCACCACATGACTTTCCCCTACTTAGCTAGATTGTTTTTCGTGTCTTAAGTATAAACATATTTTATATAAAAAAATTGAATATATTGTATAAGATACTTTACAGTTATAGTTAGTTATAGGAAACCCAGCACATTTATTTATTTATTTAATAAAAAAATTTAGGTAAAAATAGTTATATGATATTTGTCGGTAATTCTCCATCGATGATCTCTCAGTGAAAATGTTATCATCCATCCATATTGACATGTGAGCTGCTAGTATATTCACTCGTCATGTTTTCTGACAAAGTATATTACTTAAAGTCCTTTGTTTTGAACTGATCTAAGTCCCGAGCTTAAACACACCCTCAAAAGCGATTTTAAATATCAAATAGTTAACTAAACTTGTAACAATTCTATATTTTCAATAGTTTTAAGTTTGTAGCAACTTTAAAACATTATATATAATATTTTTAACATGTATAGTAGAGTAATATATGTGGTTTTACGTTGTTTTCTTGAGATTAATAAATGAAAGAAACGAAGAGAAAGGGGAACTAAGGAGAGAAAAGAAACAGAAAGAAGAGAAATGAAATGGAAAAGAATTATGAAGAGAAAAAAAAAGGAAAGAAAATATTAGTTTAATTTGTTTCTAAGAGAGTTCAAAGAAAAAAAAATAGGTGAAACCTTCATTTCTCTTTAAATCCTTCCATTTTGGAGGGGAATTTTTTTAATGGCTAACGAATAAAAGTCCAGCTGATATGCGTTCGTGAATGCAAATAGTGTTGGATAGTTCAAGCTCACCATCTCCAATTTCAGAGAAAATTCGTCGCTCAAAGACCCACTGCAATAAAATCCGGTTATGATTAAATTTGAACTTGAGACATGTGGCCTTTAACCCGAATCTTCACTTCCCCCATACAATGTTAATTGAGTTGTAGCTCATTATCTTGGAATGAAAGTTAGGAGGAATCTATTAAGAATTTTCCGTTCTTTTCTTTCCACTTCTTCCCCTTAGCAAACTAGGAACACAATCTTTTATAGTTTTCTTTCACTTTACTTCATTAAAACTCGAATTTATAGATATTTCACCTTTGTTTCACTTCCTTTGTTTATAAAAGACGAACATAGCGTTAATGATGGTAGAGTGATATGACTCATATGAGATTGTTTACGGTTAATAAGGCACATTCCACTCAATATCATATCCCTTTAATATAAAAGAAGAAAGGTTTGTAGTTTGAAAGGGATAGGGATTTACTAGGATATTTTAAAATTATGAATTACAAAAAATTGGACGTTATTGGCAAATTTAATGTGGTCGCATAAATCCAATCTAGTGGTGACAAAGATGACACATGTAAATTCTTGATGGACGAACGACAAAAGACACAGAAAATGCACATGCCACCTAAATCAAGGGAACACCACATGTCAATCACTTTCCTATGGACACCCCTGCCCTTGTTTTTGTTTGTCTTTGCCCCCTTAGAATTCTTCTATAAATTACCATATCATCCATTAGACGTGTATAAAATTACTTTCAAGTATTTATAGAAACAGTTTACATTTTTTTGTAGATAATTTATATTCTCGGTTATTCTTAATTTAACTAGTGCGCTTTCCCATGTATTACGACCGGTTAGTTAGACTATCGGTAAGATACATACACTCGGTATAGCAATCAAGAGGTACATTGATCGAATCATAAATACGAATACCAGTACTGAATCAAATGATACTGATACAGGTAGTGGTGTTATTTAGTCAGAATCGATTCAGTACACCATGGTAGGAACGTTAAGAAAATCATAAATATAAATATCAGTACCGATGTTGTTTGGAATATGTTGGTTCGGTTCGTCACATCAAAAATAAAAAAAAAGTTCACTTCTAATTGTCTTGTTTGCTTTTGAATAAAACTTTTATTAAAACTTAGATGAGTATAAGTATATTGTATTATATAAAACTAAATTGTGAGCCAACTTTGATGGCATGGACGTTTGTGCATCGATCAAGTAACATCTATATCGGAGCGTGGATAAATATAAGCGCGTTGCAATCAGCGTACTCGAAAATTTTAAAAAACATTCGATGACTTGTATATTACTATTTACAACTCGGTTATAAGTAAAATCACATCAAGACGTAGATAAAAATAACACGTTACAATTGACATACTTGAAATTACATAAAGACATCCTATTATTAGACATATTAAATCTAATTATTATTATTATTATTATTATTATTATTATTATTATACATATTAAATCTAAGTGATCATGAATGTAAAATAATATTTAAATATTACTATAGTATTTTTTTTTAATATTTTATTATTATATGCTATAATTAAATCCATGTGATCATGAATAGTAAGATAATATTTAAATATGACTATAGTATTTTTTTAATAATTTATTATTATAATGCTATAATGTCATAATTAGAGCTTTATATATATATATATAAATAAATAAATAAGTGATATGAATAGTAAAATAATATTCAAATATTACTATAGTATTTTTTTAATATTTTATTATTATAATGCCATAATTAAATCTAATACCATAATTAAATCTAAGTGATCATAAATAGTAAAATAATATTTATATGCTACTATCGTATTTTTTAATACTTTATTATTATATTATAATTATAATGCCATAATATCATAATTACAGTTTAATATGTTAACTTCAGTGGACATGAATAATATTTAAATATTATTAATAGTATTTTTTTATATTTTATTACTATAATGTCATAATAACTTAATATATTAAGTTAAGTGGACATGAATGATAACATGTATAATTTTTTTCTTAGTTTTTAAGATTGAATCATTATAATTATTTTCAAGCGTAATTTATTTTTTCTTAAAATTTTAAAGATACAAAGCTTTATAAGTAATGCTCATTTTTCATTATTTTAATAATATCTTGTAATATTTTATAAAACTCTAAATGTACCGTCACGACATGCTTATTTTATCTGCTTTAGGATAAAAGCTTTGTTAAAAATTGAATGATTCAATTATAATTGATTTTTTTGTTCGAACAACTTCAGTAGCGGTATAAAGTATTTTTTTATATTATAAGACATAAGCTACAAAGAGTGTCACTCACGAAGAAAACTGATACTGTCCGAACAATATCGGTATCACGTTGATTTCAACTGAACATAGGTACCGGTATTTGTATTTTTGTAACCTTTGTCAATATTTATTTATAAAGTTTTTGATCGATGTAAAATATGTGTCAATATCCTTTAGGGTATATTATGACTTTATTATTTTAGGTTTATCTGTCGATCATTATACAAAGTGCCAATTATGATACTGATACCTTATAAATTGAACCGATACCGACTTCCCGCCGCAACACACGTGGAAAGTCCACTAGTTTAAATTTATAAGAGAAAACAAAATACAGTTAAAAGTAATTAAAATAACAAAATCGTAACAAATCTAAGAAATAAAATTATGTCTACCATTTATTGTAAGACCCGTCCTCTATTATATAATTTTTTTTGTTTTGAAACCATAATGTTTGGCGTTAACTAAGTAATTAAACCAACATTTTATTTAATTAAGAAAAATGAAGTTAACACAAATTGGCAAATGGTTTGAATCAAAATAAAATTCCCAATTTTTAGTCTTGAAGAAACATAAACAAAAGCGGAAGTTAACAAGCATTTGGGAAGTGTTCGATTTTTTACGTGGCTTGATCTTATCCGGTGCTTAAATTTAGATGTTACCTAACATAAGATTTTATTCAAACGATTAGTAATTGAGTTAACTGAATGAAATCGTTAAAAATCGAAAACAAAACTTTTTTTGCTGTAACAGCAAGCCCCCACGACACATGAAGCACCTAACTCTTCTCTTCGCGTGGCATGAGGGAGGCTATTTTGACTTTTTCGTTGACTAGCTCCCCCGCAACATGCGGAGGAGCCCGGTCTGTTCCTCGCAAGGCGTGAGGGAGGCCATTTTTCATAAAGTTGCTAGCATTTCCTTCCTTTCCTACTCTTAGCCATTTTTTTCACATTTTCACCAAGTTTGGACCCAAGTTTGTCCAAATTCAATTATCATGCTTAATTTTTTTCCTTTCAAGCCTTAAACCTAATATCCACAATTCAGACATGGATTATAAACTTTCAATTTTTTCATCCAGTTTGGTGTTTTTACTCATACTGAGTCGTTATGGGGCATTAAGCATTTTAGTTCATGCCTCCTATATTCCATCAAGGTTTTCCTCTTTTTCTCCCAACCACAATTACAATTATGGTTGGTTTCCTTGGACAAAACCTTAGCGTTTCAATATGATCTTTCAGTTTGGCGTTTTACCCAAACCGACTCGTTACGAGGCTTTAAGCATGTTAGCTCAAGCCTCCTACATTCCTTATCATGGTTTCCTCATTACCTTCTAACCGCAATCGAAATTAGGATTAGGGTCATGGGACAATACCTTGGCTTCTACGACCCCAGGGGACGCTTATACCTTGGTTTTATGTTCATTACTTTGTTTGTGTCCCTATAGACCACAAACGACCCGTTTGGTTCACCACTCATAGTTCTCTTCAACCACGAGTGGTAACGGTCCTTTAATCAGTTCTTACCATGGTCCATGACCATGGTTGTTTTCTGTTATGCAACACCTCCGCTTCTATGACCTCACGGGTCATTTATACATCGGTTTCACATGCCATATTATACGGATTTACTTAGTTCACATTTCCACTTAACTCAAAAGGGTCTTTCATTCAACTTCTTGATAGCATTTCACATTAGCATCATTATAAATAAGTAGCTACGTACCTTAGAGCTTTCCTTTTTTACGAGCGTCCTTTCCGGTTTAGCTTCCCAGAGCTTCACTAAAGTTCCCTGTAGTGTTCAACCAAAGGGGTGATAAGGACACTTATTCATTCTTAGACTTTTTCATCAATGGTTACAACAATCATTCATGAGATTTTCACAAACGTTTTCATAGTTATTAGCAATAAGTTCTCACTTAGGAATTTTATCAAACACTTGGTAGGCATTAATTTTTTTAATGGTAATGCAAACTTTTATTACTCAACCAAGGATCTCAGCAACATGCTACTGATCCGATTATACAAAATTAAAAAGCAAAAATCATCAAAACAGCATATCTGAAAGAACTATTACATCGCCTACACCTTGTTACACCATTATTTCGAACCTGCACCATTCATTCCACAAAACCTGTTTGAACTTCGACCTATGCACCAAATAATCATATGACATCTCCTTAATTTCTTCGACTAACTTGTGCCTATTTACGTTTACTCCTTGAAACCTTTTACGGTTCTTCGCCATCCAAATATTCCATAAAACCATTAGATAAATTGATTGAATAATCTTCTTCCTACATGTTGATGTATCCATTTGTTAACAGGCCCGAAATATGAGCCTGCAGGTTGCTATATTAATGCATTAATCTGCTGCCAAATCTCCTCTGATTGCTTGCAATTAATTAATAAATGGCCTGCGATTTCTTCTTGCCCATCACAAAAAGTACATCTGTTGTCTTGAATTTGTATACCCCTAGCTGTCAATGTTGAACCTGTTGGGATTTCCTTGTTGCAGCTCCCCAAATGAATATATTGGCTTTATGTGTAGTGATCCTATTTCAGTAATACTCACAGCTGGTACCGTCATATCCCTTTTAAAACATCCTTAAAGCAGATTTGGTAATTAAACCGAATTAATAGGGATGAGCGGGTTAAATATCGTTAGGAGTAAAAGTTAACTCGCTAAGTATTAGGATTTAATTAAATAAACCTAATGTCAAATAAAATATAAATGGATTCTTTTAGAAAATAAAATTTATAAAAGGCCCGGGACTTAATTTAAGTCGGGTTGTAATATCCCGAACCTAGTAAACTGAATTATCGTGATCATTTGGTAATTGATATTAAGTATACAACTAGGAATATTAACCTAGTAAACATTTTTGTTTATTAATGAAGATTCAGTGAGTTCTGAGCAAACAAAATACTAACCTAAAGATGGATAAATGAAAAGTAGAGTAACTAAAGGGAAAAAACTAAAAAGAACACACACTAGTGTGTGTTCTTGTCGACCAAAAGAGAAGGAAAAGGGGAGAACACCCAAGTAACCCTATAATTGAAGAAAACATGAGAATCAAGGTGAAATTAAAGCCGTTTTGGGTGCATGTTTGAAGATTTAAGTCATACTACATCACCACCACCTAAGGTAATTTATAATTTCACTTATGGTGAATTCTCTAGCTTAAAGAAATCTATAAGATAGGAAGGTCTAGTGGGTAAATCACCATAAGGATATGTATTGATGATTTTAATAGTGTTTATGATGTTTGACATTGTGCGAGCGGGTTATAAATTTTGTTATATTTTAGGTACTTTTTACTCGTAAATCAAGCTTTAAATTTTAAACACAATATTACTACCACTCTACACACGTTAGGGCAAGTGCACTCATCTTGGACGTAGTATAGTGATGGTAAGATACCGAGGTCGTCCAAGTACACAAGAGCTTTTAATACCAGCTTATCGTTAACGTCTAATCTAACCAAATCTTTTATAAAAGTTTTAAAAGTTTAAAATATATAAAAGTAAAAACGTAAATAAAAATGAAAACAAATAGACAAGAAAGATATCACTTGGTTCCGACTCCTCTTTTACATAGCTTTTGATGATTTCCGCACTTTGGGCATTTTAAGAGATTATCTTAGTTATAGTAGTAGGCCCCTCTTGTGAAGGCGATGTTACCCTCTAATATTGGGTCTGAGTCAGCTGGGATACAATCCCGCAAGGTTGTAATATTGGAAGATAATTAAGTAAGTTATTAATGTGAAAAGTGGTAGGCCCCTCTTGTGAAGGCGAAGTTACTTTCCGCCATATTGGTCCGAGTCAGCAGGGATATAGTCTCGCAAGGCCGGGTAAAGTTTTAATAGTAGTTTATTTATAAGGGGTTCAAGCCGTTCTTACTTCCCCCCGATTTGATGCTATTTGCCTCAAGGGAAGTCCTAATAAGCTTGAAACAAGTCCTCGCAGGATCTATACACTGAACGAGACAAGAACTTTACCCAAATACCCTTCTAACCCCCTTCCAGGTAGTTAACGCGTTTTATATAGACCGTAAAGACACATAAGAGTGAATCAACAAAACATGAAGAAAAGTTTAAATAAAGTTCACTTTCAATATAAAAAACTAGTTATTAAAGTCATTAATACATACCCAAATAAAAACTTGCCAAAGATTGGAAATCAAAAGTAACATAAAATATTTATCTTCACCAAGTGATGTAAGAGATTTAGCCAAGCATGGCATTTGTTTGACAAACTCTTACGATAAATCTTAGATCTCGAGACTACTACACCCTATAAAAGATGAAAGATGGATGATAGTGGTGGATGTTGGTCTTGTAGTTGTAGTGGTGATGGACTGATGGCAAGTGTGAGAGAAGTGGTTTGACAAGGGATGCCTTTCTCATAAACCAAGCACCTCTATTTATAACTGGAAACAGAAGGCGACCACGGCCTCGTGGTTGACTTTTTCTCTCCCTTCATTAACTGCAGATGTAAGGTCTTGTACTAACAAGCCTCGTGGTGACAGAACACAGCCCCGTGGTTAGTGTACTTGTTGTACTATCCCATATTCTACGAATCTTAAAGTTGACCATGGCCTATGCTGACTTGGCACGGCCCCGTGTTGGTTGTCTGTTGTTGTTGTTGTTGTCTTTTTCTGCAGAGAACCTTTGACTGGGCACGACCACGTGCCTAAGCTTCTGTCTTCGTTATTTTTGTTGTTTTGGATGTGAATGGGGGTTTGGCAAGTCGTGTTAATCCTTCTTCTTAGTATTTGTGTTGGTTTATGCTGTTAATTTGCTCCTTTTAGTCGTTTAAACTCTTTTGATCTTGTAATTTAAAAGTAAATAAAGAAACATGCTTTTTCCAACATTAGGACCGAAAATGGGTTGATTTTATGCTTTGTTTGACGTAATTTATATGTTGCATTTTGTGCACATCAAATACCCCCACACTTGAATCTTTGCTTGTCGTCAAGCAAAACTCTATAATATGGCTTACACACCCAAACGGAATTGCTAGAAGATAAGTTTTTGGGCTTATCTTTAGGGTGTCGGGAATCTAAGTTCTAAATTGATTTTGTTTTTATTTTATTTACAATATTATTCATCATGATTTATTTGGAACATATTTTAAGAAAAACTATTTGTTTTGGGCATAACATGCCTTTATAAAATTTCATTTAGTTATATACAAATTTACATACCTCACAAGTGGTCACTCAACACTTGGCCGATGTGGTGCTTACGCCTACCATAGGCTTGAAAACCAATCAAACCTCCTCCTTTGTGACGTTTAATCTTTGTAAATATCAAGAGGGCTTTAAAAGGGTAGGTTTTGGTTAGGGGTAGGTATTTTTGGGTAAAAATGGTGAAAAGCGTAAAAGTGTCGACTTTTTCGAACAATTTGTGTGGCTTAAAGAAAAAAAAACTTTAACCAATGTCTTTTTAGCTAAAGTTGAAACTAAGCCAGACTTTGATATTTATAGCCGAACTTGTTACTAAAAATGGTGTAAATAAAAAGAAATTTTTGCGGATGTAGGTGGTTGTTTTTGCAAAAGTTTAGCTTTTTACGGGTTTAGAAACGAGAGGGTTAAGGCTCACATAGGTTTAACTACGGGGATATAAAAAGGAAAATAAATGTTTAAAATGAAAAATGGGTTATAATCCTAATGCCTCTATCATTACTTACTTGGATTAGTGTCGGTAAAGATTGGGAATGTATTGTTTTGCCAAGATCTAGATTTGTAAGAACCAAACGGGCTATTCCCACAAGAAACGAAAAATTGAGCAATTAGTTAGATATGACTTTGAATGCTCGGTAAGGCTCAAAAACTCACTTCTATGGGAAAGGGCTATAATGTAGAAGTGTATAAATAATCAAGTTTTACAAAGATTTATTATTCCCGTTTTTATCGTTTTCTTAATTGATTCTTTTTATCACGACGTTATCAGGTGTAAATTTGTAAAAACATAATTTTTAGAACTTATTTTTCCCAAACTAAACCAAGATAAGTAAAAAAATAAAAAAAATTTAAAAAAATTAGGGTGATTAGTAGTTTTCTAAGGTGAGTTTTGTGTAAGGCTTGATTTTAGGACAAACGGTTCAAGGTTTTAACATCCCCCCCCCCCCATTAAATTACACACTGTCCTCAATGTGTCCCAACAACTATTAAGGTTACTGGTCACTGTGCACGGGGGCATTCCAGCTGGGCACGGCCCCGTGGTCAAAGTGCCAGTAACATGAATTTTTAAAAAGCTTACAGAAGGCTGGGCACGGGGGCGTGGGCTATGGGCATGGCCCCGTGGCAATTGTCTGTAACAGATTGGGAGCTGGGTTTCGTTGCTTGGCGTCTGATTTCTAGGCTTAGGGACCACTATGCTTAGTGTGTCCAAGCCTCCCAAGGTACCTGTAAGCTATAATCCTACCACAATACAACAATCTAACACAAAATAACAAGTTTCCTACATTACAAGTGTTCACTTGTTCAACCATCATCACATGAAAAGAAAAATAAAAATGCAAGAAAGTAAATTGTTTAGAAAAGCAAGTTGTACATCGGGACACAGGCAGGAAAATACCAAATTGTTCAAAGTTCAAAGAGAGATAACCTGAAGGATTGATCTGTCGCCCACCACCGCCATCGCCTAGTCCGAGTCGATGTCCTCACCCTCTTCCTCCTCGTCACGATACGCCATGTGCTCCGGGATGTAGGTAATATCGTTTTGCATGCTAACGATATTGCATTCCATGCTTCCGATCCGGCTGCTTGGGCTTTGCCCTAAGCTATAAGCGTTTCCAGACACTTGGAGGTTTTCCTGCATGATATTGTATAAATTTTGGAGGTTAGGAAAATTAACTCCTCCTTGAGAGGAGGAGCCTGGGGCATGTCCGGAGTATCGAAGACGGTTAGGGTCATCTTCGATTGCAAGGACCTCATCCGAGTCATTTAGGTTCCACACCTTGCCACGTGTATCCTTAAAGCGCATGAGACCATTGTTGCAATCGATGATAAGACCCAAGTTTCGGCATAAGGCTAGATCGGCCTTTGCCACACCCACTCCCTTGTGGAACCCACTCGGAGTGCACCTAATGTAATTCTTGAATAGCTTAGCGATTCATCCTCTGAAGAATATCGGTGTGCGGGTGTTGGCGGTGGCATTTGCGGCCATGTTCCTCAACAACATGTGGGCGACATCGATAGGTTGGCGATTCAGGATGCAATATAGGAAAGTTAGCTCCCGAAGATTCACAACCCCACCACTATCCTTCCTTTGGCACAAAGCGCCACTAAAGAACCAATGAATGTATCAGATTAGAGGGTCCCTTATCTTTGTGCTGCTCGGATCACAATGGCCATCCCCAATCTGTGCCCATGCAGCTTGTCTCAGTTTATCTGGGAGTTCACGGACTCCTTCCGTGAAGTCTGGCTCAGTTGTGTCTTCCTCGGTGTATAACCCAATATTCACGCCAAACTGGGCACAGAGATGTTATACCATTCTCCCTCACACATAAACTGAACTGCATTTGACTCAAATAGATCTAACTCATTCTTCTCGAAATGAGTGTGCTTAAGACTTCCATGTTATACTCGTGAACGGATCTGAGATGGGTCTCTAGAAAGGTACGGAGTGGACTAGTGATAAGAGCATCGTATCTCTCCCTTTGCCCCACGGTTTCAAGCGTGGTATAACACATTTGTCTTGGTGGTTCTTCGTGCCTTGCTTATAGCACTTCAAAGAGGTTTTTATACTCAAGCTCAGAACTTTTGAATATTAGGAACTTATGCGGTGCCATTCCTGCAAGAAAGAACCAGTAAGACAATCGGTGTGTCAAAAAATTATGTGAAAAAAAGGAATCAAGGAGTCTGGACACGGCCTCGTGGCGACCAGGCACGACCCTGTGTCTGCAGACTTGGTGCCCACGGCCCCGTGGCCGTTGGGCATGGCCCCGTGGTGAACCTTCTGTTAACCAAATTTTAAGGTTTTCGAGCCGGATTCGAAAATTCAACTTTTTTTGTTTATCATGTGCAGTTTACCCAATTTAAAGTGCCAATTTTGCACAAACTACTTGTTTACCCTTTCGATTTTAGCTTTTTTCGGTTATGAACGAGGGTTTGTGAAAAACTTTTTGAACAATTCGATTTTTCTGACAATGGTTGGTTATTTACTTCTCAAAACACTTCTATTTACTATTAGTAATAAGATCTAAACAAAAGTTCGGGATTGGCACGAGTCTAGTTCAAGAACCCTAGATTTTCCCCAAATGTTTGATGTTAAACTACATGCAAAGTGTTAATCTAACTAATCATGATGTTAGAATCATACCTTGTTGACGGATTTTGGTAAGAAATCGTCAAAAAAATCTACGGAAAAAGGAGAAGAACCGGCTGCTCCAGAGAAACGGGTCGTGGTTTTGTGTTGAAAAAGTGAAGAAAAACGGGTTATAAACCCGTCTGCAGATTTGCCACGGCCCCGTGGCCAATTTTTTTTTGTGTGTGACCGTTTCTCTGAGGGTTCCCTTTTTGGTACTTACCTGTTTCGCGTTCATTTTGCTTCTTCCAAATGTACCTACAAGATATTTAAAAAGAAAGAAAGATATACATATTTACAATTAACGTTTAGTTACTCCTTGATTACTTATCCGCTTCTTGGAGTATTATTTCAACTTACTCATCCTCAAGGAAACCTCAATAAAGCTTAAGCCTTTGTACGTTAACTTTGAAAGCTTCACCGTTTGGAAGCTTAGTTTCTATAGCGCCATGTGGAAAGATTTAGGTAATGGAAAAAGGTCCCGACCAACTAGACTTGAGTTTTTGGGGAAACAACCAAAGTCTTGAGTTAAACAAGAGTACTTGATTCCCATCCTGAAATCTTTAGGTTTGCTTATTTTATCGTGTATGTTTTTCATTCGTTTCTTATAAATTTCGGAGTTGTAATATGCTTGATTTCTCATTTCTTTTAATTCATTTAACTGATAATATTGATTTTTACCGAAAGTTTCTTGGTCTAGTTTATTTTTTTTTAATGCCCAATACGCTTTGTGTGCGATTTCTACTGAGAGGTGAAAACTTTCCATAGACGAGCTTATATGGGGTAGTGCCTATTGGTGTTTTATAGGCTGTTCGAAAGGCCCATAAAGCATCGTCTAATTTATCCGCCCAATCTTTTTTATTTTGACCCACAGTTTTTTCTAAGATTCTTTTTAAACTGCGATTGGTTACTTCGGTATGACCATTGGTTTGAGGGTGATAGGCGGTTGAAACGCGATGATAGACCCCATATTTTGTTAAAATTTTGTTTAATTGGTAATTACAAAAATGGGTGCCTCTATCACTAATAAGCGCTTTTGGAGTGCCGAAACGAGAGAATAATCGTTTTAGAAATTTTACCATAACTCTTCCATCATTTGTTGGAAGAGCTTCGGTGGCCCATTTAGACATGTAATTGACTGGCACAAGAATATATTTGTTCCCTCTTGACAATGGGAAAGATCCCATAAAATCTAAACCCCAAACAACAAAGATTTCACAAATAAGAATGCAATTTTGAGGCATTTCATTCTTGGATGAGATATTACCTGTTTGTTGGGATGCGTCATATGTTTTTATTAAATTATATGCATCCTTATGGATGGTTGGCCAATAAAATCCTAAATTGAATACCTTACGTGCGGTGCTCGTTGCTCCATAATGTCCTCCATATGGTCCTTCATGACAATGGCAAAGAATTTTTCTTGCTTCTTGACTATGAACGCACCTTCGTATAAGTTGGTTGACACAAATTAAAAAGATATGGATCTTTCCAAAAATAGTGTTTGACATCGGCAAATAATTTTTTTCTTTGATGATGTAACTTACCTTTGACCAAAATGCCACTAGCGAGATACTTAGCTTCGTCGGTGTACCATGGTTCTTCTTGATATTCGACCATTTCCAAGGATTCGGTGGGGAATTTTTCATTGATTAGCTCTTCCTGAGTTAGCCCTAAAGCGGGATCTTTTTGTCACACCCTGACCCGCAGCGGAAAAGGTGATCGGGGCATGATTGGGTTATCATCAAAGCTCATGACATTTATTATGCGTTTCATATTCATTAAATACAATTTAATGGAAATTTACAATAAATGTTACAACATGTTCTAACTAACAATCTAAGCGTCTTTGTTCTCTTCTAAGGCATTTCCTATGTTTTCTTTGCTTCAACCTGTTCACCTGTATCATGTGTAAAAAGGTTTTGGATCAACATAAAGTTGGCGAGTGAATCCTATGGAAAAACATTTGAACAAGTTTATTAAATTGATTATGAAATATGTGCACAACCAAACACGAGTAAAAATAGATGTAAGCTTATTCAACAATCATTAGATATTAAATAAAGCACACATGAACAATAATGGAACATTTAGAGGCACGCGTTGCTCTACTCGTCTCTCACGAGGAACTGATGGGCCTAATGAATGAATTGCATAAACATGATAATATGAATGACACAACTACAAACAATATAAACTCAATGATACACACATGAACAATAATGGATTGGTTTTGAGGCACTCGTTGTTCAACTCGTCTCCCACGAGGAACTGATGGGCTTAATGAATGAATTTCATATAATTTGACAAAATGAACTAAGTAATCACAACAATATAAACAATCTAAGTTTAGGTCATGATATGGTATGGCACAAATTTAAATAAACGAGTTAATTATTTGAGACACATGACACACCCCAAAACGTGTAATTAAAAGGGGGAGTTGTAAGATTCACTCACAGTGGGTGCGTTCGGTTGATGATGTTGAATGCACGCGAAGTGGTTTTAACCACGAGTGAGATTAACCTATATAAATCGCATTATGGTTTGGTAAGTAAGCGGATTTTATTAATCTATTTTAGTAGGATTGTTGGGTGTATTTTTGTGAGTTTAAGGCTATTTTCTAACCTTAAAAAATGTTATTTTTAAGTATATTTAATTAATTTTTAATTAAAATAAATAAATAAAAATAATAAAAAAATTTGATTTTTTTTGCTACAGTTGACTTTGACTTTGACCGTTGACTTGACCGTTGACAGGTTCGAATGCGAATATAAGTGCGCTGGGTGAGGCTCGAACCCGAGACCTCCAGTACGCGTGCACGCAGCTCTACCAACTGAGCTACGTGTCTAACCCGTCATATATCTGTTTTTAATTATATTTATATATTAATTAAGTTAAACAGAAAATCCTTTTATTTTAAAAACAATTTAAGTGAATCGGACGGTGCGCTCCACAGGTCTCGAACCCGGGACCTATGGGTTATGATAACACACAGTCCACCGCTGGACTGTGTGTACAACTTGTTAACTTAACTGATTTTTGTTATACTTAAACACAAATTAGTTATTTTCATTTCTGACTTATTTAAAAAGGTAACTAATTGTCCGGGTCGATGCAGAAGACCGGACTCGAACTCGTGCACTTTGATTAAACATACACACAGTCCACCACTGGACTGTGTGTCTAACTTGGTTATTTTTCCGGTTATTAATATACTTAACATATATATAAAATGAATCCGGTTCAGTTAACAAAAAAAAACATTTTTATTTACGCAGCGTGTGTGGAACAGGATTCGAACTCGAGACCTTTGTGTGTTTATTGTGCACACAGTCCACCGCTGGACTGTGTGTCTAACCCGAGTTATTTCTTGATTTAAATTATACTTATGAGTTACAGGTTCATCGTCTTCTTCGTCGGATTTTAACCAAAGTCGGAAAATCCGACTGGTTCGATGTGTTAAATCATGTTCTTTAGCGTTTTATGATTAATCAAAGGTGAGATATAAATAAAAAGAAAGGAAATTAGGCGTGAGGTATATCGACTAGCTTCCTCTGTTTTCCGGCAGAACTCCGGCGAAAGCAATAGGCTCCGGCGTCAGGTGTCTTGCAGTAGCGAGACTCCAGAAAGCTTACAAAGGATGTGGGTGACTTCGGTATAAGCTTAGAGGGTTCAGTAAGGCTCAGAAGTTAAGAACTCGGTTTTCCGGCGATTTGTAGGTGATTTCCGGCGAGTGAGTTTTCGCCGAGAAAGGGTGCGGTTTTGAGCGAAAAGATTTGCAGAGGTTCGAAGGGGTATTTATAGGGCAAATCGTCGATGAACTTGGTCTGATTTCCGACTGAATTCGTCGGTTATAAAAACTCCGGCGGTTATAACTTTGGTCGCGGACTCAGACGTCGGTTATAACCGATGTAGCGTTTATGTTTTACGTTATAACTGAAAGAAACGTTAAGTTTCGCGAGATTACCGGGATTTCCGACGACTGAACTTTTGGGCGCCGTTTTTGAATTCGGAATGTTATGATATGAATTAAATGATCCTAATAATTAACAAGTAACATCAGTGGCGCAGTGGTTTGTGTGTTGTGTGTTAAGTTGTTGCCGGACCGGTTACTGACCCGGGTTCGAAACCCGGCAGAACCAAAATATTTTTATTTTGTGATTTTCAACAGTTTTTCAAAAACAACTTATATAATCCCGTATAATAATTGATTATGTATCGTTTAAAATTATTTTGGGCATTTAATTCGCAACGAAAATTTTAACTGACTGTTCGGTTGATAAACGGAGCGGGTTTGGTAAATCCGTTTTTGACGGATGTTACACTTTTAAGCGAGATAAGTGATCGGCGGCGGTGTTTTCTGCTCCTCGTTTATCTTTTATTTTAATGTTGAATTCTTGGAGGAGGAGAAGAATCCACCTAATCAAACGTGGTTTGGCATCTTGTTTTTTCAAAAGGTATCGAATAGCGGCATGGTCCATATAAACTATTCTTTTAGAAAGAACAAGATAGGAACGAAATATATCAAAAGCAAGTACTGCGGCAAGTAATTCTTGTTCGGTAGTTGTATAATTTTCTTGAGCATCGTTAAGAGTTTTACTTGCATAGTATATTGGGTGAAAATATTTTTCTTTTCGTTGTCCTAAGATGGCTCCAACTACAAAGTCGCTTGCATCGCACATAATTTCAAAAGGTGATTTCCAATCGGGCGCTATCATGATTGGTGCATTGACTAGCATTTCTTTTAGTGTAAGAAAAGCTTTATTGCAATCCTTATCGAAGATGAATGGTGCATCTTTTTCAAGTAATTTTGTTAGAGGTGTAGAGATTTTTGAAAAGTCTTTGATAAATCGCCTATAAAATCCGGCATGTCCTAAGAAGCTTCGTATGGCTCCAACGGGGGATGGGAGAGGTAATCGGGAAATAGTGTCTATTTTTGGCCGATCAACTTCCATTCCTTCGCTTGAGATTTTATGACCGATTACTATTCCCTCCGTTACCATGAAATGGCATTTTTCCCAATTAAGGGCGATGTTAGTTTCCTCACATCGGGATAGCATTCATTCAAGATTATCGAGGCATTGGTCATATGTATCTCCAAAGATAGAAAAATCGTCCATGAAAACTTCCAGGGTTTTATCTATCATATCGTGGAAGATGGCCACCGTGTAACGTTGAAATGTTGCAGGGGTATTGTATGGATCAAAAGGCATGTGTCGATAAGCAAAAGTTTCATATGGATATGTAAAAGTTGTTTTTTCTTGGTCCTTCGGTGCTATTGGGATTTGAAAATATACGGATAAACCATCTAAAAAGAATAAAATCTATGAACGTATAGTCTTTCTAGCATTTGGTCGATAAATGGCAAAGGAAAGTGGTCTTTTCTTGTTGCCTCATTTAATTTGCGATAGTCTATACATACCCTCCATCCCGTGACGGTTCTTGTTGGAATAAGTTCATTTTTTTCATTAGTTACAACCGTCATACCTCCTTTTTTGGTACTACTTGGACGAGGCTCACCTAAGGGCTATCAGAGATAGGATAGATGAGTCCGGCGTCTAGTAGTTTGATGACTTCATTTTTAACCACTTCTTGTACATTTGGGTTTACTCTTCTTTGTGGTTGTATTACAGTTTTAAAGTCATCATCCATTAAAATTTTATGTGTGTACATGGATGGACTAATGCCTTTGATGTCCACAAGTTTTTATGCGATCGCTTTTTTGTGATTTTTCAAAAATTTTATTATTTTACTTTTTCAAAAGTTTTAGTTTTGAAGAAATGATGACGGGGAGCTTACCATGATCGTCTAAGAATGCGTATTCTAGACCTTTCGGTAGTTTCTTGAGTTCGAACGACGGTGGGTATTCAAGAGACTGCTTATTTTCTTCTTTATTAAGATCGATGGCCGAAAAGGTTTGTTCGGTGATGTCTTCTTCGTCGGCGGGTTGTTCTTCTGTTTCTTCTGTATCGGGTGTCTATGTTTCATCTTCAATTAGGATGTCGTCTTTACCAGTGGGATATTTCATTGATTGGTCAAGATTGACGTATCTTTTGTCGGTCCCTAATTTAAGTGGTAGGTTGTTTGCTTCCGATTGACTAAGGTTTGATGGGTTTACATGAATGGTTGTCCTAACACGACCGGCGCATCACCTAAGATGATAAACTCGATTGGTACTACCGTTTGATTCGTTTGAATTAAGACATCCTCTATCGCCCCTTTGTCTTTTATCATTTTTCGATTTGACAGAAAAATAGGAATTTTAAGTGGAGAAAAATCACTAGTACCCAATTTTTCGAAACGTAGTTTGGCATTATGTTAACACAAAGATCTCTATCAATTAGCACGTTACTAACAAAGATGTTTTGAAAAAAACATGGTACCGGTTTTATGTTCAATTCATGGTGCTCTTCTTGTATTAGTGAAGTCTGATCATTTGTTAAGTTAACCATTTCCTCGATTTTAGTGGTAGTGTTTAACTCCTTTAAAAAATTGGCATGAGCAGATACCAAACAATGATTTTCAAAAGATAGTTGTAAAATGTGAATTTCTTGAAAGTTTGGTTTCGTTTTGAAATTATTTTTTTTAGACGTACCTTCTTTGTGGTTTGGTTCATGCATGAGTTTTTGATTTTGTGGTTCTTCTATTTTTACCTCTTCGATATTACCTCTTTAGTATAAATGGCCTCGTCTTTCTCGCGAGATCTCTTAAGTAAGAGTTCTAAATTCTTGAGACTTTTTATGAGGCTTTCGGCTTTCAGCTTCGGTATTAAAAGCTCTTGTGTCCTTGGACGACCTCGGTATCTTACCATCACCATACTACGTCCACGATGGGTGCAATTGCCCTAACGTGCGTAAAGTGGTAGTATTGTATCGTGTTTTATAAATTTAAAACTTGATCTACTAGTAAAAGTACCTAAATATAACAAAATTTATAACCCGCTCGTACCACGTCAATGACGAACCGTATTTTGGTGATAAAACAATGAACTTTTGAAATAGAACCCTATGGTGTGAACCATAACGGGTCAAAGGAGTAAAGGGTAAGTAGTCACAAATCAGTGACAAAACAATGAGTTTTTGAAATAGGAGCCTATGGTGTAAACCAAAAAGGGTCAAATGGGTAAAATGATTAGTAAGCACTTTTGATAGTAAACAGAACATGGTTAGATTGAAATGCCTAAAGGGTAATCTAAGCATGGGTCAAATGGACAACCAGGTCAAATGGCGATAATATGATATTTAATGCTTTGTTTTGTTAAGTCCCATACTTACAGGTAAGCATAATGTGCGGGCATGCATTGTCATGAACTAATGAAAAGAATCGGAAGGTATTGACAACAGGTCATTGCTTGATCTCGCTAGGTATGTGTAATGGGCCATACTTATAGTAAGGGCATATGGTCAGACTAAAGATCGTTAGGTTATATATAGTTCAGGTAAACGGGTATGTGGTTTCGGGTAATCGGGTCGGGTATCACCTAATCACATACCCTACCCAGACCCGCGAAAATTTTTAAAACTAATTCCATACCCGGCCTAATACTCGTCGGGTATCGGGTATACCCGTCCCATTAGTGTCGGGTTTCGGGTTTACCCATTAGGCTCGGGTATTTTTGCCATCCTTAGACGACATAAAAACATCGAACCACACATGCACGTTGCGTCATGTTTACTCGCAAAATTTAGAATGAAGCGTAAAAACCTTGAACCGCACATGTACATTACGCCGTGTTAACTATCAAAATTTAAAACGAAATGTAAAACGAAAAATTTGTGAAATATGAAAAGTATAGGGGGCCAAAGTTGAAAGTAAAAAAGTTTTGAGGTTAAATTGAAAAATATGAAAACATTTGGGTTAAAAGTAAACAATAAAATAGTTTTGGGAGGCTAAAAGTGTAATATGATTTATTTTTTTTAAACTTCCTTAAGCATAGATTAGAATACCCTTATGCAATAAAGTGTTGCTTATTTATAATATTTAAATTAAATTCATTGTATTTTTATTATTATATTTTTTAACCATACTGTATATTATTAATTATTAATTATTAATTATTTTTATTGAATAATTAATAACATTACATGGATATTCTACCAGATAATCGTTAACTATTTTCCTTATAGTGTTCCATTGTATATACAATCAAAACCTTAGCTAAATCTCAAATTTATTTAGAAAACCCTAACTTCCTACAATTCTAATATGCCTTTTAATTTCTTAACAATTTACTCAATCATGATACAGTGACACTTTGGGATTTCTCCCAGCTTATTCAATACAACCAGTTTGTGTGTTCAATTGCTTGCCGAGGTGAGCTCCCTTTCTTTAAACTTTTGGGTGAAATATTTTACTTAAATTTATCAATTATATATGTTAACTTTTATCTTTATACTGCTTGTCTTAAACATAATTAGGAGCTTACATAACTTAGTACAATCATTAACTTCGGGCAAGCCAACTGTAGTAGATTATAGCGCTATAGGTTTAACCATCCCCTTATGGATCTAGGGATTATTAAAACAACAAAATCCACAAAGGTTAACTTTTCGCAATTCCATCAGTCACAAGGTTTGATAGTGCGCCCCATTTGTTCCTAAGTGTTGTTTTCACAAGATAGTTTTAGATAAACTTGACATGCTACTTACCTACTTACTTACTTATTTCAACAAATCTATGTATGCTCACCAACTTCTTTGTAGTTGACCCCTCTATTTTCCACATGTTTCAGGTATTAAAGTTTGTTGATGCTTACAAGATTTACTTCTCACATAGGAAGCTTATTGGGACTTAGATAAATTTAAATGTATAATTTGTAATTAATTATGAAATATTTAAATTTTAGTTTATGAGCTATTGAACAATCTATTTACGTGACGCCCTCATGTTTTCGCCGTCATCGGTTAAGGTGTTACATGCATCAAGTTTACCAATTTTCCAGCTTTCAAGGGTAATACATATCAATCATCATACTAGAATTCAGGGTTTTCATTCTGTTAAAACCCACTTCACCACATATATGAACATTTATTTAACATCCAAAATACATAAGTACCTTACACATTCTTGTAAATATGATAATTTTAAGCACTATTATCAAACAGCACATCCATCGAATTTATAGGGCTCGTGCTAGATTTCTACCAATTTAAGGGTATTCATCAAAATCACTATGATATGAGATCCTACAACTTACCTTATGATTTACAAGTTTAGATGTTTAAGAATTTAAGGTCACGCATCAATTTAGGGTTGAATCTCTTCCAATTTTGTTGGAGTTCCCATTTCTCTCTTGTGTGTCGACACACTCCTCAACCAACATATATGAGTTTGACTTTTATTCTATATTTTATATTTTCATCTTTATAGAATGTGCAATTCACCCCTCCATGTTTTGTTATGTATTTTTCATTCCACAACTCTTTTCTTTTTAATAGACAATTATATTAAATAGGTTAAGTATTTCTTAGTTATAACACTCTATGTTAATTGTCATAATAACATAATGATCGAAATTTAGTATTTTAGGGGTGCTACATTTATCGAATGACTAAAATTATTGTATTTTATGTTAATTATCATGTCGTGTTTTAAATCTATTGATATATGATGGTGTGTTTAAAATTTTTATGGACTTTTAGGGTTTGAATATGATGTTTTAGTAATATTCACTTTGTTATCTGTGCATTTTGAGTGTGTTTTATGGCTGACACTAGAGTGTTTTATGACTTTATACACTTTTTAGGAGTTTTAGACTTTGCAATCGAACCTTACCTTAATATATATATATATATGTGTGTGTGTGTGTGTGTGTGTGTAATTACCCTAATTCACCATTATAAAGTAAAAATAAATACTTTGGTTATTTATACGCTTGGTAAGTTAATTTTATTTGTATAAGATCTCACCCTATATATACACACATACGATATGTTATGATCTAAAGGAGCTCTTACACCATGTATGCAAGATTAGAAAACATAAAACTAGTTGTTTACAAAAAAATATGTGTTTTTTCTTTAACTAAAATAAATACCTATATATCTAGTTTAATAATGATATTTTGTTAATAATACAATTATCACAATAATAAGGCGGCTCTAATATCACTTTTGTGATTTACATAAAGGTTTTACTATTTAGCTTTAAGGGAAGCTACAAAGATACAACAATTCTAAATTATTTTAAGATGCACCGTCAATGATCCAAATGAGCGTAGTTTAAATAAAGTATGCAAACAAGCATACGGTGTTTCAAGATAGCCAACATGTCAAAAAAGACGAGTTCGTGATGAGGTTGACAAAAGAGTAAAGATGTTTTCTTTACAAGTATCAACACCAAGTAATCCTCGATTAAAATGGTTATAGCCTTCTAAACCAGTTAAAGTTGTGTGTGAGAACTTAGACATACTCTTTCTTCCTAAATAACTTTCTCGCATGTAAACATGAGTAGACTTCTTTAGATCTGTGTTCTAGTAAAGGAATAAAACAACCCAAGACCCTTAAAAAGAGTTTGCCGATATCATATCTCTTAGGATAGGAGAAATGGCTTATAACAATATATTGGTTGCTTGTTTACGTTTACTTGCATGTGTTCCATTCTTTTGAAACATTTTGATCATGTTATGTACTTTGGGACTCGGTTATATTAAACATCCGAGGGCAAGCCTTTTGGAAAGGCAATATAGTTAATACATGTCAAATTTTTTTCCAAAAATAAAATAAAATATACACTTGTCGTATTCATACAAGAGAGGGGTTCTACAAGCCATTCATATGGTCAACCAAAGAAGAGGATAAAGGACATCTACTATCCTTAAAATTGCTTGACGTGCATTAATATGCTTGCAATAAATCTATCATACATGCATCACTTTATGTATAAACCAATACAAATGTTTCATCCTAACTATATAAATTTATATGCATCATTAAACGATACTTTACATAAATAACATTATATATACACACACATAGGGAATGAATTATTTGAAACCCCACATGAGTTTTATAAAAACATGGATAAAATTCAAAAGCCAATCAATTTTATTTTTTTATTTTTTAACATATCTTATATGTTACAAATCTTTATAGAAATGTCACTCGCACAATATTGTATATTATCAACAATGTTGTGTCTTTTGCACATAGAACCGGTCAATTCATGAATAGAATATGACGTGGATAGTATAAATCTAATTCTTTACTCTTGAATCTTGGGTTTGATCACAATGCTTCACGATAGATAGTCGGGGCATTTCATGAGAAGGACAAAGTTGGTGACTGTTCAGGCCTGCTATTCCACGGGGCCCAAAATTTGTAAATGTCATATATGGTTTTTATATAATTTTTGTAACAAATAATCTAATTAAATATGAAAGTAAAAACCCAATATGTGTTAAAACTCATTCATTATCTTATTTAGTTTAGATCCGTATAAATAAATAAATTCAATTCTCATTTAACCCAATAATGTTTAAAATTACACTCATTTACGAAACACAAAGTCTGAAAATTAAAGAGGCGATAATCGTCTGAGGCCCTTTTTAGGGGCCCATTTTCTACTCACCCAGGCCCCTCAAATTCTCATGGATTCTCAGGAACGTCCCTGATGATAGTCACTATGTTTAGTGTTTATATTGTTTGTTTCATCCATTTTATTATTATCATCATCAGTGGTAGACTCAGGAATTAAAGTAAATTACTTTTTGAGTCATTATAGTTTAGTGGTTTTAACCATTTGAGTCCAAAACTAAAAAGTTTAACGCTCTAAGTCCCTAACTGCTCATTTTATAACGTTTTGAGTCCAATTTTGTTCATTTTATAACGTTTTTGCGTCCAATTCTGTTAAAAAAGTTGGACTCAAAAGGTTAAAAAAATTAGACTCGAAAGGACTCAAAAGGATATAAAAAAATCTAGGGACTCTGGTTGTTAAACATTTTGATTTTACTCAAATGGTTAAAACCACTAAAACACAAGGACTCAAAAAGTGGGAAGCGAGTGAGAGGTTCAGTCAAAGTTTCAGAGGGTGCGATCAGCATTTTACCCTATCAAATACAATAAATTTTTTGAAGGGTGCGTCCAACCACTCAAACCTAAATTAGTCCCTCCCCTAATCATCATGGGCTCCGAAAAAGTGACTTCATAGCTAACTAAATTATGTAAACCCTAACAAAGAGTGGTTACATTTGACAATTACTAGTTATATATCGATTGATCGTTGTTTATAATCGTAGGTTATTAATGCATTCTAGAAATAACGGTTTGTATGATCAATTCCCATGGTTTGAAATTAAAAATGGCGCTAGGGATCAAAAATCATATAAAAAATGTGTTATTATAAAACCGAATAACTTCTGTCATAATTTACATACTCTAAATTTATAATATTTTTGTGCATAAATGTGTGAACATCATGATTTGGAAGGCTTTTTTTTTTAAATTGACTTTTCACTTTTAACAAAAAGATATTTGTTTTTTTAACTTATAACACTAAAACTCGTATCTTTTGCAATTTAACATCACAGCTTTTGTACTTTGAATTTGGGTCTCCTACACTTTTTATTTTACACAAATTTTCCATTTTACATTTCGTTTAAATTTTCCGAATTAACATGGTGCAACGTGGTTCAACGTTTTTATGTTGTCTATTTTTCCTTGTTAATATTACTTCTAATTATAATTATTAACACTTGTGAAAATGAGATTATAAACAAATCATTATATATTCAATGAAAGAACGTAAGATGGTTTATTTAAAAGAAGTTTGGATTAACTTTTGTAAGAGTTATAGATTTGGAAGTTTCTAACGGTAATCTTATTCAAACTATAAATCACCATATTTAATAATCGATCTTGTGTTATATCTAACCCCATAAACTATATTAAGTATCGTCTCCTAGAATTTTTTAACAGTTTAAATTACACTAAATATACTGTCTTTGGCGGGCTCGAACCCTTAACCTTATGGGAAGCAACACCTTAACTCTAATAACTTTGTCAATTGAACCTAACCCCCACTCGGATCTTCTCCTATTAATTTGTTTCTTGTTTTTTTTTTATAATTTATGGTATAAGTATTTCAGTTAAATCAATTGATTTTCTAAGCAAATGATAACTATAGAGTTTGTTTTAATTGGATGAAATCCGAAAGGATACGAGAGTCGATGCTTTATCCGTTTTATGCTTTTTTTATCGACAAATTTCTTTTAATCCATGTCATCGTCTGTGTGACTTGAACCCAAGACCTCTCCCCTAAACTCAGATGTTTAAAGGTTTTGCCTTTCTAATGATGTAACACCCCAGAAATAACACACACACACACACACACACATATATATATATATATATATACATATATATAAAAACAAGTTGGTGATAAGTAGTAACTAACAAAAACATAAATTGGGATCCTATTTATGCTAAACCAAACATGAGGGACTAAATGTGTCAAACTGAGAAAGTTGTTTGATTAAAAAGAAAACTTAAAATCACAGCACACACTTATGTGTGTGTACGTGTGTGAAGAGCAGAGCAGGGGCAAGAACACCCAAAACCCTATATTCACCAAAGTGATCAAAATTGAAACAGAATTTGAGTCTAAGTTCATGCATGAATCGATTTCAGTGATCAGATAGTCAAAAGAACCATAAGGTATGTGAAATTTATTATTTGATGATAGTATGAAGATTCATTGAATTCTTGAAACTAAAATTCCTGTATAAGTTGTAGGAATTAAGGTAGATTAAGAGTAATATATATACCTTAGAACACCCCAAGATGAAAATCAGATGTCAAATTCTATGATATGAGTGTTTGAGTAAATGGGTTCTAGCAAATGGGTTGAATACATAAATTGTAATGTTGAAATTGATGTATCTGATGTGAAAATAATGGAGGTTAGTTGTTACTTAGACATACTAATCACACTAAATTCATGGCAACTTCAGAAATAAGAACCAAATAGGTTTAATATATAGATCCATGCCTATAAGGTGTTTGATAGAATGCCTAAGTGAAGATAAAAGGAATAAGAGAATCATAAGAGAGAACTTAATAATGAGATTTTGACAGATTCGTGTCTTATGTTAAATTATGAGTTCTAAACGGTAAATTGGATTGGACTCTATAGGCAAATTGGGTGAAGCATCTAGTGCCGAAGTAGACGCACGATCGAAAGGGAAGCTTTGAGGTACGTGGTTTTACACCTTGTATGATTTTATTCGTTTACTTGATTGTTAGCGTGAAAATAACCGAAGAAATACTTAAAGGAAAATTTAGTCATTCTTAAGCAATGGATTTCGCACGAATGAATCAAGCTAGTAATTGGTGCTTGAATGTAAGTTGGAATTAATTTGTAAGTGGTGGAATCCACATAATTAACCAAGAATATGAAAACGAGTAAACCGGGTAACGGAAACACAGATCGTAAACCGTAAACCTATGATATGGTCGAAAAGAGGTTTCTTGTTGGCTAAAATAGCCCAACGGGTAAACTATAAGAGAAGAAGGTATAATCAGGCGCAAGCCAAGTAATGGATGCATAAACTGGAGTTAGTAAACATAGAATAGAGTTGAGTTTCTGTAAGGAACTAACTCTCGTCATAAGAGTGAAGGTAATGTGGACAAATTGATAAACGGGTCAAAATAATATTGTAAATTAATTTTTACGTCTATAACATCAAGTGTAAGAATACGTTATTTTGATTAACTTGTTTAAAGCTAAAATAAGGGCGATTGATTTACGATCATATAGAAACGAACTTGAAGCAAAACGGACGAGAAATGTAGAGATTATGGACAATTTCGTAAAAGAATCAAAAGTGAAAATCTGCGACTGGGCTGCAGCGTAAGCTACGGTCCTCAACCATAGCTTACGGTTGAGACCTGCTGTCTCAGGCAGAAGGAACTTACCGTAAGCTACGGTAACTCAACCGTAGCTTATGGCGGGCTTTTTTAACAAAATTTTTAGTTGTTGCTTTATGTATTTGGGTCTAACTAGATGTGATATAAGCTCACTATATGTGTATATATATATAATGTTAATGATAGATTTTGATCCTTAGGTGAATGTCAAAGGGAATACGGAAGAAGATCAGACGACAAGAAGAACCGAACACAATGAAGAACCTAACTTTCGCATGTTATCTTAAATCTTTTGTAAAACAAATAGTTTACATGTTTGGTAAATCTTAAACTATATAACATAGGTGTTTATTTCGTAATATATTATGAATTATGAACTTTATTTTGTATTCATGGTTATATACAACTCAGGCATTACAAATGAACCACCGCATTACAAATGAACCGCCATCTCATTGGTCTGTTTGTATGCTCTTACACCACTAATTTAACTCGACCATATGTATGTTGTAGCCCTAATTCTAATTCTAACAATACTAATAAAAATAGATTTACAAGCCAGTTAATCTTAAGTCATATGATGTATGATACGGTAAAGATATGCCTTAGGGGTAATTTAGGGAGAAAAATACATTTTGAGGCAGCAAATTTATAGTCCATTCATCTAATATAAAAATTGAATAAAAAAATTAAAAAGGTTTGTTGTGGATATTGTCATGTGGATATATTTAAAAATTTTCTTAACAGCAGCATTGTAAGGAAGATAAAGCACAAATGTGATGGAGTATGACTCTTATGTTACGTGTTTAAATACTCTTTCGTAACCTACTTATAGACAAATTGATTCCAAATTTATTTTAGTAATCATGTTTTAAATACATAGAAAGGGAATATATTATGTACACGTCAAAATTAACCGTATATGGTGAAGCAATGATTGTGGTTACATATGTAGCTCTGCAATTCACGGATTGATAATTATTATAACGAATTATAATTGTAAGGAAGAGAAAACATCTTCTTTTTTTTATTACATCTAACATGTTTTTAATTTTTGGTAATGGCATATGATGATATTATATAACATGTAAAGTGATAACATCGAGCTATTAGAAAACCCATGGCATGATATCATATTATGTGTTACAAAAGTCAAGTTACATATAACAATAAAAAAGAACTTTAGTGTATTTATTACAATGAAAAAAAAATCTCCTACATAAAAAAGCCACATATAACTTCTTTTAATTAGTATGTAAACATATTGGGTAACCAATACCTAACTCATCTTGATCTAGCCTATGATCTTATAGATTATCATATACACACATCTCACGTTAATTTTAAATAACATAACTACAATCTAGTTCACCTATTGGTTTTGTTTCTCTTCATCTCTCGTACTTACATTTACAACTTGTTCCTTATCGCACCACCCTTACGACTAGGGTTGTTCAAAAAACTCACGGCTTGAAGCTTGCTCGGATTTAATTCAGAAAAAGCTTGCTTGATGTGGCTTGGTTAGAAAGTAGTCTAGCTCGGCTTGTAACGAGCCGGACTGACTCGGGTTGGCTCGCACACCAGCTCGGCTCGGATTATTTTACTTTTAATATATTTTGTTTTTATATACATTATAGTATATCACAAAAACTAATTATTATTTAAATGAGACTAGGAGTGTAATTGGATATCTATACCACATTTAAAGGTTGATTACTATGCTATGAGATTATATTGTATTTCGTTGAAATTAAGAACGTATTTTGTGTTGTTAAGCTTGATTTTGGCTTGTAATGTATTAGAGCGAGCTTATTTTGGATATGTTTTTTTGAATTATTGAATAAATATTTTAGACTATTGAATTTTAAGAGCCACGTATTAATTTTTATTTTCAAAATCGAGCCGAGCCCGAGCTTAGATTTCCAGCTCGGTTTTAAATTCGAGCCGAACCAACTCGGTATAGAGTCGAGCTGAGCCCGAGTTTTGTCCTAGCTTGGCTCGGTTCGGCTCGTGAACAACGCTACTTACGACCCACTTTCACTTCTCTTCCTTCAAGGACACCCATGGTGGAGAGGCGTGTTTTTATAAAAAATTGTGACGATAAATACGTAATATGTAAAATCAATTTTACAGAAATTTATTCAAAAGTGATACTCAACTGAAAACATAAAAAAAGAAGTAACTTATAACATGTGAAACAAAATATATAGAGTTAAATGTTTGGTTGGTCCCTGTGGTTTGCAAATATTGCAGACTTGGTCCCAGTGGTTCACTAATTACACACTTGGTCCCAGTAGTTTCAAATTTTGCACTCGGGTGGTCCTTACCACTAACCTTTGTTAGATTTCTCAGTTAAGTATATGCAAAATTACTATATTACCCTTGAAATAATAAAAATAAAAAAATTTCCTCTCAACCTCTTCTTTAGTCAACACTGCACCAACACCACATTTCCTCTCCTCTTCTGCCGCCGGTGGCTGTGGCACCGCCACCGATCAAATTCACCGGCAATCTTCGGCTTCACCTGTACGGCTGGCTTCACCTGCGCCGGCGGCTCCTCCTTCACCTTCATCATCCAACGTTTCAGTTAGAAAAAAGATGGTTCGTGTTCTAAGTAAATTGTGAAATCAACAGGTTTTTTTAAAAATGATCTCTGATGTTTATTTTTAACTTTTTTGCTGCAGGCAACCTATTTGAATTTGAAAACAGCTGCTTTTAGGGATGACTATTCTGCAGCGGTAATTGCAAACAGAAAGGGAGCACCGCTTACTCAGCACTAGTACCGTCTAAGCATCAATCAGTTTCGTTTGAAACCCCTGGTCGAGCTTCTTTCTTCTGCTTCTTCAGTTGATTTCCCAGTTTTGGTTGATTCTCTGGTATCTGGTCTTGCAGCTCTTCTTTTTCCGTTCTTTCCTTTTCGTTTCATCCGTCCTTTATCTCTCATTCGATATAAGTTCTCCTTTCATCCTCGGAGTATACTCTCAATTGAAACTTTTTACGCCTCAAAAAAGGGTTAAGCTTCAGTGAAAGAGATTAGGCCTCGGGCGGCCAGTGGTCCATCTTTATTAAGATTAAGATCGGCTTCAATTCATTCTTTCATTACTTCCTACTTTCTTTGTCTTTATTAGATAGAATGCCATCAAATCATAGTAAGTCGGCTATCTCACTGTGAAAGGCAACTCCTAGCTCCAAGAACCAATCTTACTCTTGAAGAGCAGAAAGCTAGAATTCAAGTGAAGGGGAGGGAGCAGCTTCAATAGCTTTGGCTGTGAAAACTCTTGGTCTTGGAGCATCAGTGTCATCAGTTCACCCAAGATCGGCAGGACAAATAACTACTAGGTTTGTGCAAGAAAATCTTCTTGCGTGAAAAGAGTCCAGCCGAGCATATTTGTTTGCTAGTTTCTTGATCCCGGAAATCTTGTACTCAGAGTCACGGCAGAAGAGGAGAGGAAATGTGGTGTTGGTGCAGTGTTGACTAAAGAAGAGGTTGAGAGGAAATTTTTTTATTTTTATTATTTCAAGGGTAATATAGTAATTTTGCATATACTTAACTGAGAAATCTAATAAAGGTTAGTGGTAAGGACCACCCGAGTGCAAAATTTGAAACTACTGGGACCAAGTGTGTAATTAGTGAACCACTGGGACCAAGTCTGCAAGATTTGCAAACCACAGAGACCAACCAAACATTTAACTCAAATATATATGAAAAAATACATCATAGAAGTTCATAGTAATATTCAAAACTTGTTATGACGCGTAACTCTATTTAAAAATTATACAAACGTTGCATCACACATGCTATGTTGGCATAAACTATGATAACTTTTAAACACGTCATTCTAAACGATAACATTTAATCAATAAAAAACATAAAAATCAATAAAAAACATAAAAATCAATAAAAAAAAAAGACAAAATGTATGGCATCATGATACTTTTGAAAACTTAAAAGCACTATTAAAATATTAAATCATTAAGATATTATAAAAAGAAGAAAAAAGAAACCGTGATTGGATTAACGATAGCGACTATATGTAAAATAAAGATAAAAAGATGGATTATATCGTGAAAAATTTAAAAAACTGTGGCTAAAAGCGTCATAAAACGAAAATGTGAAATATGCATGTATGTGTGTATATATATTATATATATACACGGAGAAATCGCTGCAAAAACCAGATGGAAGATGAACCCTACGATTTGATGAGTCGTACACGAGTATCCTCGTAGCTTTAAACAAGAGAGGTGAGAATTTAACCACATAAATACACACTGATCACACAGTTGATCAACAACCTCTAACAATGGACGCAATCGATCCAACTCGCGTTTTTCTCAAGGACGTTAGGCGTATCGTCATCAAGGTGAATTTTATCGTGTTTATTACATATAGTTTAATCGTGTTTCTTTTCAGCTTAACTTGCAGTTTGATTCATATATGATTTGA
Source organism: Scalesia atractyloides (assembly GCA_947069175.1). NCBI lineage: Eukaryota > Viridiplantae > Streptophyta > Magnoliopsida > Asterales > Asteraceae > Scalesia > Scalesia atractyloides. Next base: position 20,833,890 of record CAMTDV010000012.1, on the reverse strand, counting down.
TTTCGAATGTTGCGTGTGGCATTTTTGTGAATTTTGTGTTTTTCGGTTTTGTTTAATTGTTTGAAATTTGGATTTGTTGTTGATTAGGTTTTGATTTTGTTTAGGATTTTGTGTTTTTAGTTAATTTAGGATTTATATCTAGTAATATTTGAATAATCTGCTAAATTTTTGAGGATTATCTCTTGATTAGCAAATGATCATTGAAGTAATTAGGTGAAGTTCATGTGTTATTTGAGATGGATTACTTGTGATGTTTTAATGATATGTTAAAGTAGATCGGATATTAAAAGTTGCCGTGTAACATTTGTGAATTAATTGTTGTTTTCGGTTTTATTTAATTTGTTTGATCATTCAAAATTGTGATCTGTTGTTAAGGTTTTTGAAGGTTTAACTGAATCAGTAGGAGTAGAATTTTTTATTTTTTTTAAGTTTGTTTATACATCTGAGCCATGGTTATGTGTGTTTTAGATTTATTTCTAGTAATAATTTAATAAGCTGCTAGATTTTTGAGAATTATTTCTTGATTAGCAAATGATAATTTAGGTATTTAGATGAAGTTCATGTGCTATTTGTCTTATTTGAGAAGGATTACTTGTGATGTTTTAATGATATGTTATATTAGATTTATAGAATGGATTGATCAAGATGAATTTGTTAGAATTTATTTGCAACTAATCTGCTGTTACATAAGCTTTTTTGCTTTTTATTGCAGTTTTATGTTTTCGATTTGTTTATGCTAATTACTTATAAAATAAAGTTGCGTGTGAACTGGTTATCTTTTGGATTTGAAGGTTGGGACGGCTGTTGTTACCCGAGATGATGGAAGGCTTGCACTTGGAAGATTAGGAGCACTTTGTGAGCAGGTGGATATTACAAGAAAAACATATTCTCGTAAACATATTTGATATCATTAAAATGTTCTAAGTGGTACTTTTTGCTTAAATGCAGATTCAAGAGCTAAATTCTGAAGGATTTGAGGTTATTTTGGTGTCATCTGGTGCTGTTGGAGCTGGTCGTCAACGGCTTAGATACAGGAAATTAATCAATAGCAGGTACTTAGTATTTCTAAAGTGTCTCATGAATTCTAATCTGTATGTAGTTATTATATTAGTGACTTACAGTTGTTCTTCTCTTAAAGCTTTGCGGACCTTCAAAAACCACAAGCCGAGCTCGACGGTAAGGCATGTGCAGCTGTTGGACAAAACGGTCTTATGGCGCTTTACGATACACTGTTTAGCCAGGTAAAACCATAATCCGGTCATTTTAACTTCTTCGAATGCTCAACAAGGCTTACTAATCCTATTTACAGCTGGATGTGACATCAGCACAGCTTCTCGTGACTGATAACGACTTCAGGAGTCCAGAATTCCGGAAACAACTTACTGAAACTGTGGATTCATTGTTGTCATTAAAAGTGATTCCGGTTTTTAACGAAAATGATTCCATTAGTACTCGCCGAGCTCCCTATGAGGATTCTTCTGGAATATTCTGGGACAATGACAGCTTGGCAGCTCTACTGGCTCTGGAGTTAAAAGCCGATCTTCTCGTGCTGTTAAGTGACGTTGATGGTCTCTATAGCGGGCCCCCCAGTGATCCTCAGTCGAAACTAATTTACACATACATAAAAGAAAAACTGGAAAATACGATTACTTTCGGTGACAAATCGAGGTTAGGAAGAGGTGGTATGACTGCTAAAGTCAAAGCTGCTGTATATGCTTCTCAGGCTGGCATTCCTGTTGTCATCACCAGGTATTAATGCGTGTGGGTTCTTCGTGCTTGAGAATGATGTTTTTGTTATGTTAATTAACATGTGATGTCGTTTCATTGATTTGAAGTGGGTTTGCGGGTGATAATATTATAAAGGTTCTAAGAGGAGAGCACATTGGTACCCTGTTTCATAGAGATGCTCATACGTTTGTACCGAGTGGAGAATTAAATGCACGTGAAATGACAGTTGCAGCAAGAGAAAGTTCTAGACTTCTTCAGGTATCATTAGATTGTTTCGACATAATTAAGGTTGTCTAATCAGACTTTAATTGGTCTAAATGGTGAATAGTTATGCAAGATATGGTTCATCTCTAATGTGTAGAATGGGTATGATTAGGGTTGTAAACGAACCGAACGTTCAGCGAACAATTCATGAACCGTCCGGCTGGAAGTTCGTTTATGTTCGTTTGTTTAATAAAGAATGGACACGAACAAGAAATGTCGTTCAATTAATTAAATGAATGAAAACAAACAAAGGTCTCATTCGTTCAATTGTGTTTGAGAACGTTCGTTAACATATTTGTTTGTGTTCATTCATTTACGTTCATTTTGTGGCTGTAGTTACTTGCGTCTTGATTGTATCATTTGGTGGTTGTACTTGACTACTTCTGTCTAACGCTTAAGGTTAACAATGTTTTTTTTTAATTTTCATGTTAAATGTTTGTTCGTATTTACGAACAGTGTTCACGAATTGTTCGCCAACTGAATTTCCTTAACAAACAAATACAGACATAAACTTCTGTTCGTCATGTGTTCACGAACTGTTTGTGAACAACTTTGTTTCTTAACGAACGAACACAAACATGACCTTGTTCGTGTTCGTTTGGTTTGTTTACAACCCTAGGTATGATCTTAACGATTTTAATTTTGCATAGAAAAGAGACCATAATTGAAATGATAGTTTTTGTAATCAGATTTAACACTGCAAACATTTATGGACAATAAGTGTTTCATTTCAACCTAACTTAACCTGGCCGGTTTCTACATGTACCAAATACCTACCGGTTTTGACACTTATATGAATGTAGACAATGCCTGCAGAAGAGAGGAGTAAAATTCTGCTAGCAATAGCTGATGCTTTAGAAGCTAATGAGAAAATTATAATTCATGAAAACGAAGCTGATGTGGCTGCTGCACTAGATGAGGGATATGGATCGTCGTTAGTCAATAGGTTGCTTTTAAAGCCTGGGAAGGCAAGTCACGTTTTAAATTTTGATCTTTATTGTTAATGTCAACCACCAAATTTTGTTTCTTTTTTAATCTTTTTATGCGATTCTATTTTTGTTATACGTTACAGGTCTCTAGTCTTGCAAACGCAATCCGTGTGCTTGCGAATATGGAAGAGCCAATTGGCCAAGTATTAAAGAGAACAGAGGTAAGGCATTATTAGCATGTTTTTTTAAAGTATTTTGTCTAATACCTTTTATTGCAAGCAGTTGTCAGATGGATTCATCTTAGAGAAAATGTCATCTCCCTTGGGTGTTCTTCTTGTTATCTTTGAGTCTCGCCCTGAGGCACTTGTTCAGGTTTAGTGAAATGTGTTTATTCATATTTATTCTTCTATAATTAAGATTCTAATTGACAGTCCGTCCCATCTGAATTTTTGTGTATTGAAGATATATAAACCAGATAAAAATAGTATGTTGCAATCGTTTTTGTTTTAAGATGCCAAAAACCGGTTGCAAAATTTTGTAGCCGTTAATTACAACACACAAAGTTGATTTTCATGTTTTTAAGGTTTACAAAACTGTTTTTTAATTTCATTATCGAATAGAAATCACAACAATGTTTACCTTAACTTATTATTGTGATCCAAGCAGATAGCATCGTTAGCCATCAGAACTGGGAATGGACTCTTATTGAAAGGAGGAAAGGAAGCAAAACGTTCAAATGCGATCTTGCACAAAGTCAGATTTGTTGAATAAATTTGTAGATACAAATGCGTTTCTCATATTATTAACGTTATGTTGCTGAATATATTTCTTAGATTATTACTTCATGCATCCCCGAAACAGTTGGTAAAGGGTTAATTGGCCTTGTGACTTCTAGAGAAGAGATCCCTGAATTGCTCAAGGTTGGTTGTGTAAAGTTTCGTTGATCTCTACTCGTAACAAAAACGTTTATGCAATAACAATTATGCCGCAGCTTGATGATGTTATTGATCTTGTGATCCCACGAGGCAGCAATGAACTAGTTTATCAGATAAAATCTTCGACCAAAATTCCTGTTCTTGGCCATGCTGGTAAGTGATGATATATGAATCAAAAGATGCTTGAAGGATTAAGGGCATTATGGTAATTCTGCTTTCTTAACTTTGCAGATGGAATATGTCATGTCTATGTTGACAAATCTGCTGATATGGAAAAGGCAAAGAACATAGTTTTGGATGCCAAAACAGATTATCCAGCTGCCTGTAATGCAATGGTATTTTCTTCCTTTTAAACTTAGCTGAAAGGTGAATGGGTCAAATAGGTTAAAAGTCATCCAAAGTTCCTGAATTATTTTTGTACAAAGATTATATTTTTGTTGAAATAATATTGTTTATAATCCTTACTAACACGTTACTTGTTTATATATTCTCTTAACAGGAAACACTTCTTGTTCATCAGGACTTGATGGAGAATGGTGGTGTTAATGAGCTTCTCATTGAACTTCAAACTAAAGGCATGAAACACTCTTGACTTTCTTTCCGTCAATTAATCCACCATATGATAACCGTTAAGTAATTAAGAACTAAAGGAACCACTTTTTAGCCATTGTATCATATTTTAATGGATGGTTGAGATCTCCTTTAGACCACTCCATGGTCAATGGTGAAAAAATGGTTCCTAATTATCTAACAGTTCTTGTTTGAAGTCACCCGAATTAAACTGGAAGAACATGTTAATTTGTTTTAAATTCAGGTGTGAGTATAAATGGGGGGCCCAGGGCATGCTCCTTGCTTAATCTTCCAGCAGCCCCATCATTTCATCATGAATACAGTTCACTGACTTGCACAATTGAAATTGTTGATGATGTGCATGCTGCCATTGATCATATACACAAACATGGAAGGTAAGTTAATTAGTATTTACATTCCATGTCTTGCAATAATATTCCTTTAACATATTGCTAATTATATAGATACATATCTCTCTTCTTTTTTTGCAGTGCACATACTGATTGCATTGTAACAGAAGACCCTGAAGTTGCTGACATCTTTTTGCATCAAGTTGACAGGTATTTATACCATTTTGCATTATTTTTTAGTTTTTGTTGGCCCCAGTTTATAATAAATTTCATTTATCCTGATGTATAATAAATTGCAGTGCTGCTGTATTTCATAATGCAAGCACAAGATTCAGTGACGGGTTTCGTTTTGGACTAGGCGCGGAGGTATCTTATTTTAATATTTAGTTTTTATTGATTTATAATTTGTTAGTCTAACTTTTCGTTATTGGTCTACTTGCATGACAGGTTGGCATAAGCACAAGCAGGATTCATGCTCGTGGGCCCGTTGGAGTTGAAGGGCTGCTAACAACCCGATGGTATATTCGTGATATTTACATAATTGATGAATCAAATAACACCATGCCTTATGATTTAACTCAGTTTATATATTTACAGGATTGCAAGAGGAAACGGGCACGTGGTGGATAACGACAAAGGGGTCGTGTACACTCACAAAGACCTCACTCTGCAAGGTAAAAAGACGTGCTCGAGTATGACCTCGAATGGGCCATTGAATGGCGAGCCACGGGCCCGAGCCAGTCTTATCAAGTGAAAGAAGTGAAGCTAGTCATGTCTTTGATCCTCCAAAACGTTGTACAATTAGAGTTAACACCAGCTTATTATGTATGTGTTCGTGATGTATGCGAACCAGGCTGTTGATTAGAACATAAACTCCAATAAATAATTTTATTTGTTTTGGGGGATTGCTAATTATGACAGTAGTAGAATTAGATTTGGGATTTATGTAATCAAATAATATTTTCAGTTATATGCTTACGTTTATTAGAGGAAGCCTCCGCAACTTGTTATTCATTAATGAGATTTTTTGTAAAATATTTTTGGCAATGGGTAAGTTTTAGTCAAACAATGGTTGATTACATTCCATGTAATAGATATAGCTAAAACCGATAAAACAACTTACCGGTTACTTGTGTGAATGATTTTCTGTATGTGGGTTGTTAGTTGGTTATGACTTGCATTTGATTAAAAGATTGGTTCAATACCACCACTCTGTTGCCTAATTGTTATTCAGCATCTGCAACTCTCACGTCCTAATGTATCGGATAGACTGAGTTGGCGGACATCCGTACAGTGCCTGAGATAGTGTCATGTTGTTAGCTATATGATGGTTGGTATAGTAACACTCAGCTAATGGCAATCGTCTTGCCAAAGTCGTAGGCGTTCTGGCAATCATGCAACGAATATACGATTCTAGGAAGCGATTTACAACATCGGTTTGGCAATAAGTATTTTTAAGTGTTTTGAGCCAAAAGAAAAAAAAAGCGTCGAAGGAATTTTTTATTAAAATAAAATTTAGTTCATTTGATACATATTTAACAATGATATATTCATTGTTACACACTTGTTACCTAAGAATTTTGTCTTTTGTTGATCTTTAAGTTTCAATTATTTTGTACAACACTTGATTAGGTGAAACGGAGTCTACTTTAGATCGTTTTAATGATTTGTAGATGCGGAGCAAAAGAGCGATGTAAAAGATCCCCAAATAGGGACCGGAAGAATTTGGCAGGAATCATGATGAAGATGATGATTTACAATTTTATATACATACTATACTAAAAGTCTTCTGAAGATCATATCGAGGGAACTTGAATTGCAAAATCATTCTGGAGATCAACAAATAAAGAGGTGGGCTTGTTAACAGCACAAATGGGCTTATTGCAAAACAGGGCCATAGCCAAACGAAAGTTAATCGGGCTAGGAATTTAAAGAAAGGAAATCAACAATTTTTAGGAGATGGTTTAATTTTTGTTTAACGGTAACTTTGGATTATTTTGCCACCACCTGATCATATTCATCTCCACTAGACAACACTAATTCAGGATGAAACCCAATAAATCCAAGAAAAAACGCCCCCTTTGAGAATTGAAAACAGAACCTAATGATCCCAAGGTCTTATCTTATCTCTAAAATGCCACTAGACTATAATGTCATGTACATGAGATAGTCTATTTAGATTTTAGAGATTTTGAACTCTTAGGAAAATTTTAATAGTATGAAGTTTTTTATTTTTATGTGTTGTTTCTTGAATGGCATGACTGATTCAGGCGTCATGTTCGGCTAAATTCATTTTAACTTTAACGCTAGGGTTTATAATCTTGGTTTTGATTCGGAAACTTATGTGAAACGCTTATGAGATCCAATTTGGTTCAAATGAGAATTACCACGAGTTGCGGGAACTATGAGAATTTTTTATTCCCGCGCGAGTTGGGCCAATTTTTTTTACACAAACGTAGATTAAAATATTATAAATATATCTATAAAAAATAGTAAAAAAATTGTCAAGTCGGTAGTTTTGACTTATACAAGATTCTTTTACGCGCTAGCGTAAATTTTGCATGAAGATAAATATTTTTTTTTTATGTCTCATGTAAATGTGGGTATGCGGCGTTTTTTTAATTTTATTTTTACTGAAACAAGTTATTTTTTATGACTTTTGTGAAAAAAAGTTTCGGAATAATCTTTTGGATGGCCTAGTTCTCACGGTTCTCACAACTCAAGGTGGTGTGCATATATATATATATGTATGTGTGTGTGTGTGTATAGGGGAGGGTTATCTTGAGAACGCTAAATATTGCGAAAACCGTGAGAACGAATGAAAAAACCAATCAAAACCATTTTTTTAATACAAACTTCATTGTAATTCAAAGACAGCATCAAAAAAGAATTTTTACAATATCAAATAATTTATTTTTCTCTCAAAATCACCCTTATTAGATTTTTTTACACATGTGTAAATATTACAAATTCACACATGTGTAAATTTTCTTTACTTACGAATCCACGTAAATTTAAACGTTTAAATTTAATTTCTAACACGTAAATCTCAAAAGAATTTTTGAATTTGAATCGTTTTTGATCAAGTTCTCACGGTTTTTTCATTTGTTCTCACGGTTCACAATATTTAGCGTTCTCATTTAAACCTTCTCCTATATATATGGGGTAGGGTTCTAGAGTGAACACTAGTGTATTTGAGAACTGAGTGAACAAATATTGTCCATTGATTTACATCATCAAATCATAAAGTACACTAGTGTATTTTCATCATCAAATCCAAGCCATTAATTTACACTTGTTTATACATTTATCTATTGATAATCAAAGATAAGATTAGTTCACTAGTGTTCATAATCAAAAGGATTGTTCATTAATGAACCTTATATATATATATATATATATATATATATATATATATATATATATATATATATGTGTATGTATATATGTATGTATATATATATGGTGGGGTTCTTGAGTGAACACTAGTGTATTTTTGAACTGAGTGAACAAATCCTGGCTATTGATTTACATTATCAAATCGTAAAATACACAAGTGTATTTTCATCATCAAATCTTGATCAAATCTTAACCATTGGTTTACACTTGTGTATTGATAATCAAGGGGTATGATTAGTTCACACAGTTCACTGTCAAAGGAGTTGTTCACAAATGAACCTAACCTTATATATATATATATATATATATATATATATATATATATATATATATATATATATATATATATTAGCTTGTTAGTAAAAACTGGTCAATTGTGTTAATTATTCTAATAAATTGTTTCAAATTTTAAAACTCTAACCGCATCGACATGTTTTCCTCCTTTAAGCTCAAGATAGCTTCCCGTCTGCTTAATTTTTAATTCAAAACCAACCTTAAGATCATTGAAGCAAATCTCTATAGATTTTAAACCACCAATTTTAAAGCTTTAGTAAAGAACTTTTCTCTTTTAACTTGTACAATTATCATCAAATAATTATGAAGTCGTAAAGTCCTTATAGATAATAACTATTGAAATCTTGGCAAAAGAAAATAAAAAGAAGAAATTGGTAACTTTTGAAAATCGGCTAAAACATGAATAGTATAAAATCGTAACAGTTTTTAATTTTAATAAATAAATGCTATAGTATGTGAAATCACACTAAGTGATTACGTAATTACATACCGATAGTTGACTGTGTATTATTACGTGACTACGTGATTTTGAATACATATTTCGTGATTTCATTATAGTATATTTTATGTGAAACCACACTGAGTGATTACGTTATAAGCATAATTGTAATAACATTAGTTAAAACAAATCATATTGAATGTGTAATCATGTAATGAATTTATATTGATTGTGTAATCACGTAATGGTTTATGTTGTTGAATGTGTAATCATGTAATGAATATTCAAAATCAGGTAGTCTTGAGTTGAGTATTCAAAATCATGTAATGAACTAATGGGTATTCAAATCATGTAATTTTTTTAAGAAACCTACAACAATGGGTTGATCGAATTAAAGAGAATGAAATGCTCGTTAATAAGGTGTATTTTTTTCTTAAAAATATTAAGGTACGAAATAGTTATAATCGTTTGAAAATCCAGGGGGGAAGTTGTTCACTTGAGAAAGGACCATAATACAATTCATGCCAATGACACTTGTCTTTCTCTACTTCTCAGGTACACTTTGTATGAATTTGTTGTCTTGTACAATATCCAACCTCATATTATATTAATCATAAACGTTATCCGGTTCTTAAAATAAAACAAAACTTTTATTACTTTAAAAAACAAAAAAATAAATAAAAAAGGGGAGACTCATCCTCCACGCTCTAGACCCATTCCTTGGCGCTCATCCTCCACATCCGATGATGTGGATTCCTACATGGAGGCCCACCCTTTAGACCATGCGGTGTGGGCATTTAACACCGATGTGGTTGCTAGTCAACGCCCACAAAACCACCTCGTGGCTGGCGCTTAGAACGGCGTTGTGTGTTGGGCTTCAAGTTCTACACCGGCGTTGAGGGCAAACGACCAATGATGTGTTGGTTTTTTATTGGTGGTTTCAAACTAGTTGTTCAATGATTAGTTTGACTTAATTTTTTTAAATAACCCTATCTATAATCACATCCTCATCCCATTTTCTCTCTTCTTTAATCATAACTCCCTAAAAGTCACTTTTCATATTTTAAGATCACAGAATTTAGGGAGGGATTGTGAATGCTCAAAATAGCCGGCGGTTGAGTATCCAGATAAACACGTAGGGGATCGAGCCTCGTGAAAAATGTGTATTATGGAAATTTGAAAGTGAGGATTTGTGCCCCACTTACCCAATTTGTTATCCCTTCTCCTCCATCAACACCACTAGATCACATACAAACAATTACATACACTGATACCTATACATACACTCGCTTTACATACATACATACATACATATAGGCATCCTTTAGGGCTGTGTGAAAGAGCTATTGCAAAAATTTCACTGTTTTGCTTACACACTTGACATTCTGCACCTCTTCTTCAATGGCGGCAAAAATTCGTACAGAGCTTGTTGAATTGTAGCTGTTTGCAGAGATGAAGAGATTCGATCTGTTGAAATCTTCAATTCTGGTAAAATCTGTTGGAGTTGTGTTTGTAGTTATAGCTTTCTTTTATATAGGTAAACGCTGGTCCGGTTATAATTATGAACAAGTTATTTTCTTCAATTCTAACTTAAATGCACATACCAAAACCCTAACAGTCTCAATTCCCCCAAATTCCAATAAAACGTTTGATATTATTCCTCTAATTAACCATACAAATGAAAAAGAAACCCTAGATGATCACTCATTAGCTCCGGTTCCAGTTCCGCAACCGCATTCTCTTACGCGGTCGCCTCCTGCGGTGCAGCGGATGGGACTGGTGGATGAGAATGGGGTGATGAGGAATGATTTTGAGGTAGGGGAGTTTGATCCAGACGTGTTGGAGAAGTGGAACAACGAGACGGATGCAATGAATGTTGATGATGGAGTTAGGGTTAGGGTTGGGGTGGTGCGGAAGTTTGGAAAGTGTCCGGCGAGTATGAGGGAGTATATAGCGTGTTTGGACAATGTGGAAGCGGTTAAGAAACTGAAATTGACGAAGAATGGGGAAAAGTTCGAGCGGCATTGCCCTGAGAAAGATAAGGGGTTGAATTGTTTGGTACCCGCGCCCAAGTCTTATAAAGCTCCAATCCTGTGGCCGAGAAGTCGCGATGAAGTGAGCTTACTGTGAATTTGAATGCGGTTTTGATGTAATCAACTGTCTTTTCATGATGGTTTTTGTGTTTTGAAATGAACACAGGTGTGGTATAGCAACGTTCCACATGCACAGTTAGCTGAATATAAGGGTGGTCAGAATTGGATCGTTGTAAATAAGGATAAATTCAGGTTTCCTGGAGGTGGCACACAGTTCATACATGGAGCCGATCAGTACATAGATCAGATTTCCAAGGTATAAACTTCTAGTGTTTTACTTCTAGCTTCAAGACAGTTGTTATACAATTTTAATTTGTCTTTGTAGATGATTCCGGAGATTGCCCTTGGGCACCAGACTCGAGTTGTTTTAGATGTTGGATGTGGTGTTGCAAGTTTTGGTGCGTATTTAACGTCAAGAGATGTACTCACTTTATCTGTAGCTCCGAAAGATGTGCACGAGAATCAGATTCAGTTTGCACTTGAGCGTGGTGTGCCTGCAATGGTGGCTGCTTTTGTAACAAGACAGCTGCTTTATCCAAGTCAGGCGTTTGATTTGATTCATTGTTCACGATGTAGAGTTAATTGGACTCGTGACGGTAAGCTTTCATGGTGATCAACTGTTACTTTTGTTAAACAATATAATGATGTGTTACATTGTAGATGGGATTTTGCTGCTTGAGGTTAACAGATTGGTGCGGGCAGGTGGTTATTTTGTTTGGGCAGCACAACCAGTTTACAAGCATGAACCACTTCTAGAACAACAATGGGAAGGTAAATTATCTTGTAGTTATATTTACCTTTTTACCAAATAAATTCTAATTTTAACCTATTTGAGATATTAAAATGATGAATCATCTGTTTAGAGATGATGAACCTTACGAAACGCCTTTGTTGGAACCTTGTGAAGAAAGAGGGATACATTGCAATATGGCAGAAACCCCTCGACAACGATTGCTACTTAAACCGTGATTCCGAGACCCAACCCCCGTTATGTGATAACCAAGATAACCCAGACAATGTTTGGTAAGTTATTCTTCAAATTTCTTCATAAAAAAGTAATATAAATAAACACTTAGAATATCAATTTGTTGTCGTTTTAGGTATATTGATTTGAAGCCATGTATCACACCGCTCCCTGAGGATAAATCTGGAGCAAACGTTAGCACATGGCCCGGACGATTACATGATCCACCTGCAAGACTCCAAACCATAACTTTTGATGCATTTATATCTAGAAATGATTTGTATAAAGCCGAATCAAAATATTGGAAAGAAATAATCGATAGTTATGTCCGGTCTATGCATTGGAAAAAATTTTAAACTCAGAAATGTGATGGACATGCGAGCCGGATTTGGAGGGTATATTCTTTTCATCCATCATTTTATTTTAAGAGTTAACTGTAATTTTTGTCCCTATGGTTTGTCCGATTATGCCAGTCCAGGTCAAATTTCAAATGTGTACCATTTCCGATTTCCGTCCCTAACATTCTTAATACATGCCAGTTCCGTCCAAAAAAAACTAATGTTTGTTAAAACCTGTTGTTTAATGAAGGGTAAAAACGTTATTTTCCTTTATTTCTTAAAAGGGGTGGGATTTTAGTAGGGTTTAAAAAAACGGGGAAATAAAAGAAAATTGGAAAGTGACGTTTTTACCCTTAATTAAACAACAAGTTTTAACAGACGTTATCTTTTTTGGACAAAACTGGCATGTTTCAAGAACGTCAGGGACATAAATGGTACAAATTTGAATTTGGCCTGGACTGGCATAAGTGGACAAACCACTGGGACAAAAATGGCAGATAACTCTAAATATATCTTTTATTTTTTTTATTTCTAAGACCAATATTTTTGTTCTGGCAGATTTGCAGCAGCCTTGATTGATAATCAAACAGATTGTTGGGTTACGAATGTTGTTCCTGTTAGTGGTCCAAACACCTTGCCTGTTATTTACGACAGAGGACTTCTGGGCGTCATGCATGATTGGTACATGTTGCTAATCACATTTGGCTTAATCATCATTGCTCTTGTTCTTTGCTAATAACCATTTTGACCCATCTAGGATAACCCATATGACTGTAGGTGTGAACCGTTTGATACGTACCCAAGAACCTATGATCTCTTGCATGCAGCGGGTCTGTTCTCAATTGAAAAAAAAAGGTATATTTTCTTAGAAAGATTAAGGATGTTATTTATTTTTACTTTTTTTTAATTCCTTTTAATTACCTTGCGTTCTGGATTGATATGTATCAGATGTGATATTTCAAGTATCATGCTTGAGATGAACAGAATATTAAGACCCGGGGGGCGTGTGTACATTCGTGATTCTCTGTCGGTGATGGATGAACTTCAAGAAATCGGGAAGGCGATTGGTTGGCGTGTAACCGTAAGGGATACAGCTGAAGGGCCTCATGCAAGTTACAGAGTCATGGTATGCGATAAACGCCTCAAGTAATAAACTTAAAACACAATTCTGTGCGTTTTTATAACTAGTGAAGCAAATGATTTAATAGCAAATTTGTTGACACAGTCATGTAGTATTTATTTTATTCTTCCACCTTCAGTTTTTACAGTTATACATACAGGCACAATGTATAAATTCTTAGTATTACTACGTTTACAGTTTTAATGGTTGTATCAAGGGTCTTCATGAACTGTTTGAGATCTATTCAAATTGAAGCAAATTGACATGTTCAGCCGGTGCAGCGTTGACATTATTCGATCCACAGTTAATTTAAAAGACTAGGTTTAACGATTATGTAAAGAAAGGACAAGTTAACTTGTCTTAAAATATAACTAGTATTAACTCGCCCGCGTCGAATCGTGGAAAAATTTGACGTTGAATATGCATACAGCTTTATCGACGTGTAACCCCTGATCACTTGTGAGAACTTGAGAATCAATCTCAGCCAACCAGATTTTGACACCTCATTTTTTATTACCATGTGATGAACCAAGGGCGTTTTACCCCCATGCAATCACATCATGCCCTGCTTTTATAATCCCTTTTCTCCCCCAGATCTCAAATCTCGCAAACCTCTCCCTCATCCAAATTGGAAACGAGCTATTTATGAAGAGTATAGTGCTTTATTGAACAGTAGCACTTGGGTTTTAGTACCTTGCCCACCGGATGCTCATGTCATCCGGTGCCGAAGCGAATCTGGGCGATATGTGTTTGTCCGTTGCCGCCTCCATTGTCACTATTAGCCATTAAGACATATGATCTACTATCGTCCATTGTGATCCATTAAGGCCCAATATGGTCCATCAATACATATATGATCTACTATTGTCCATCATGATCCATTAAGACCCAAGATAGTCCATTACCCGACCCGGTAGAACCGACCTGGAATCGGTTCCAGTTCCTATCCGTCTTATCGAAGAACCGGGTCCGGGTTCAAAAGTAGGTTCTTACCCGGTTCCACATTTTATAAATAAAATTTGTACCCAGTTCCTACGCGGAACCGGTTCCTTCTTAACCAATTCAGACCCGATGCATTAAATTCTTGATTATGTTACCGTTGGAACCGGTTCCTGACCGTTGGAATTGATTCCTGACCGTTGCAAACCATGCATTTAATGCTTTTGTTACCGTTGGAATCGATTCCTAGCCGTTGGAATCGATTTATGACCGTTGGAACCAATTCTTAACATTATAAACAGCTAACCATATTCATTTGATAATCACACAATCTTCATCTTCTTCTTGATTCTTTTTCTACTCAATAAGCTATAATATGGCATCCAAGAATTCCAAAACAACAAATTCTCCATCCGTCAACAACGGTCCTCAATCCGCTCCATACATTGTTGGCACACTATCACGTAATCGCAATATGGAGGTATGGAGCAATTGGGATTTGGTGGAAATGAGTGACGGTTCTCAAAAGGCTCAATGCAAACATTGTGGATCTTTGTTAAGCAAGGACTCGAATTCAACATTGACGAAGAATATTAAGAAGCATTGTAAAGCTTTGAAAGAAGTAACACCCGGTCAAGTTCAAATCTAAAGATGGTTCGATATTCCGTTACGATCATATGTTAGCTCGGGATAGGATTGTCACACCCCGACCCGCAGCGGAATAAAAGTCGGGGCATAATTGGGTTATCACCAAAGCTCATGATATTTACTAAGGAGTTTCATATTTATTAAATTCAAATTTACAAACTAAAATATCCAATAAACAAAATTCATACAATTACAAAGGAAAACAAAACTAAACGTTCATTCCAAAGCACTAACTTGTTTATTCTTCTAGGCCATCCTAAGTGTTTCTTTCCTCAACTGGATCACCTGTATCATGTGTAAAACATGGGAGATTTTGGGTCAACAAAAGTTGGCGAGTGAATCTTGATAAAACATTTTAAATAATTGCTTGTTTTATTCATTAAAGAAAATTCGTGTATTAATCATAGGTGAGCAAACGTATATATGTAAACAATCACAAACCACTTTGGATGAATATATGACGTGAATGATGATGAATTTGAGATCAAGGCTCAATCAAACGGAGCCGATCTAATGAGGCACCTGATGCTCAACCCGTATCCCACGGGGAACTGATGGGCCTAATGAAATGCGTGCACTAAAATGATAAATTTAATCTACATATAAATCACACAACAATCGATACACATTTGATCACGGAATGATATATGCACACGTGTTTAGATAAAATAAAGGAATAATACGACACATGATACACCAAAACATGATTAAAACGGGGAATTAGTAGAGATTCACTCACAGTGGGTGCGTTCCTTGATGACGATGAATGCGCACGAATTTATGATTCAACCGACGAGGGAAAACTAACCTAAATAATAACGAAATAATTCGATAAATAAATAAATTTTATTTGAGATTAATATTTTTAATTAGTGCTCTTAATGAGATTTTTAGATTTATTTTTGTGAGTTTAATGCAAATTTTTAACCTTAGAAATCTTATTTTTTTAAGTATTTTTAAATAATTTTTCAATTTAATAATAAAAAAATAAGAAAACAAAAATTAAAAATAAGTTGACCTTGTCAGGTCTGACCGGGTTTGACCGGTTGGATAGCATGTAATTCAGGCAGCGTGTGAGGTTCGAACCCGTGACCCCCCGTATGCGTGCACGCAGCTCTACCAACTGAGCTACGTGTCTAACCCGAAATAATATCAATTTTAATTATATATATATACTAGTTAGGTTAATACAGAATTTATTTTAAAAAGATTTATAAACCTTCAAAGTCGGTTGAGATTTCACGATTCGAACCCGAGACCTTTAGTTCTTGTGCACACAGCCCAACCAGTTGGGCTGTGTGTCTGACCCGTATAAATCCCTATTTGTATTAACTTTAAACACTTGTTCCAGAGCGATCTGAGTGAGTTAAATAGCTTGGTTTTATTTACAGAAATTCGGTAACGTATACGAGTCGAACCCAGGGCATGTGTTGTATAATTGCACACAATCCACCACTGGACTGTGTGTCTAACCCGATTAAAAATCTGATTTTAATTACATAAATTACTTATCCCCACTTCGTCTTCTTCATTTTAAATCCATACCAGAACTCTCACCCGCCCAAACTTTTCTTTCTGATTGTTGTTAGTAATCGACAGCAAATAATGTTAATTAGGTGAAAAAGATTAGTAAGGGAGATCTACCGTAACAGAGATGGCGGCACGACCCCGGCGACTGGATTTTGATGATTCCGGTGGTTCTCCGGTGAGACAGAGCTCCTTTCAGGTGACCGAGTTTTAGAGAGTAAGCTAGAGAGTATGCGCGAATTCTGAAGGGGAATTCGTCTGGTATTTATAAGGGAAACATGGGGTGTTGAATTTCGGTTTTTGGAAACCTGTTCGTGTGATTGATTCTTGGTTTAAGGTAAATTGGTTCGAATTCGGAAGGATTTGCCGCGGTTACAGCTGCGAATTTTGAATTGCCAGACAGGGCGAGATCAGCGGTTCGCTGATCTGAATTTGCAGGCACAGGTGGTTTGTGCATAAGTATAAGTTGTTTCCAGATTCTAACCAAAAGGTGTGTGTGGCTCAGTGGTGTTTGCGGTGTATGTTAACCCGGGGAACCCGGGCTCGATCCCCGGCTCGCCCGTTTTGAGTTTTTATTTTTATTTTCTATATTATAAGTTAAACCATTTATTAATTATAAATATTTAATATTTGATTTGATTATTTACTTTATTTTATTCAAGTTATTTCAAACAAAAAGAATTCTAATGAACAAAAAAAATTAAGACCACCCGACATAAATAAATACTCTTTGATTGGTAACTTGGGGCGGGTTTTCGAAACCCGATTTACACGAATGTTACAGTATCCCCTACTTTTAGAAATTTCGTCCCGAAATTTAAGTAGTAGTGGTAACCGGAAAAAGATGCGGGTATTTCTCGCGCATTGAGTCTTCACGTTCCCAAGTAAACTCAGGTCCTCGTTTTGACTCCCAACGTACCCTGACGATTGGAATACGACTTCGCCTTAAGCGCTTCTCACCGAAATCCATGATTTCTACTGGTCTTTCGACGAAGTGCATCGATTCATCGACTTGAATGTGTTCTAGGGGAATCTGGAGGTTTTCGTCGGCGAGGCACTTTTTCAAGTTTGATACGTGGAACGTGGGATGAATTCTGTTGAGTTCTTCTGGTAGGTCAAGCTTGTATGCTACGGGACCTACTCTTTTGAGTATCTTGAAAGGTCCTACGTAGCGTGGTGCTAGCTTGCCCTTCTGGCCAAAACGAACCACTCCCTTCCACGGTGATACTTTTAAAAGTACTTGATCACCAATGTCAAACTCCAAGGGCTTTCGTCGTTTGTCAGCATAACTCTTTTGACGACTTTGAGCCGCTAGAAGATTGTTTCGGATTTGAAGGATTTTGTCGGTTGTCTCTTGAATCAATTCAGGTCCGGTGATTTGCGCTTCACCGATTTCGTGCCAACATACTGGAGATCGGCACTTACGGCCATACAAAGCCTCGAAAGGGGCCATGCCGATACTTGAATGATAGCTATTGTTGTACGAAAACTCAACTAACGGTAGGTGAGCGTCCCAGTTCCCTTTGAAGTCTATGACACATGCTCGTAGCATGTCTTCAAGGGTTTGGATGGTGCGTTCAGATTGACCATCGGTTTGAGGGTGAAAGGCAGTACTGAGGTCTAACCGTGTACCCAAAGCGGTTTGTACGGCTTGCCATGTTCGTGAAGTGAAACGACCATCACGGTCTGAAATGATGCTTACTGGCACACCATGACGGCTTATGATCTCGCTGATGTAGATACGAGCTAACTTCTCGTTCTTGAAGTCCTCGCGAATCGGAATTAAATGAGATGATTTTGTAAGACGATCGATTATTACCCATATGGTGTCATACCCACTGGAGGTGCGAGGTAACCCGGTAATGAAGTCCATGGTTATGTTTTCCCACCTCCTTACAGGTATTTCGGGTTGGACTAAAAGTCCTGAAGGTCTTTGATGTTCAGCTTTCACTTTGGAACAGGTAAGGCACTTGGAAACAAAAACAACGGTATCCTTTTTCATGCCAGGCCACCAGTAGGTGTATCGTAGGTCTTGATACATCTTATCGGCTCCTGGGTGTACAGAGTATCGTGTTTTGTGTGCCTCATTCATGAGGAAATCACGAAGGTTATCGCGATCAGGAATCCATATGCGGTTTAAATAGTATAGAATACCGTCGGTTTTGGTTTCAATTTTGAGTTCAGCTCCACATGACAGCTCATCGCGTATGTCATTTTCTGTTACAGAAACATGTTGAGCTGCCCGGATTCGATCTTTGATGTCGGTTATGATTTGCGAACATAGAAGGCGAATAGAGTTCGCATATCCTTTTCGACTGAGTGCATCGGCCACTACGTTTGCCTTGCCAGGATGGTACCGAATTTCACAGTCGTAGTCGTTGAGAAGTTCGACCCATCTTCGTTGCCTCATATTCAACTCTTTCTGGTTGAAGATATGTTGGAGACTCTTGTGGTCAGTGTATATTTTACACTTGGTACCGTAGAGGTAATGTCTCCATATCTTGAGAGCGAACACAACGGCTCCAAGTTCTAGGTCGTGGGTGGTGTAGTTCTTCTCATGAACTTTGAGTTGCCTAGAGGCATAGGCTATCACTTTTCCTCTCTGCATCAACACACAGCCTAGTCCTTGCCCTGACGCGTCGCAATAAACCACGAAGTCATCGCAACCCTCAGGGAGTGCAAGGACAGGTGCGTCACAAAGCCTTTGCTTTAAAGTTTGGAAGGCCTCTTCTTGCTTAGGTCCCCAAATGAAGGGTTTTCCTTTGTGAGTCAAGGCCGTGAGTGGTACGGCGATACGGGAAAAATTGGCAATGAAGCGTCGATAGTAACCCGCCAAACCAAGAAATGACCTAACTTCGGTAGGGGTACGTGGCGCTTGCCATTCCTGTACCGCCTTGATTTTTGAAGGATCGACATGAATTCCCTTGTCATTGACGACATGACCAAGGAATTGTACTTCTCCTAACCAGAATTCGCATTTTGAGAACTTAGCGTAAAGCTTTTCAGTCCTTAAGAGTGTAAGAATGAGTCGAAGGTGTCGCTCATGATCGGATTTAGACTTGGAGTAGATAAAGATGTCGTCGATGAAGACTATGACGAAAAGGTCGAGGTAGGGTTTGCATACCCTATTCATCAAATCCATGAAGACAGCGGGGGCGTTGGTTAAACCGAAGGGCATGACCATGAACTCGAAATGACCATAGCGAGTTCGGAAGGCGGTTTTCGGGATATCTTCTTCGCGCACTCTAAGCTGATGATAACCAGAACGAAGGTCGATTTTGGAAAAACAGGTGGCGCCTTGAAGTTGGTCTAGAAGGTCATCAATGCGAGGCAGTGGATAGCGATTCTTAACCCTCAACTTGTTGAGTTCTCTATAATCGATGCACATGTGAAACGTTCCATCTTTCTTCTTCACAAAAAGAACTGGTGCACCCCAAGGCGATGAGCTAGGACGTATGAATCCTTTGTCAGTCAGCTTTTGCAGTTGACCGGCCAGCTCTTGCATTTCGGATGGGGCTAACCTATAAGGAGACTTTGCGACTGGTGTAGCGCCAGGCACAAGATCGATGCGAAATTCGACTTCTCTCACAGGAGGAAGTCCTGAAACGTCGTCGGGAAAAACTTGTGGAAATTCCTTCACAATTGGAATATCTTCGAGCTTCCTTTCCTTGCCTCCCTTCTTGACGACGTGAGCTAGAAATGCGACGTAGTTCTTGCGGAGATAACTTCGGGCTTGAAGGCAGGACATCAATTTGAGTCCTTTCGAAGGGGTTTCCCCAAAAATACGTAGTGTCTGACCGTCTGCGAGAGGAATGCGAATGAATTTTTCGTGGCACACCACTTCAGCGTGATGCTGGCTGAGCCAGTCCATACCGATTATAACATCGAAACTTCCCAACTTCATAGGAATGAGGTCAATTGGGAAATCGTGATCGTTTAGAGTGAGAGTACAATTGCGTATAATAGAATTTAATGAAGTGGGTTTTCCGTCAGCAACTTCCACCGTTAGATATTCAATGAGATTAACACGAGGTTGGTCGAGGATAGATTCGAATTCTAAGGACACAAAGCTCTTATCCGCACCAGTATCGAATAATATGGATGCATAACTACCATTGATGAGAAACGTACCATTGACCACATTGTTGTCAGCCCTGGCTTGGTTGGCATTGATATTGAAAGCTCTTCCTCTGGCAGGTGGAGGAGCTTGGTTGGCTTGGTTTACCGGGTTAGCTTGAGCTTGAGCGTGGATGATGTTCACTAGGCGTGGACAAGTGTTCCTGAAATGGTTTGGGTCCCCACAGTTGAAACAAGCTCGCATGGGTTGCATCATGGGGTAGTTGGGTTGGTAGTAAGGTTGGGCTGCGTGTTGTAGAAGTAAGGGTTGTTGGGCTTGGCCCATCATTTGATTTTGGGTTTGGGTTGGAGGTTGACTGCGGTTCATTCGCTGAAGGGTACGGCAGGTTTGGATAGTGTGACCCGCACGGCCACAAACTTGTGCAATGTTGGCAGGGGTTTTCGGGAGGGTGATGGTATTGACAATGGTTGCACTTTGGGTGTGGGCCAGTGTATGGCCTTTTGAATGGTGCTGCTGGAGGAGCAATTTGGGTGATTGGTGCAGCAGTGATAGGAGGTTTGGTTTGAGTGACAGCAAAATTCTTGCCATTTCGCTTCCTCTTACCAGCAAACTTCGAGGATGAGACTGGGTGGTTTGGAGTTGGGGTCTCAATGGGTGCTTTCTTCTTCTCATCTTTGAACTTGTCGTTTTGAATGCGATTTTCAGTGAGTTCTGTAGCTAACTCCATTGCGGCTTCAAGTGTTGCAGGCGAAGTCCTTAAAACCGAATCTTGGATTTTCGAGGGGAGGCCTCGAATGTAGTGTTCGACTAAGCGGTAAAAGGGGGTGAACAAATTAGGGATCATCTGATTCAACTCGAGAAATCTTTTATTGTACGAAGTGTGGTCTCCTTCCTTTTGTTTCAAAGCGTGGAACTCGTCTTCCAGCTTTTTGATTTCGCTTCTTGGACAGAAACGTCTTGTCATGATTTCCCTAAACTCTTCCCATGTTAAGGCCATGGCATCTTCAACTCCTCGCTTACTCTTCTCCGTGTTCCACCAAGTAAGGGCTACCCCAAACAGTCTTCCAGTCGCGTAACGTACCTTACGGTCCTCGGGACAGTCGCAATTGAGGAAGGTGTTTTCCATCTCTTCAAACCAGTGAAGGAGAGCGGTGACACCTTCAGTCCCTTCATATTTTGGGGGATCGCAGGATTTGAAGTGTTTGTAGGTGCACTTGGAGGTTTTGGAAAGAGGGTTGGCGATGCTCTGGTCTTCTTGGTTGGGAGGGTTGATGGGATTAGCGGTGAGAGCTTGTTGAACTTGAAGCACGATGTCAGGAAGCACTGCGGCCATTTGTTTAGCGATTTGTGTGGCCAAGCGTTCGTTTGACTTTCCTGACTTTCTACCTCCACGTAATTGCCTAGCCGACATCTACAGGAACATATGTAGGAAGATTGTGAGTTTAAGAATTTTCTAGGTGTCATGTGTCGTAAAAAGAATGAAAAACAACATAACTGAAAATAATTTAACTACATCCATAGGATGTCTTGGGTTTGCTCATGTTTGGGCCTCCAAATGTCCCCCATACCATTGCCTGTGTAGTCATGTGGGCCCCCATGACTATTGGGCTTGGTAGGATTCACATTGGTGTCGGCGGGTTAACACTCGCACCATCTGAATGAAAATCGTAAAACATGATTGCGAGATGTATGGTAGGAGGGTGTCCAGGTGTAGACACAATGACAACTCAAAGTGGGGTTAGTTCACACGACGTTTGGTATGGCATGCTTTGGCCTAATAGGTCCTTCGTACTCTCATCGTTAGTCCCCAGGTAGGCAAACTGGTCCTTTATTTTGGATTTATACGAATGCCAAGCCTAGACAGGACGTTTCGACTACCGGTACTCGTACCCTTCCAGTTACTACATGCCTGTCGTGATAACTCACTTTGATGTGATTTGAAAAATACAAAATCATTGCAAAAATCATGGAAATAGTGAGGTGTGTGCTCTCATAGATATGATATGTTATAAGGATATGAATTATGATGAGCATTGCATATTAACATGTACTTGTGAGCGTGCTTGCATAATATTGGGTGTGAAATAAACATGAAACATATAAACATCATGAATTTTTGCATGTAATGCATAATCAATTAAAATTTAATCAACTATAGTATAGGCTCTAAGGGTCTAATAACCTATCCAATATCCCTATAGTCACAAGCTCTGATACCAATCTGTCACACCCTGACCCGCAGCGGAATAAAAGTCGGGGCATAATTGGGTCATCACCAAAGCTCATGATATTTACTAAGAAGTTTCATATTTATTAAATTCAAATTTACAAACTAAAATATCCAATAAACAAAATTCATACAATTACAAAGGAAAACAAAACTAAACGTTCATTCCAAAGCATTAACTTGTTTATTCTTCTAGGCCATCCTAAGTGTTTCTTTCCTCAACTGGATCACCTGTATCATGTGTAACAGGGGAGATTTTGGGTCAACAAAGTTGGCGAGTGAATCTTGATAAAACATTTTAAATAATTTCTTGTTTTATTCATTAAAGAAAATTCGTGCATTAATCATAGGTGAGCAAACGTATATATGTAAACAATCACAAACCACTTTGGATGAATATATGACGTGAATGATGATGAATTTGAGATCAAGGCTCAATCAAACGGAGCCGATCTAACGAGGCACCTGATGCTCAATCCGTATCCCACGGGGAACTGATGGGCCTAATGAAATGCGTGCACTGAAATGATAAATTTAATCTACATATAAATCACACAACAATCGATACACATTTGATCACGGAATGATATATGCACATGTGTTTAGATAAAATAAAGGAATAGTACGACACATGATACACCCCAAAAGATGATTAAAACGGGGAATTAGTAGAGATTCACTCACAGTGGGTGCGTTCCTTGATGACGATGAATGCGCACGAATTTATGATTCAACCGACGAGGGAAAACTAACCTAAATAACAACGAAATAATTCGGTAAATAAATAAATTTTATTTGAGATTAATATTTTTAATTAGTGCTCTTAATGAGATTTTTAGATTTATTTTTGTGAGTTTAATGCAAATTTTTAACCTTAGAAATCTTATTTTTTTTAAGTATTTTTAAATAATTTTTCAATTTAATAAAAAAAAATAAGAAAACAAAAATTAAAAATAAGTTGACCTTGTCAGGTCTGACCGATTGGATAGCATGTAATTCAGGCAGCGTGTGAGGTTCGAACCCGTGACCCCCCGTATGCGTGCACGCAGCTCTACCAACTGAGCTACGTGTCTAACCCGAAATAATATCTATTTTAATTATATATATATACTAGTTAGGTTAATACAGAATTTATTTTAAAAAGATTTATAAACCTTCAAAGTCGGTTGAGATTTCACGATTCGAACCCGAGACCTTTAGTTCTCGTGCCTATTTGTATTAACTTTAAACACTTGTTCCAGAGCGATCTGAGTGAGTTAAAAAGCTTGGTTTTATTTACAGAAATTCGGTAACGTATACGAGTCGAACCCAGGGCATGTGTTGTATAATTGCACACAGTCCACCACTGGACTGTGTGTCTAACCCGATTAAAAATCTGATTTTAATTACATAAATTACTTATCCCCACTTCGTCTTCTTCATTTTAAATCCATACCAGAACTCTCACCCGCCCAAACTTTTCTTTCTGATTGTTGTTAGTAATCGACAGCAAATAATGTTAATTAGGTGAAAAAGATTAGCAAGGGAGATCTACCGTAACAGAGATGGCGGCACGATCCCGGCGACTGGATTTTGATGATTCCGGTGGTTCTCCGGTGAGACAGAGCTCCTTTCAGGTGACCGAGTTTTAAAGAGTAAGCTAGAGAGTATGAGTGAATTCTGAAGGGGAATTCGTCTGGTATTTATAAGGGAAACAGGGGGTGTTGAATTTCGGTTTTTGGAAACCTGTTCGCGTGATTGATTCTTGGTTTAAGGTAAGTTGGTTCGAATTCGGAAGGATTTGACGCGGTTACAGCTGCGAATTTTGAATTGCCAGACAGGGCGAGATCAGCGGTTCGCTGATTTGAATTTGCAGGCACAGGTGGTTTGTGCATAAGTATAAGTTGTTTCCAGATTCTAACCAAAAGGTGTGTGTGGCTCAGTGGTGTTTGCGGTGTATGTTAACCCGGGGAACCCGGGTTCGATCCCCGGCTAGCCCGTTTTGAGTTTTTATTTTTATATTCTATATTATAAGTTAAACCATTTACTAATTACAAATATTTAATATTTGATTTGATTATTTACTTTATTTTATTCAAGTTATTTTAAACAAAAAGAATTCTAATGAACAAAAAAAATTAAGACCACCCGACATAAATAAATACTCTTTGATTGGTAACTTGGGGCGGGTTTTCGAAACCCGATTTACACGAATGTTACAAGGATGGCTAAGTTGGTGATTCAACAAGCATTGCCGTTTGGACACTTCGACAACCCTCTTTTAACTACGGTTATTAGGGAGACGCTTCAACCACGCTACAAACATGTAAGTCGTCGTACTTTAAAACGCTATTGTTTAAATTTATGGGAAAATAAAAGAAAAGACTTAATTGTTTTTTTTAAGTTAAAAACTAGTGTTAACTTAACTAGTGATGTGTGGTTGGCTCCACACGATTTACCGGAATCGTACATTTGTGTCGCCGCTCATTGGGTTGATCCCGATACGTGGCAAATGATGAAGCGTACGATTACGTTTGACGAGTTTTCTTCTCCTCATACGGAGAAAATATTTATAAAATTATAAATGCTACAATAATTAAATATTGTTTAGAGGGATAAAATATTTTCAATATCATTTGATAATGCTTCAAACAACACATTGACAATCGATAAATTAAAAGTAAAGTACAAACCTATTGTTGATGGGTATTTTATCACACACGTTGTGTTGCACATATTATTAACTTTGATATTTTGTCATGGTGGAAATAAAAAGAATTGGAATTCCCGATTCTAGCCACCATGGCTCGTGATACACTAATGGTCCAAGCTTCCACGGTAGCTTAGGAAATTGCGTTTTCTCTTAGTGACAGGGTATTATTCATTCGAAGAACAAGACTAACACCTGAATAATTAGAGATGGCAATTTACCTAAAGGATCATTTGGATGCCGTGGACCGTATTCAAGATAAGACAAGTTTAGAAGACGAAGTGGAATTAGAGAACAAGATTGTTGATGAAGAGGAGGAAGACGAAGTAGAGACTAATTATTCCGAAGACGATTGTACAGAAGTGCCTGCACCAAAGCGAGCCGCAAGCCAAAATGCCACACCCGCAAGTAAACGGTCAAAGAAATAAATGTAACTTGTTAGGACCGGTTCCAAGTTATAAATAAACCGGTTACTAATGTTTGTTTTTTTATTCCAAGTATCAGTGTTCGACTTTTTTTTTATCATTTTAAGTTTTTGTTAATGTAATTTTTTTATAACCCGTTACAAGGTATAAAACGAAATATAAATATTTATTAGAACCGGTTACATTACATGACAATTTAAACGAAAGTTAAATCTTACAAATTCTACATTACATAAAACACACTAAACATTCGAAGAACCGGTTCCGGATCTTTCACCGGCTTCATTTTTCTTCGCCTTTGTAAACGGACAATGACGATCAGTGTGTTTCTTTAACGTGGAGTTGGCCGTAGCCTTCATGAATTTCCCACATGCTTTGCACCATGCCATCTCGTGGCCATCGGTCATTAAGCACAAGTCAAAGCGCTTCCAAATTGCGAGGTTTCGTTTAGTTTCAAAAACCATTACGACCTCATCGTTGCACGCCATTGGATCTTTGAAATAATGGATTTAAAGGTGTAAGTATTGTATGTTTGAAGTGGGATGAAAGGAAAAGATGGGTATATATAATAGAAATCGGTTTTAATGAGCATTAATCAGTTTCCAACGGCATTATAGGCGTTGGAACCGGTTTCTACCGTGTTTTTGCAGCTTTTCTTTGAATTACCCGCCGGAACCGGTTTTTCAGAGGAACCGGTTCCAACTCTACCCGAAATCGGTTACACCCGGTTCTAGTTTCAATGGTTAAAACCTGGGTAAGAACCGGAACCGGTTACACCAAGAACCGGTTCCATTCACACTCATTCAGGAACCGGGTTCGGTTAGGAATCGGTTTCCGAGTATAAAAAAAAAACCCGAATATGTCCACCTCTATGATCTACTAATGTTCATGATAATCGTCTTAAAAATTACACCGTATTTTTTGTAGTATCTACATCAAGATACGGAGCAAGTTCCTCTGCTGTAACAATACCACCATTTGATGCAATGTACTCACCAATCTGCAATCGTATAAATAATATATTATCTATATAATACACAAGTATGAACTTTATAGCAAGAAAAACATTTATATTAACGGACCACTAAACTAGTGCTCAAATATTACCAACTTCTAACTTTTTTCTTCAATACCTTCATTTGGAAGTCATGCATTTGAACAAAATTCAAACTTTTCAAACCTTTTAAATTAAGTAAAATTTCACACTCTTATTCAATCAAGTCTAAGTTAATGACTCTGATTTAACGTTCTTAGTCAGAGTGATTTACCGGATTTTTAGTAATGAAAATAGTTGCTTCGTTATCTACATGTATGAGAGTAGTAAGAAACTGCAAACCGTAATCTCTCATTTGTTGTTGAATCCAGAGTACTCAACAACCGATGGCCGCTACGTACTATGCTTTGCAAGTTGAAAGAGATACAGTCGTCTACTTCTTACAGTGCCACGTCACAAGACGACTTCTAAAGAATTGGCAGCCCGCTGTTGTAGATTTTGCATATTTCTTACAACTTCCATATATATGTGCTAGGTGGTTTGTACATTATCATGCGCAACGTTGTTTTGAACAAAACTTATCAAAACGTAGATAAAAATAAGCACGTCGCAATGTTATATTCAAGATATTATAAGATATCGAATTTTGAAAGTTACACACAAAACAAACATGAAAAACTTACGAGTGTGTCGACCAGAAAATTAGAAAAATGTAAAATTTAAATGATAAGTTCAATTAAAGTGGAAGGGGAGGTGTTTTAAGCTTTTTGAGGGGTCATAAACTAACATTCAAAAGCAAGCTTCATACGCTTGTACGTATAGCATACAAATTTGTACAATTTCACAGTGAACAATTGGACCTATTCACAACCAATGTTTTGCCAATTGTTATATTGTTTTTATAAGTTTTAGAGCACAGATGTATAATATTCACGAAACATCTTATCAATTTTGAAAATGAAATAATGTAAACAATGATCTTGAGAAAAAGAAAACTTCCTTAAACCATCAAACTGAACACCTTTCAGCTAGTAAACCTGCTAATTTGGTTTTTCATTACCTGTGTGGATTCGAAATCCAGTAAAAACCGGTTGAATCGAACCATGAACAATACCAGTTTGTATATGAAAATCAATAAAGGTCAAGTCAAAGTAATCGTTACAAATCGTGTCCGAAAATAAGGTGACCCGAGTTCAATCCCCACCGATTTCAGTTCCGTTGACATGTTCAAAAGTAAAACAAAAATTCCAAAGGGGAAAAGAACTAAACAGTCCCATTTCCAACACAGCTCTTTGTTTCCAAACGTAAACCAAAACCTACTCGTTTCTTTCCGATCTTACCCTCCATCTCTGACCCTGTGGATTCCCATTGTTCGGGTTCCTCTTATGCGCGTCATTGTTAGAAACCACCTCGTCTTGACTTTGACTTGTACTTTGACTTTGACTTCCCTGCAAAGGTCTTTGATTGACCTCTTGTTTGAACTGTTTTTAGACGGATATCGTTGTTGCACTTGTGTGGGACCATGTGCACCTCTATGAGTCTGTGAATGGGAACCACCATTCCTATTTTGGTATTGATTATTACAGTTGTACGTCTGCAAATGGGGCCCGGTTGGGCTCCTAAGGATCCCAGCCTGGTTTGTGCGACCCTGAGGATGAATTCTTAACTGATTCATGCCCGAGCCTGCATGTTGAGATCTAGTAATGATGCTCAATACTTCGGGCCTAAGGAGAACAGTAAGCGGGTGCGTTTGGTTGGTAGATAGCTTTTGATAGCTAGATTGAAATGCTTGTACGATTTTATGAAGGTTTCGTTGCCCAACAGCCCTTGCACAATTCGCTGGTTGCTCGAATGGGTCCTCAATCTATTAGCAGCAAAACCAGAGTTTCATATTTTAACTTTTTTATGCTTGATAGCGTTTCATATGTTGGGTAGCAATTTCAACCCTTTAATAATGAATGGGTCAATTCTGGTTGTGTTTTCTCTATTCTCAAATATGTCAAAATAAACAATCTACTGAGAAATGTGATAAGCATTCTAGACAACACATTTTTCCTAAGCAAAAAAAAAATGCAATTTGTTTTCCGCTAAATCACCCCTTTTCCTGTTAGTTTTTTTTTTTCAATTACACACGTGCATATGCGGTGTTTAAAATTGAAAAATAAGTATTGTACATACATGTTTGATGATGTACAGATATGTACAAATGTGTATAAATGATTGTACACAATCATATATGTATATAAAGAAAGATTATGGTTCTGAAAATGTTTTTCTAGTGTACATATATTTGTAATACGTGTTTAAAATTGAAAAATAAGCATCGTACATATATGCTTGATGTATAATTGAAAATTTAACAATTGACAATATACACAAGTGTATAATTAAAAATTGACAGAAAAATTGACAATATACACAAGTGTGTAGTTAAAAAGTGACAGAAAATTTGACAATATACACAAGTGTGTAATTAAAAATTGACGGTATACACGTGTGTAATTAAAAGAACTTCTTATAAAGGGTGATTAGCAATTAAAAACACCTTTTTTTCTTAATTTTTATTTTTTTGCTTGCATATCAATGCAAGCATGCAACCAGGCCCAGCATGTACTAAAAATGACCCATTTCAACCTGAACGTTTTGACCCTTCCCCAACCTACCGTCTTGCCTCATCTATGATACATGCATGTAAACATATACACATACATATACAAGCATGAGGGAAAGAAGACGTACATATAACGCGTAAGTTTTTGGTTGCCATATCATGTTAGTATCAATGTCTTCCCATTGTCCATTATGTGGACTAATCCCTTGTGTCAAAGCCCTCGTATTAATATCGCAAAACTGAAATAAAAAACAATTAAATTATCACTAGAAATCTTAACAGAAACTGGTATATGCACATAGAACTTACTTTTGCAAGAAATGAAATAAAGAGATCAGCCAAAGAGCTTCTATTAATCACTCTCGACCTATCGGATTTAATCCTGTTTATGTTCACGCTACATATGTCTTCAATATTTTTCTCCGCAGTTGCTCTTACGCCTGTTTCACAAATGATTATTGTATAACCTTCTAATTATATACATGTATTTTTTTTATTTTTTAAACAAATATAAACATAATACCGAAAAGGTCATCAGCCATGTTCCCGGGGTATATTTCACTAAGTGGTGGTAGAATAGCAGGTCCACAAGTCTGAAAGAAATATGGTAAAATAAGTTTAAAAAGTGGAAACATGCTAAATTTGACAAATAAAACAAAAAAAAAAGTTTAAAATTATAAAATAACCTGAAAATGGAATATTATGAGTAAACTAAGGGAATAAGAATTGAAGGTTCCGGTTTTGGGATCGTTAATACCATGTGCCTTTGCCCATTCTTTAACCTGCACACGATCGTTCAAAATAGAATATATAATGTTCTTTACATTGTCACTTATAGCTAGTAAAATAAAAAGAAATAAAAACACCTACAATTAGAACCATGTCACGGAAACGATCATCAATCCCGTTTATCCAAAACAACAACTTCGACTTCATTTGACCGCTCAAATTGTTGATAGATATGTCACACGAAATATTGCCGTTGTTGCTATTACATTTTAGGATAGGCACTCTTGCATGGGAGATATATTTTATCCCATGAAATCCACCTGTGAACCGACATTAACAATAACATTAATTAATATATGAGTATATTAACAATTTATATTTAAACACAAGTTAGAAAACAAGACGCTTACTTATACTTTTCAAAGCTTTTAAAACGTCTATTAGTAACGTTTGCTTGAGTTTTTTCCCAGCAGTAGGAATGTACGAGCCATTTGGTAACTCGATCGAGATATCTAAATCGCCCCATCTTGTAAAGAGGTTAGACACAAATGAACCGAACGGCTCCACTGTGGCACCTACTTGCATAATCAAATTCACAATTTAAATAATTGCGTAAGTTTCACACAATTTAATACAGGATGATGCGTACTTACCTCTAAGAATATCCACAGTTTGAACAACAGACTGAAGATCATTAATAATTTGAAATCGTTTTGCCCAATCACCCTCTGTGGGATTGACAACTTGAAGAATATCGATGAGAGTAGCCACTAATGAATGATTAGAATTCATCTTCGAGCCGCCAGTAACACAGAAGCTGACAGATGTGACTGAAAACATACAACTGATTTTAAGATCAACCATATTTAAAAGAGCAAAATGAATAATATTGTAACTTTCAAATTGAAATTCTAACGTTATATAGCCTACTAGACGAAAAAATGACATTGAGGAATGTGAGCTTAACTTCAAATTATGCAAATCTATCTTAAAAGTTCTCGTAATCCTCTTTATGTGTGTGAATGTAGCCTTTAGCTACAACTCAAGCCTTACAAAAAGAATAAATTCTACAAGATTTGAGTTTCATAATGCACACCAACTACTAACCAGTACAGACCTATGAAAAGAAAAGATCAACAAGATCTCAATATTCGTTCTTACAACTAATTAATAACCGAATAATACCACACCCTATAGAATTATTCGAACATTCTGTTAAAAACAATGCAGCATGTTACATTCAACACAAACACAAGTCATCTTAACAAATGTCAATTCTTGCATAGGTAACCAAAATGTCCAACACATCTTGCAGAGTAAATGCAAACAAAATGCCAATAAATTATCCTATTTACTCAATTAATTTCACATACACCTGAAACTAAGGGGTTGTTTGGCAACTTTTGAAAGGGCAAGTGATAAACCAGTAAGAGGTCTGAACCATTAAGCGTTGAACCATTAAAAGCCAGTATAATGCTTAACCATTCAAAGGCAAATGTCTGACCAATTTGAAGAGGTCTTTAACCACAGTATAATGCTTAACCATTCAGAGACAAATGTCTGAACCATTCAAACATCTGCTAGCTTGCGAAACAAACAGTCTAGTCTGAACCATTAAGAAAGAACATTAAAAGCTGAAACAAACAGCCTAAATCTGATTCTTAAAATGAAGCAACAAGTTAACAAGACTGAGAACAAAATAAACCACTTTCACTTCAAATTCACCTACCATACATTTAACAAACATTGGATGTCAGATAAGAAGTTAATTCATTTCAACTTGTACAGAGATAAAAGGGGGACTATTATTCACTGTTCAATTAAATAGGGAATTAGCAGGCGAAAATAACAAAAGGGTAATCCAATATATCGATAAATAAGATGTGAGTGAAGGAGAATAAGGTACCGGAAATCTGAATCTTAACATTATCGGAGTGGAATTGAAAGAAGACAAGGGTTTAGATGAAGGGAATTAGAGGGTTGGGGAAGGCGGGAGTTATCTCATTGGCGGCGGGTGGTGTTGATGGGGGCCTGCTGCCACTGTAAATGTGATGAAGAAACAGAATGCATTGTTATAATAATGTTAGGGCTTGTAATTTCCAGGAAACTACGCAACCAAAGCAAGGGAATCATCACAACTTTTATTATTCTAACTTTTTTTCTTTTTCAAGTTTTTCATTCTTATTTTTATTTGTAATTCTCTATTCGTTATAAACCCGTCTATTATCCAGGCTTGAATTATATGATAGAAAAATAACGTGTAAAAGAGTTTACATATGATATAAATTAAACTATTTGATGTCGATGATACTTCGACTATTTAGATGCTAATAGCTAATCGAAACATATGAAGAGAAGATTTTAAATCCCAAATAGCTCGAATGTTTATTTTTGGTAATAAAGTAAACTGTATTAATTTCGATAAATTGGAATTTAATTAAATTCAAAGACTTTGATGTAGGGAAGTTTGTTATCGTATAAAAAATCATATAAATAAATAAAAAAAAGTGAACAGAACAAGAAAGGAGATAACGGGTCTCCTTGTCTCGAACCCCTTTTCAATTTGAATTCCTCTGTAGGGTTGCCAATAACTAACACTGACGACCTAGAAGACACTAAACAAGCAGTGATCCCCCAAATCCATCTATTATTGAACTCCGTCGCCTCCATAACACGGATAAGATAGTCCTAACTAAACGAATTGTAGCCTTTTCAAAGTCAATCTTTTAAAACATCATTTTTATGTATTCTTTTTGTATAATCTCACCACGTCGTTTATTATCAACGCCCCATCAAGAATCTGTCTACCTTTAATAAAAGTATACTGAACCGGACTCACCACCTGATCCACCACTTTAGCTAATTTGTTAGTCAACAGTTTAGTAAAAATCTTGTACTGTATGTTTATCAAACTAATCGGTCGATAATTAGTAATCATTGAAGGACAATAATTTATAGGGGTAAGAGTGATAAAAGACACATTATACCCATTCAAAATATTAGCTGACGAACCAAATATCGAAACAAATGCTTAAATATCATTCTTCATATCCTCCAAAACCCCATAAAGCCACTTGGACTCAAAGCATTGTTTGAGCCATCTCCTACACAGCTCTTTCACTTTTCCATTGAACACATCTGCCACAAAAATAAAAATAAAAGTCAGTGATAATGTATAGTTTTATGCGAGAAAATGAATTCTTGGAAATAAGAAAAGTCTATGTGAAAATTAGAGCATTCATAATCAATTCACCATCCTCATCCCAAAAAATTAATTAAATTCATCATTCCCTAAATTCATCTCTTATTTTCTAAAACCATCTCATATTCCATTCCCCTTCCCTTTCTCTATAATTGTTTTACCTATAATTTAACTAATATGTTTAGATATCAATCATTTAACTAGTTGCTTGAATTTAGGGGATGAATAGGGAATCCTTAAATATGAGGATTCACTTTAGCTTTTCCTTAAAATATGAGGATGGGGTATAGAGATGAGGAATGGGATGGGGTGATGTTTTTAGGTGATTTCTTAAAAATTTTAAGGATGATGAATAGATTGGGATGTGTGCTCTTAAAGCATTCCCAACTCATTTCACGTCCCTTTACAAGACATGCGCCTCTACCAAGTGAGCTAGCCCTACATTGGCATAACTTTTAGTTAAATTACAGATAAGAGAATGAAATTTTAGTTACATAAAAGAGAATAGGTGCATAACGCCATGTCACGTAGTTAATGAGCTTTAATTAAGTTACCGTTTAAGTATCAAATTGTAGCTTAACTAAGAATTAAATAAAAGAAAAAAAACAAAGAAATAAAGTGTGAGTGGGTCGGACCAAACACCTTTACCCTCTTACACCCGTTAAAGGAGGTGACACTCCCCACTTTGACATCCTCGTTTCACGCTTGCGTTTTGGCATTTAATGTCTGAATTGGCTTAGGGGGGCTTTGGCGCCAGTGAGTTTAACGCCCACAACATGGAGTCATGGGTGGATCTATGAAAGGGGTAGGTTTAGCCCAGAAAACCCCTTAGCTTTACGAGTGAAGTGCAAAACTAATACAATTTATTTTTCTTCTCCATTTTGTGTCATATATTCGGATAGTTGGATGCTCCTAGGTTCAATTTTTTTAAGATACCCTAAATTATTTTATAGAACAGCCACAGTGTAAAGCGTTATATATCATGTATCATACAACTTTTTTCTAGAGTTATTTTACCATATAACATATTATCTGATTACCGGAATCTTTTGTTTGATTTTGTCAGCGATTATGTTGGTGGTGGGCAGAGGTGATCGGTGGGGCACATGGTACTGGTTTATGAC
Organism: Scalesia atractyloides; assembly: GCA_947069175.1. Classification (NCBI taxonomy): domain Eukaryota; kingdom Viridiplantae; phylum Streptophyta; class Magnoliopsida; order Asterales; family Asteraceae; genus Scalesia; species Scalesia atractyloides. The sequence goes on along the minus strand of CAMTDV010000012.1, from coordinate 20,799,274 downwards.
TTTATAATCATCTCCATCAAACCTAGAAAACATCTATCCATCAATCAAATTTAAATTTAGATACTTATAAACAAAACAAACAAAAAACAATTATTACAACAAGCTAACCAAATTGTTATTATTTTTTTTATAAAAGCAGAAAACAATTTATAGCAATCTTAAGATACAAAAAGTACATAGATTTTTTTTAAAAAAAAGTAAGTATAAAAGTTTAAAAATCTAATTTTCCAAAAGGGATATTGGATTTAAATAACCTCAACTTTCATCAATTGGTCGATAACACTCACAACTTTCGATTTGTACATCAGCACTCCCAACTTTCAACTTATTGGCCGATAACACTCCCTAACTAACTGAACCCTAACCCAGTTAGTTTTTGTTGACGTGGCTCTTGATGCGGCCATTTTTGCTGACATGGGATATGACATGGAAATTGATGTTGCATTTTGATGACGTGGTAGCTGACGTGACATTTTTTATGCCGTGGCTCTTGATGCGGCCATTTTGCTGACATGGGATATGACATGGAAATTGATGTGGCATTTTGATGACGTGGTAGCTGACGTGACATTTTTTATGCCGTGGCAGCTGACATCAACTAATTGGATTAAGGTTCAGTTAGTTAGGGAGTGTTATTGGCCAATAAGATGAAAGTTGGAAGTGCTGGTGTACAAATCAAAAGTTAACATTTTAGACTTTTTAGTACCTTTTGTATAATAATAATAATAATAATAATAATAATAATAATAATAATAATAATAATAATAATAATAATAATAATAATACAAATGATATAATATGAGTTCATACTAAAAAATATGTAAATATTTTAAATATAGTGAAAATAAAACATGTGTGTCAGATATAAATATGCTTACAAAAATTATATTAAACCCTTATACACATCTAGGGATGAGCACGGTACTCGTTTGATACCGAACTCGTACCGGTATCGAAAAACAGGAAAGTGGGTACCGGTATTGTATACCGGTATTTACCAGTGTTTTACCAATAAATACCGGTACCAAAAAAAGGGAAAGTGAGTACCGGTACCGAATATACCCAGTACGGTTTGGTACCGGTACGGTTCTAATTACTCATCCCTAGACACATCATAAAGCTGAAACAAGAGTACAAAAAGTTGCCCATGTCATTATAGTTCTATTGGCATCTTAGGGGGTGGGATAAAGATTAACAGTTATTAGGTACTGGGTTTGATTCTCACAAGAGGGAGTTTTTCAAATTTTTTGGCTTTCCTCCTGAATTGGTGTATATACATTAGTGCATGGTGAAAATGAATATGATCTGGTGGTTTCATCGATGGCATGATCATACTCCAGTAATATGTTACTGATCCAAATTTATCGTTTAAAAAAAGAGTACAAAAAGCTCACAATAGCCTCACTATTGATTGGACAATAGATCATGCTTCGACCATAATGCCATACTTAGACACAATTCAATGATGAAGCTTTCATGGTAGATTCTACGGCTCTACCATGCATCGACGTATGAAGGTCCGACGAAATCATGGATACAAAAGTACAAAACGGCAAGAGTTGATCCCATGGTATTACCCTGAATTTAGTGTCCAAGTTGTAGACACATTTTCTTTGTTATCAAGCAGTCGAACAACATTGATATATGTATGTTACCAAGACGTACTGTGAGAAGTCAAGATCAATACAAACTCAAGTATGACGCGACAAACACAAGATCGACCAATGACAAAGTTTATATGTGGAAAAACACTTGATAAAGTTTTTATAAAATTTAAAGTGAAATGATTGGGCGGATTAGAGAAAAAAGGTTCAAACATAAAAGCAAGTCAAAAGGAAGAGTTAAACAAATAAAAAGTGATCGATGTTTTAAAGGAAGCAAAGCCTCTTTTAGTTTTTCCTTAATGCTTTGGGTTTTGTATATAGATTATCCTTAGGGGTAGGGCAATTCCAAGGTACTACTCTTACCCCAACTAATTAAATTGCACTATTTCAAATACCATTCTAAGTACCCTTACAACATAAAACACTATTGGTGTTCTATACCCTTGTCATAAACTCTTTTTTAATTTAATTTAAATAAATAAATAAAGTCAAATTCCTTACAACCAATCACGGTCTTCTTTGACCTCAAACACCTCAAATCTTGCACGGGTTCACTTTGACGGAGAAACAATTCGTCAACCCTACCCTTGTGGGTGGGGGCGGTGTTGTGACACAACAAACTACCCGGGGAGGGTATCCGTGAGGGTGCCCCGACCCCCTTAGTTTGATTTGGCAAAAAGTTCTCTTTTACCATTAAACTCATTTATGTTATATGGATATCAGGAAAAAAAGATTGCGTCTAATTAATTCTGACTTGTCACAATTGCAAAAAGTTGGTGAGAAAGAATAAGCACAAACTTAGCATGGTCGATGTCATGTTTAGCTATGGATTGGTTGTCCAATCAAGGCGAAATTTCAAGTCTACCTCGGTCACATTTATCTAAAGAGATCATTCCTACACTTTTACTGATTTCTTTAAAAAAATATAGAAAATTGAAACTACAATCTCATAAGTGAAATTTCATTCATACACATTTCATATATGAAAGATCCAACTCTTATACGTGTGTTGTCGATGGTGATCACTACCATACTTGTATACTAGTAAGAATAATGGTGACCACTACCTAGAATAAATAGAAGGTAACAAAAGTTGAACACTTCCTTTCCTATACCAGTGATAATACCGAAAGATAAACACTTCCTTGAATATGAGAAGTTAAGTAATGATCATTTACATATTGTAACAAACGGGATGCCAAGATGATTTCTATTAGCTTAGACAGAAGATAATGAAGAACAACACTTGGTCGAAGGCTAAGGAGTGAACAAACGGGACGCCAAGGTGATTCCTATTAGCTTAGACAGAAGATAATGAAGAACAACACTTGGTCGAAGGCTAAGGAGTGAACGTAACGTGAGTTTGTTAACACCCATCAAAACCAGTACACGTCTTAATTTGTTTTTATATAATGGAATCTCTCAAAATGTTACTTCCATATCTTTTATTAACACCAAAGTATTCCACAAGAAGTATTTTTAGTAACAAACAAAAAGTTTTAAAGGACTGTCAAAATTTTAGAAATAACATATTCACCATCTCGAAGTGTTAAATACAGGGTTAGCCTAAACCTACCCTCTTCTTACTTATCATAATCCCCTCTTTGAAAAACTATTATTTTTTAAAGGTTTTTTAAAGGGTCAAAAACACTTTATGTAAGAAAAATGAAAACCGTGTTTTAAAACAAAAAATCAAAAACAGGTATTAAAAATATCATTATATTTAAAATGTTCAAAATTGTTTGAAAAGCATTTTCTCTAACTAGCTAGTATTTTATGTTTTTACAAAATGTCTTTAAAAGATAACCATATAACTTTTTTAAGATAATCATATAACTTTTTTATATAAAGTAATAAAACCAATAAAAATGTTGTTTTCTTTTTTTACAAGTGTCTTTTAAAGATAATCAAATGTCAATGTAGAGATAGCCCATTTAATAATGATACTTACCTTTTAGAAAAAAAGATGTTAGATTTAAACCTAAGAAAAGAGAGTATTTTGTACTATTTGATATAAAGTAGAGTAACATTTAGCTAAAAGATAATCAAATTGAATTAACTTTTTAATATTGTTTGTCTATTCGGGTGGGGAAAGAACCAGACGGCTGGTTAAACCAAATACCATTTTTATCTATTAACAAAGGACATGAAAAATGTCTTAAAAATGTTAATAACTATCTCTAAAAATTATTAAAGAAATTAAACAACTTTAAAAATATGTTCTATTTAATTAAGGAAAAAAACACTAATTTAAAAAACGTTTTCAATTAAAAAAAAGACGTCTTCAAAATGTTCTATAAAAATTAATAAATGTTTTCTTAAAATAAGAAAAAAATGACAAAAAGCAAGTTTGACTTGTACGGATGTGAAACTTAAGGAAGAAGGCACGTTCAATTAAAATGAAAGCAAGTTGGCACAACCGGTACCCTTAATACATATAACAGATAATGAAACTTTTTAAAAAGACTAAACTGCTAAAATGGTCCTAAAAATTTGGTTACTTTTATTAGTTTATTATAAAATTTAAACTTTTTGAATTTGGGGTTTATATGGTTTCAATTTTATGTCATTTTCATCGAAAAGCAAAATCTGATCTGATTTCTGAGTTAACATTTAACTTTTTTGTCTTTTTCTTCCATTTTAATAAAGGGCAAAATAGTCAGATTTTTTTTAATTTTATAATAAAATATTAAAAGACCATTTTGGCCTTCATTAAATAGGAGGAAGAATACAAAAAAGTTGGATGTTAACTGAAAAATCTGACCAGATTTTGATTTTGGATTAAATGACAACAAAATTGAAACCACAGGGACTCAGATTTAAAAGGTTTGAGTTTTTGTCTAAAGCGGCAAAAGTGACCAAACCTTAGGGATCATTTTGACAGTTTACTCTTTTAAATATAATTAAGGAGAACACTTAGGTGATGGGGTGTATTTTAATATTTGGGGTGTTAATGGTGACATGGTATGTTAACCGAGATTGCAAATCACTTCCTACTTATGTTAAGGGGAATTAAATGGGTTGTATGTTAACCAAATGTTAATAGATTCAATTAATTATTATTTTTTTTAATTTTTTAAGCCAAAAACCACTAAAGTTAGGGGTTAAATGAAGTTAAAAGGGATTAAACCATTTTCTTGGATTGAGGTAAAATGAAATGGGGAAGAAAGGTTGATCAAGCACTTAGGTGGAGTTAAGATAAGTTAAAATATATCCAAAAGCCTTACTTGATTGGAGTTAAGATGAGTTAAGTATACCCAAAGATCTTATATAGTATGAATCTTCAAAGGCCTTACCCAGGTTAGAATCAAGTACAAAGTGTAAATAAATAAGGAAGATAGATTCTAGTCCATTAATATTAGACAACAAGGATTGGAATTAGTTTTGGAAGAAAAAAATTAGGGAAAAGATATAAAGATTAAATGGATTTGTTGACAAATCGTCCATAACTTTTTCATACGTTGTTGTTTTTTTTTAAAAAAAAAATCACATAATAACGAGCGTTTTTTTATCTTTAATATGAGTATGATATTGCTATATAAAAAAAATAAAAAAGTTACATTTTTACTGGATTTCTATGCATTGTGTTAAAAGTTCTGGAAATTGTGTTTTTTAACTGGGTTTTGATCATGCATTTTTTACTAGGGTTTCTATACATTTGTTATTGTCGAAACCTATAACACAATGTTATTTTGGGTTCTTTTCATTGTGTTTTTATTATCAGTCCGATAACATAATGTATAATACAATAAAGATGAGTTTTCTTTGCATTGTGTTAAAGGTTCTGGTCATTGTGTTTTTAACTGAATTTTGGTCATTATTTTTTACTAGAGTTTTTATACATTATTTTATTATCAGAACCTATAACACAATTTATTTTGGGTTCTGTCATTTGTGTTTTTTATTATCAGACCCTATAACACTATGTATGACACAGTGAAGATGGGTTTTCTATACATTGTGTTTAATTTTTTGGTCACTGTGTTTTTTAACTGGGTTTTGGTCATTACATTTTACTAGTGTTTCTACACATTGTGTTATTATAAGAACCTATAACACAATGTATCGCACAATAATTAATGATGTTATATTCGGGTTTTCTGTATTTTTTGTTATTAGTTTTGATTATTGTCTTTAGTTTGTTATCTATTGTGTTTTAGTATGTTTGTCCATTGTGTTTTTTGTTCTTTTGTCCATTGTGTTTAATCAACCGTCTGTTGTGTTTTAGTCTGTATTTCATTTTGTTTTTCGTTTGTTGTCCATTATGTTTTAGTCTGTTGCCCATTGTGTTTTTGTATCTGATGTTAGTTGTGTTTTTAATCTACTTTCCATTGTTCCAATGTGTATTTAGCTTAATACTCATTGTGTTTTATGTTTTGTCTATTGTGTTTTACGCAACAGGGTTTTCAATTATTCTTTTCTAAAAGTATAACAATAGAGTAATTCACACCCTCAAAATCCACATGCAGGGTTTAACCGCGAGGCGTGCGACTGGCCAGGATTTAGCCACTAATCATGTTAAACCGACCATTTAAATTATAAAAGCATAACTATCAACATGACTAGCGATAAAATTTAAATGTCCAAAACACAGTTTATGTTGCAGCGGAACAATAAAGTAAAAACCCATTGAAACTTAAAACCACAAGTTTAATAAATGATCGAAACATAAAGCGTTAACGAACCACACATTCCAGCGATTGAAACGCTCGCGCATAGCTGTACCTAACGTCCTGCAAAGCATGCAATAGCATGTCAACATAAAGTTGGCGAGTTCACAGTTTTCAGCGTTGTTACAAAAATAAGATCGTTTAAATACTTTAGTTTTATAAGATATGTCATAGGAAGCTACCCCATCGTTAAGCAATTAAACTATGTGGTACCGAAACTTGACTGTTCTAGTTGTTTGTGCCCCGTGTCAATGTCTATCATCAATGACCAGTTGCTAAGGCAAAGGTCATGTCCGCCCTTCCCGACACAGTGTGAGGTTTGTCAAACCTAATAGCGCTATCAACTAATACCTCGTTCGCCAAACCCGACGACTAATCGGTATAATATGTGAGGACTTTTCAAATAGAGTTCCTTTAGTCCGCGAAAGACATGAAATATAAATTACAGTCTTTATTTGGTAGTATTCCAATACAGGAATAATAGGTAGTCCCAATCTGTCACACCCCGACTTTTCCACAGCCAATCCAAATACCGGTGGGCCCGGGTGGGGAATATCGTGACGTAAGTTGATAACATCATAGACAATTAAACACAACACAGCAGAAGTCTTGGATTTAAATTACTATTACAAACCAAATGTTCAAAATACCAAAATAATATACAGGCTCGTAATAGAAGATCCACAAGCGGATCATAAATTGTACAAAAGAAAGAATGTAAAACAGACTTTAGGCAGATCTAGGATTTGCAAGATCCTCTTATCACTACCGAGCACTTCCAGCCTATTTTCGTATTGTACTTGCAAGCTTAGTCTTTTGAAAGCTGGTAAATACCCCAACTGAATCATTTTGAAAACATTTGAAAATATGTTTTTAGTGCATATCAGCACAAAATCTTTTATAACTTGGGAAAGTTGACGTTGCAACCTTGTTAACAGATTCACATGTTTGTCCATACATACAGGGACCAGTGCGAAAACCGAGACATGATTAACTACACACCACTTACGAACTCACGAAGGAGTTATCCCCAGTGACATGGGTAGTTGCATTTGAGCATTTGTCGGGTGTATGCCTACACCTCGCGCTAAGGTCGTGGCCATTATCTAATGTAATGAGCTGAGGATATCCAGGACACGGTAGTTAACCCCCGATGTTTAAGTTATCAAACAAAACTGATTAAAACAGAATATGTGGATTTACTAGCCACAATCCAACATTCGATTGATCCCATTTCTGACCAAGCAGTAATAGTTTACCGTAACCCAAGCCCGTATAGGGGAAATAAGTCGAGAGACCTGAGCTAGTCTTCGTTTAAACGCAAGATTTATTAACTTAGCCATACACAAAAGCACTAAGTGCAGATAGCATTTACCGGAATTTCTCTAGTCTGGATTATGGCATAAGCTAACCAATTAAATATTAACGGTCTTTCTTAAGTCATATACTTAGACCGACTAGCGTACATGATCAATACTTATAACGCTAGACTAAACGATGATTGGATAGAATGTAGTTTAATCCCAACAAGTACTTTGACTTGTGTAATATGGATAAACTATAAACATTCTGGATTTTGAGACTTAAATGACAAGGTTAGACCCGTTTCGATTCATTTTCGTAAACTAGTTACATGTGCTTAACCGTATGCATATCAGCGATAACGGGTGACCGGATAAGTCATTGACAAGTTCGATATGCCATTATATTTTAAATAAGTTGTAATATCAGTAGGATATCAACTTATATGCCCGTTAAGGTTTTAAAATGAAACTATACCTCATAAGGGCGTTTCTGTAATTTCATCCCGTATAAAAGAAACTTGAATATAATTTAATGTTATAACTATAAGTATTCTGGAAAAATAACTTATTTATGATATAATATCAGTAAGATATTAATCATATGTATAATTTATCTTTTATGAGAAAGCTATGCACCGAAGGGGCATTTTGGTCATTTTAAACTATATTTATTAACCAAGACTTGTTACCTACTGATTTTAAAACTTATTTTAAATATTTTTATAGTAGGTATATGATACTTTTACTGTAGGTACATTATATCAAAATCCAGAATGTTTAGCTTATGCATGATATTTTTACAGTAGGTACATTATATTAAATATTTTTAAGTATGGTTTAAAACCATACTATGCGCCAAAATGACGCTTATGTCGTAAAATGATGATTTGTGTGATGTTTAACGAAAACTGATGTTAAGGTCAGGTTAACATGTCTTAGATATGTTATTTAATATAACATGCCAGTAGGTAAAATATTTATATTGAAAAGATATGATTAAAACAATTTTATAAGCCACAAGGGCCTTAACGCCATTTATCGACATAATACAAGGATTTGTTTATAAACTCAATTTATAATCTGGTTTGACATCCCAAATACTCCTACTTATAATATTACATCAGTAGGAAACTCATTTTCAAATTCATTATCATTAAAACCTCTTTTTATGCAAAAAGGACATTTTAGTCAAAAAAGTATAATTACGGAACTTATGCATAAACTCAAATTCTGATTATGATCATGTAATATAACATCAGAGGGTTATGCTGCATTATATTACGATCATAATGCAACTTTAGATCAGTATCTAACTAATCTAAATTGGGTCAGAATTGAAAGTCAAAGCAGAAGTCAAACTTCGCGACTTTCGGTTGCAAACCGACCCTAGAACTGAAATTGACGAGCCAAACATGTTCTCACATGTTCTAATAATTATTACCAACTTGTTTAAGTGTCAAAATAGGTTTCATAACATATATAAGATCAAATTATAACATTTTCGAAAAATGGCCTGTTTGACTTTTAACATAATAACTTTGACCCGTCAATTGGTCTAGCAAACGTGATCTTCAGGAGGTGCCCTTTATAGGGACTAACATCTACCTTATTACGATCACTTAGCCATGTTTGTTACGAACCATGGCTGGACCATAATGGTCTTAACCGAAAGTCAAGGCATTTTCCGTAAAACGCTTGACTTTTAGCTATAAAAGTCTACAAACGAAAATGCAAGAGGAATGAACACTTACAAGTGTTTCCTAGGATGCAATAGAACTAAGTTGGATAGAGTTGTGAATGGGAAAGGTGCAAGTTTAAATGGTGAACCTTTGCACCTATTTATAGTTGGAGAGCTTGAACGAGGTGATGCTAGGTGTTAAGGGGTGTAAGAGGAAGCTTACAAGTGCCTAAAACGTAGCATAGTAGTTTGGAAAGACATGGTTTCAAATCAAATGGTTTTTGGCAATTTGTGTGGAGGCTAAGGCAATTTTCTGCAGACAAATGCCTCTCGCGCCCCGCGAGCGCCCCATGAGCGCCCCATGGTCAGTTTCAAAGTTTGACACTTTTAACCCCTTAACTTATAAAACCTTCTAAAACACCTTTTTAGCATTTTTAGCCCTCCGTAACCAATATTTGGCATACCCGGGAGTATGCCCGGACATTGTCGAGCTCTCGATTCGTTAAAAGGTCACTCAGAGGTATAAATTAACATGTTGACACTTTTAACCCCTCCATCATCCAACTTTCACATATTTACGGATTTAATCCTTCTCGTCCAACAAACTGGAAACTGGACATATGAGAGTTAGGACTTTGTAAAGGAACACTCAGAGGCCCACTATAAGCATGTTGACTCCGATGTCACTCAGAGGCTGGGCATGTTGACATATCAGTCACTCAGAGGCCAAGTTTAAGCATGTTGACATATCAGTCACTCAGAGGCTAATGATTAAGCATGTTGACATATCAGTCACTCAGAGGCTATTGTTTGAAGCATGTTGACATATCAGTCACTCAGAGGCTACGTTTATGCATGTTGACATCAGACAGTCACTCAGAGGCTCAGTTTGAGCATGTTAACACCTTTAGTCCTAGTAGTCTTTAATAGACTTAAATAAAAATACAACACGTGTCACTATACTATTGGACACGATTTTACGAGGTGTTACACAATCCAAGGATAGTTATGTTTCAGTGGTTCCAAATCCAGGACCCGCTTGTAGCCCCAAACTAGGGGTATACGTGTGCTATCCCAAACCAGAGAGGCATGCTTTTAGTAAAGAGATGTGAACTCACCTTAGATTAGCTCGACAGTTTAGGTTATGCGAGCTAGTATGGTCAACCACTTCCTATTATGGTTACCAAAAATATTAGGGGTCGTTTATATAATTCACGCAAGTCCTATATGTATCTAGCACATAACATGTGTACAAGTTGTCACAAATATATATTACCGAGTAGTTTTCAAGCACATGTTCATGATATAACCTACGACGTGCAATGACACCATTTATACAATCATTAAGCATGTTCGTACATTAAATGTAGCAAGTTCAACACTTTATAAGCTTATAATCGTACATAACCAAATTCACTGAAAATAGGCTGTTTTGGAAAGCTCATTTAACATACTTACGAGACTTCAAAAATTATGATATTTTTATGTGACGTGCCCCTCGGAAGGTCCACTACCACAATAAGCGTGTCTGCTCCTCTTACAAGCGGTGTCTCAACATTTAAACATGTTTAGACGCGGTTGGTGTGCAAGTCTATACACTAGAGAGACCACTCCCCCTTAGACCACCTGTAGTGGACAAGGCATTGGGCGTGGATGGGCAAAATAAAGCCCCATTCACATGCAAACACCGTCCCCATGGGCTTTGTTTTGGGCAAATTCGGATGGGGCGTTTCCACAAAAACGCCGAGCGTTTGATTTTTTTCACAATACAACCTTTGGGCAATAGTCCAATTAAAAAAAATCAAAATTTTAAAATCCAAATTTTTACCTATATAAACCCCAACTCTATCCCATTTTTCTACACCTTTCTCTTAATCTTATAAATCCCTTTCTCATTCTTTATAAAAAAAATATCATGCATCCATTCTGCCCCCCTTTTGGTGTTCCGTCTCGGCCTATGAATCCAAATTCTTATCGCCCAAACACCATCCAACCGCTACCAACTTTCAATTATCAAGATATTGACCCGAATACTATTTGCAGCCAACTATCAAACACTACCTCTATTTTATTTATTTAATGAAATATTATCTGTTTTAATTTTCAAAAAAAGGGTAATTATTGCATGGGATATTATACCACTACACCCATTTTACTTTCAAGCCCCATAATGCCCCTATGCTAACTTGACTGCCACATGACATATCATAACCGAAAAAGGGGCTTGAAACGGCTAAACCACTACACATGGTCTTGCGGATTCATACTCCGCTAATACCAAAAGAACTCAAAATATCATATGCAAAACTTTTAAGAATTTTTAAACCACCTAGACATAGAAAAGAATTCAATCATGGATGTATTTTCTCCTACATGTGTATATATATAATATACATATATATATATGGAAAGGATAAATAGAAAACTTATTTGTGGTGAGAAAACATAGGAAACTTAATTTATAACCATTGATGAAGATGATCTAATGGTTTAGAAAATTGGATGTTTTATTGATTCAATTTAAACACATTGATGAGTGGATGAGGGGTATTTGTGTAAAACCAATATGTGCATAATTGATTCCCTGCAGTATCATCATGTCACCTTCTCTCCATCCAAAAGGTATCATCATCTTCTACATCCAAAAAGTTAAAAAAAATATCATTATCTTCTACACCCCAAAGATTTAAAAATTATACATATCTCACAAACATACAATCAAGATAAAATTTGGATCGTTGTTAACTTTAAAAGAGAGAAAGTTGATGTAACACCAAGAACACTGATGGGTGGTCCATTGGACAACCCTCAAGTGCTTTAAAACCATCAATATTCCGCACTTAATTGAGTTAATTATTATGATTTGATAAATACGGTGTATATGGCTTTGCAGGTACCGAAGAGCATAAACAAGTGATTTTAACGTGCTTTAATGGGATCTTGCACTTGACCAAGAGAAGATGAAGACATGGAGAGCTGATAAAAGAACAAAAAATGGAAAAACTGTTGACCACCATAAGCTACGGTGGGCACCGTAGCTTTCGGTGGTGTCTGATCCTTCTATGCACCGTAAGCAGTCTCTTGGGGCCGTAAGAAAATTCTGACCACCGTAGCTTATGGTGACCACCGTAGCTTACGGTGGTCAGCAACGAGAAAAGTGTAACTGCCCATTTTAACTCGTTTTTGAAGGGTCTTTTCACATGCAAATCATTGGAGACGAATAGCAGAGCTTGGGAGGCGATTTTAGGTCTTTTGATTGATTCTAAACAAGTTCTAAACAATATTTTGGTGTTATTGATTCGTATGAACAAAACATTTGAAGTATGTTTGATTGCAAGAACATGAGAGGCTAGAATTCGTGGTGATCATCTTTTGTGGAAGGTTTGTTGAACAATTGTGTTTTAATTTATGTTTTCTAGAATAATTGCTATGTTATGGTGTTGATTGATTGTTTGTAAATTGTTGATTGATATTTTACTCATTGCTTGTTTCGTACGTTCTTGGTGTCGTTGACAATCGAGATATCACGAGAAGGTTTACGGGTTGGATATTATTCAATTGGTCATCGGGTAACGACCTCGCATTGTAATACTCCGAGTACTTGGTTCCCTTTTATCACAAATAATTAACCAATCACGAGTCATGTCTATGTGACTCTTTCTAGTTAAATTGAAACACACGCGTTTTTGAATCGGAAACTGAAGATGATCACTTCCCTTTAAATCTGTTATAAACATCAATCTTTGAGTCTTAGTAGTTAAAATCTAAAAACATCAACCAATTCTGAAATTAATTTGTCGCAAATTAGGTAATTAGTTAAAGTGGCACAACCGTTTGATAACACAATTTCCATAATTCGTTGTGTTCGATACCCACTTACCGCTAACTAGTGGCAGTATTTGGATTAAATTTGCGTGAGACAACGACATCACGTCAAATTTTGGCGCTGTTGCCGGGGAATTGTGCGCAACGTGTGTTATTTTTTTGAGCTAGTATAGTTTGTTATTTTTCCGGGTTTATGATGGTTGTGTTAGTGTGCAGGATCTTACCGGTGTATGCATACTAGAGGCTCTAACAAGCTATCACCATTGGTATTTGATCCGGAGATTGAATGAACCTTACGACGCAACAGGGTTTTGTTACGAGAAAACAAGATTATTGGGTCGCCAACTACACCTACTACACCTACTACACCAATAACACCACTCAACATCATGGAACGATTACCTACTACCACAAGCCAAACAACACCATCTACACCTCCACCAATTACTACCACCAATCCACCCTCAACACATGAAGTCAATCCTCCCAATACCACATCAATGGTTCCACCATTCTCATCCTTTTTCCCAACCTCTGGTCAATCATCATTCACTCAACAACCATTGCCAAGTCAAACTTTACCAAGTTCAACCATTATCCATAACTCCTCCACATTTCAACCACCACCCCAACCTGGTTTCCATAATCCTTCCTCACAGTTTGTGCAAACATCGGGTGTAGGAAGAGATGGGTATGATGATGATTATGAAGAAGAATTCGGAGGGTATGAAGATGAAGGTTACTATTATGGGGGTGATGGAGGTAACTTGGGACCGCAAGGGGGAATGGGTTACCCACAAAGGCAACCTACGGGGGTGCAACAAGTTCGTCCTCAAGGACCACCGTTCCAACAACCAATGCCTTTACAACAAGTCCAAGGTCAACACCAACAACCGCAATTTCAACGACCGTTGCATCAACCCAACATCAACAACACTTTGTACCTCAAGGGTTAAGACAGGGCTACGCGGGTCGACAAAGAGTTCATTTAGGTGTTCCACGAAGACATCATCGAGAGGTAGTAAGGGGGGTTGAAGCACATTTTCGTTCGGTTATTATTAATAATCCTTCTCCGGTAGTGATACCACAACGCCCGAATGGGAGAACATTTGAGGTTAGGACGACCGCATTACAAAGCTTGCCGAAGTACAAGGGTCTAGCAACGGAGGAACCGTACTTCCATTTGGAAACATATGATTCCATTTGCAACACAATCGGGGGGGGGGGGCAAGGTTTTTCTACGGATGATGTTAAATTGGTATTGTTTCAGTTTTCGTTGGAAGATAAGGCAAAAAGGTGGTTTCACACTCTACCATCCGTATCGATTTATACTTGGGCCGATATGCAACAAAGGTTTCTTGAAGAATTTTTTACGGCCCAACAGACAAATGAAGCGAGGCGGAGTTTACGTAGTTTCCAAAAACAACAGGGTGAAATGTCTCATGAGGCGTTTGAAAGATTCAACATGATGTTGAAGAATTTCCCTCACCATGACATCGCATTGTGGGAGTTGTTGAATGTGTCCACGAATGGTTAAGCTCGGAGGATGCTCGTGATTTGATGTCTATCACAAATGGTACATTTGGAACAAACTATGAACAAGACGATTGGCGTTTCTAGAGCAAATGGCGGTCACATCAAAAAGGAAAGCACAATCGTCAAGGCGGGCTAGACATGTAATCACAAGACCTCAAGTGTATGCGGTGGAGGATGGAGAAGCACAAACGTCAAATCAGGTATATGATGTTTGTACTAACTGTAACTAGGTCATGCAGCGGAGGTATGCTTGGTGGGAGTAAGTGCAAATCAAGTCGAGGAAGTGAATGCAATTGGAGGGGGTAGTCGAAACTTCAACACGAATTCCAACACGTACCACTCCGGGTTACGGAATCATCTGAATTTCCGCTATAGGAACCCGGCGAATCAAGCCAACCCTAATTTCCAAGGAGCTCAACGGAGTTTTGCTCCTCGTCCACAATATAATCAAGGGAATTTTAGGGGCGGAAATGGTCAAGGGTATCAAGGTCAATTTCAACAAGGGGGTGACCAAAGTGGAAATGTGGGAAACTTCATCGAGCGGCAACGAGGTTATGGATATGCTCTGAATGATGCAACAAGATATGCAACGGAGGAATCAACTCGACGAAGCTCATATGCAAAAGGATGAAGTCCGTGACAAAAGAAATCCAATCACTGACCACACAGATGGGGCAGCTAGCTAGTGAGGTAGCAACATTGAAGCAACAGAATAGGAAACTTCCCAGTGATACGCAAACTAACCCAAAGAACACAAAGAACATACCGACTAATGGGGTAAGTTTTGTTCCTAAAAATGATAAATGTTTAAATTCTTATGTTGTTCACGTGAGTGTAGGTGCGAATGAAACAAGTGTCGAGAGAAGTGGAAGTGATGTAGGGGAACCAATTATCGTGATTCAAGTTGGGAAGTTCAAGATACATAAAGCATTGTTGGATTACGGAGTAGGGATGAACGTTCTCCCGGGTAGCCTGTACGACCAGTACGACTTTGGTCCGTTACATGAGATTGATAGCATGGCGGTTTTCGCGGATGCGAGTTGGAAGCAACCCCGAGGGATTTAAAAGACGTAGTGATACAATTGGACGAGTTTTACTACTCGGTGGATTTTATGGTGATCGACTACGCACCGTTGAAGACTTATGAGCAGCCGCAGGTAGTGTTGGGTCGTCCATTCTTGTATACCGCAAACTCTCAAATTAATTGCAGAAACGGAATGGTCACCATGAACTACGAGAATCATAAGTTGTACTTTAATGTGTTTTTAAAAACAATTTATTACGATCTTGTTAATGACTTGAGTCACACAGTTGCTACTAACGAACATCTTTCAAGTGTTAGCACAGTCAGGTCAATTGCAAGTGGTGTTGATGTGTATAGGTCTGAGTTGAAGAATGGTGAAAATCAGGCAAGGAAGAAGGAGAGTGTGAGCAGGAGAGCGGGCAAAGGAAAACCACCCGATGGTGGGATTAGATGGGGTGTTGAGGCTGAATTTGACCCCAATTGGTGTGAAACTCCAAACTTTCTAAGAAATTGGATGGAATATGGAGAGAAATGGGGAAGCAAGGGTTAATTTGAACCACCTTGAGTACGTCAGGTGGTGTTCTTTCCTTGTATATTATTGTAGACAATATTTGGTTTTGTTTATGGTTGGGTGGAAGGGTGGCGTATTATGTTTGATATTCATGTTATGGGTTGGTGGTATATTGGTGGTGTTTACATGTTTCATAAAAATAAAAAAAACAAAAAGAAATTTGGGATTTGAGAGTTGAGCTGAAGGTGAAGTTGAGGTAGCTTTAGTGATCGTTTCCTTCAAAACCATATATTGGGGTCAATGTATCTCAAGTGTGGGGATGGGGAAAATTTTTGGGATTTTGAAAAATTTTAAACCAAGCCAAATAATTGTCAAATTTGAATATGTTACCTTAATCCGCATGACACATCGTTATCCCTTTTTATCCTTTCTTGGTGAGTTTTTGAGCCACATTAATGCTTTCTAGAAATTAATTATTTGGTTGAGTGGCATTGTGTGATTTGTGTTAATAGAATTGGATAATATATGCTTGTCAAAACCTAAGTGTAGCATGCGTGCGAAGATGATAAGGTCATTTAGGTAGCCTCGTCTGGATGTGTGTTGAGTGTGGGTTTGGGGGGTTGGACCTCATAAGTTACAAATATGAGCTTGGTAGTGAGCGGGACTGGGGTTTGGACATTAGTACCCAATTTGAGCTTTTAACTATTCAATTGTTACCCAAGCCTATATCTTACAAAATTCTACCTATTAATCGACCCGGTTTAGATAGTTTGATATTGTTATGTATGTATTCTTTCTTTCAATAGTTGTAATGCGATGTTTGCTATCTTGATGCAATATTGTCTTGATAAATGAAAAAAAAGAGAGAAAAAAAAGAGAGAGAGAAAAAAAAAGAAGAAGAAGTTAGTTGTACAAATAGAGTTGGTTATTGTGTTGGTTGTAATAATAAATCAGGTCGATTAAGCAAGCTACATGCATATATCCTACCAATTCTCACCCATATACATAGCCCTGTTACAACCCAAAAATCCTTTTGATTTATAAGCATGTTAAGCAAATTGTAGGAAAAGACTTGATTATTATCCAAGCTTATTTTCGCACATTTACATACTTGCATTGAGTGATTTAGCACAATCTTGCTAGTACCATTTATTGTCACCGCGAGGAGAGTATTGTGAGGGGTGTGTTATGTAGTATGATGGTAAATTGACAATTGGATGACATGCTTGTGTTTGGTTTATATTGCGATCACTTTTAAGCATAAACACGTTTTTGATGTGTTGCTTGGGACAAGCAACGTTTAAGTGTGGGGATGTGACAGGTGGTCCATTGGACAACCCTCAAGTGCTTTAAAACAATCAATATTCCACACTTAATTGGGTTAATTATTATGATTTGATAACTACGGTGTATATGGCTTTGCAGGTACCAAAGAGCATAAACAAGTGATTTTAACGTGCTTTGATAGGAGCATAAACAAGTGATTTTAACGTGCACTTGACCAAGAGAAGATGAAGACATGGAGATTTGATAAAAGAACAAAAATGGAAAAACTGCTGACCACCGTAAGCTACGATGGGCACCTTACGGTGGTGTCTGATCCTTCTATGCACCGTAAGCCAGTCTGTTGGGGCCGTAAGGAAATTCTGACCACCATAGCTTATGGTGACCACCGTAGCTTACGGTGGTCAGCAACGAGAAAAGTGTAACTGCCCATTTTAACTCGTTTTTGAAGGGTCTTTTCACATGCAAATCATTGGAGACGAATAGCAGAGATTGGGAGGCGATTTTAGGGTCTTTTGATTGATTCTAAACAAGTTCTAAACAATATTTTGGTGTTATTGACTCGTATGAACAAAACATTTGAAGTATGTTTGATTGCAAGAACATGAGAGGCTAGAATTCGTGGTGATCATCTTTTGTGGAAGGTTTGTTGAACAATTGTGTTTTAATTTATGTTTTCTAGAATAATTGTTATGTTATGGTGTTGATTGATTGTTTGTAAATTGTTGATTGATATTTTACTCATTGCTTGTTTCGTACGTTCTTGGTGTCATTGACAATCGAGATATCACGGGAAGGTTTACGGGTTAGATATTATTCTATTGGTCATCGGGTAACGACCTCGCGTTGTAATAATCCGAGTACGTGGTTCCCTTTTATCACAAATAATTAACCAATCACGAGTCATGTCTATGTGACTCTTTCTAGTTAAATTGAAACACATGCGTTTTTGAACCGGAAACTGAAGATGATCACTTCCCTTTAAATCTGTTATAAACATCAATCTTTGAGTCTTAGTAGTTAAAATCCAAAAACATCAACCAATTCTGAAATTAATTTATTGCAAATTAGGTAATTAGTTAAAGTGGCACAACCGTTTGATAACACAATTTCTACAATTCCTTGTGTTCGATACTCACTTACCGCTAACTAGTAGCAGTATTTGGATTAAATTTGCGTGAGACAACGACATCACGTCAAACACACACACAAGTGTGTGAGAGAGAAGCAACTCTCCATTGTTCGGTTGCAGGGTTTTTAGAGAGAGAAAGTTTTTGGAACACCAAGAACACACATACAAGTTTGTTAGAGAGAAGCAGGCCTAAAATCGTTCGGTTGCATGGGTTTTTAAAGAAAGTTGCTATTTTAGAGAGAGAAACAACAATCTTCATTATGTGAATCTCGAACACCAAGAACACACACATAAGTGTGTGATAGAGAAGCAGGTTTGAACCTAATTTACCACGATTTTAGAGAGAGAAACAACAATCTTTTAAGTGTTTTATTTTGAAAAATCATTTCACACTTGATTTGTTTTTTTGTTAAAGCTGTTGTTAATATGTTTTATGTGCTCAAAGTGTTCTAGTAATGGGTAAATGTTTATGTAGTTTGCAGGTTTTTGTATTTAAATCACATTGATTTTTTGATATTATCAGTTGTTATTAGCTTACAAATCTATATCTTTTTAAATCTTAAAATGTTGTTTCAGATGGGTTATTAGTTGTCTTGTATAAACTTCACTTGGATATCACATTTTCATTACCTTTAAAAATTCATAATTTAATAGCTAATGATCTTGTTTATTTTATAAATAAAAAGTTGTGTTTTTTGCTGGCATAATTAGCTACATATGTTGTAACAATGTTGCACATGTTACTTATGTTAACACCAGCCCTTTCTTGGACACAAAAAGGGGCTACATATATGTAACACATGTTTGTAAAGTGTGTTACACTGGACGGTAACACATCTAAAACAATTGTTTGTGGGGAGCACAACTATCCAGTCTAGAAAACAAAAAAAAAGCTATAGATGTAAAAAAATGTGATACGATGACAAACAAATACGAAAGGTTGTGCTAACATATGTTACATGTTTTTTAGTGCTTGCAGCGAGGGAGTTGGTTCCATCGGATAGTAGTTGTTTGAAGAATAGGAAAATAAAGGTATTTATGGTAACTGTTTACATATGTAACATTTTTTTGGTGGTCTTATTCAGTTTTTTTATGTGTGAAATGATGCAGATAAAAAGTCAAAATTTGGGGAGTCTTCAAGTTCATGCCATAATTGAGTGGAAGGTAAATTTGTGTTAGTTGTGTTACTACTATTTTTTTAATTAGTAGATTAAAAACACTGGACTGTAAGTTGTGTTATTACGACTTAACCATAGCAGTTGCAGCCAAACGAGAAGGGATCTTGGCAGGAAGAAAGAGAACCACAATATCGGATACGACAAAGGTGGCCATAAAGCGTAAGAAGGTAGATGGAGAACCGATGAAGAATGGGAGCAAGAAGTCGATGAAGGGAAGGTGGTGGGTACCTTTGACGTTGTACAAGAGTTACCCTCTAGTGTAACACATGTTACAAACATGTGTTACATATAAGTAACACATGCAATGCTGATACTACATTTTGTGTGCAAAAACATGTGTAATGTTGCATGCATACCATTGTTTACATATTAAGATTAAAACACATTATATGATGTGTAACATGTGTAGAAACTGAATTCAAAGAGTATTCCACTTAGTATCACATGTAACACACGTTGCACTGATGGTTTTTTTAACAAATAGACAAAACATCGGGGAGAAAAATGTTAATAAAACATAGTTTCGATGTAACGTATGTAACATATGTAGCATGTATTCCATCCATGACAAGTGACTTTTGTTTTGATTTACACATCTAACTACTGTTGAATGTAATAGGTGTAACTTATGTAAGAAGTGCCTAAAATAACTTATATAAGAACTGCTGTTGAACGTAACATGTGTAACAGTTGTTTCACTCTATAGTGTGTAACATACTCTATAGTGTGTAACATGTGTGACATGGTGTTTGTCAGCAAAACATAAAACTTGTAAGGTGATACAGAACCTACTATTTCTTTGCTTTTGAAACGATGTTACACATGTTACAAAACAAAAATGTAACATCGGTGATACAAAACCTACTATTTCTTTGCTATGGGAACGATGTTACACATGTGTAACATCGGTCAACCTTTTGCATCTATTGTATAAGTTGTGTGACATAGCGTATATCATGTGATTGGTGACTATTACACAAAAAATGTTAAATGTAATGTATTTTATATAGCAGGTTGCAAAAAGAAAATTTCATAAGTATATTTAGTTTTCATTTCCGTTTGATTCAATACATCAAATGACCACAAAGAACAAAACAAAGTTTGATTTGATTATCCATACATTACACTACTTGAAGAGGATAATTAAGTGAACACCCACAAAGATTAATACTAATACCCCTACAAGTATAGCCCAACTCATCAGTAAACAATCATCCTTCTGTCGGATATCTTGTTTCAGTTCTTCAAATTTGTTGTCAATGCTAACTCATCAGTAAACAATCTCTCTAAAACATTAGCTCTCTTTCTCTAAAACACATAGTAGCTAACAAAAAACACACCATCGTCACCACGAAAACCTGATGATGCGTTGTAATCCTTCGGCGGGCTTCGCTTCTTAATAAACTTATTAGTCTTCTATAGTTAAACTTATTAATGTCCTATGTAACATGTGTACATGTGTAACGTTTTGCTGTAGCACCTGTAACAACTATATGTAACATGTCTAACGTGGCTATACATGTGTTACCTCACTAGTGTAACACATGTTACAAACATGTGTTACATATGTGCAGCCCCCCTGTGTATCCAAAAAAAGACTGGGGTAACTATAAGTAACTTGTGTAACGTTGTTACTACATATTTAGCTAATTATCCCACCAAAAAACATGACTTTTTATTTGTAAAATTAGCATGACATTCCGAATAAATTATGAAGTTTATATATTTTAACATTTAACAAACTATCTAAAAAAACATTATAACATTTGAACTTATTATTACGTTATGTACAAATGTGTAAAACCCTGTATGCAACATATATTACCCCGAAGTGTAACACATGTTACAACATATAGAACAAACAATTTAGAATGTAGCTAGCAGAAGTATAGCTGACAGAAATGCAACATACGTAGCTAACACGTGTAACGTATATGTGTAACATAGGTATACATCTCTAACCCACTGGGTCTAACACATGTAACACCATGTACGTAACACATATCACCCGCAATGTAACATGTGTTATAACATATAGAACTTGGCAATAAAAAATGTAAACCATGTATGCTAGTCATCTCCAAGCATAATTACAAACTCAAAAATTAATAATTCTACAACTAACTAGAAATTTGGCAATAAAAAAAACCCAGAAATCATTAGCAAATCCAATGAAGCATGAGTTTATGCAAATAATTTACGAAAAAAAACTAAGAAAGAAAAATAACATAGTTTATCACACAGGAGTTTAAGAAAAACAAATTCAAACAACATCATATATCGCAAACCCTTTTCAAACAAAAAACAAAGGAGTTTAAGATTACCAAAAAATATAAATAGATAAAGAAAAAAATTGGAAGTTAAGAAAAACTCACCAGCCAATTCCCATAGCTTAGTTTTGTTCATATGCACCTCTGTAAATCAGAATCCCTGAAGTATATCTATTTAAACTTCCTGTTGACTATGACCAGAGAGCTTCTCCATCATCTAAATGCTAGATACCTGAATCTTTTTCTTCTTGAAATTGAAGTTTTTATCATCTAGAGTTTTCATCTTGCTGGGTCTCTCTGTTCTTGCTGGACCTTCATCCAGAAGCTGGATTCTGGGACAAACATAGATCTGGAACGATTTTGACCAGACCTTCATCCTACGAGGACCCTAGCCACCGTACCGAATCATCGACTGCCTTCACCATACAGATTTGGAACGGACATGGATCTGTAACAATTTTGAACTATAGCTGCTGTGAAATAAAAAGTGTCCCTGTCCAGGAACATTGCGAAGAAAAAAACGTCACGCATGTAGATCAGATGTGTCGATTCGTGTTGAGGTAAAGAGAGATATGAATTATCGAGATATATATATATATATATATATATATATATCTAGATTTAGTTTTTGAGAAAGGGTTTCTGCATAGATCTGGTGATTTCAAATACAAAGAGATTCTTGTTGTTTTTTTAGAGAAGGGGAGAGAAATAAGTTGGTGAGAGGGTGATGTCTATTAGATGGTGATGGATGTGGGGAACCATTGGGTGCAAAAGACCAAAATGCCCTTAAACACAAAAGAAATTAGTTTTGCAAGGTGTTGATGTGGAACAACAATGGCTACACATTGGAGTTTGTTGGGTTTTCTCACAAAATCGGGTTTCATGCCAATACTTACATTATATATATATATATATATATATATATATATATATATATATATCTGAACTTATTTTGGACATCTGATGCATTAGACCCAATGAGCCTGGAGCCGATAATTGGTTCATTTTTAATCTCTATGGATGAAGAAAGATACGCTAAACTTAATGCTCCCGGATTGGAGAAGATGGAGAGTGATGACGTTCTATGTGTGTTCGAATGCATGCCGCAGGTAACAAAGAAGGATGTGAAGGTATGTGTTGAAGACAACATTTGGCTACTCATCGAAGCTGAAACACATCAAGTAAGATACCTAGGATATATGAGGCTTCCTAGTAACGTTGACAAGACCAATACTGATATAAACGGAAAGATGCAAGATATATTTTTTTTTCAAAGCATTCATGAAGTAGACAAAGACGATTATAGACTAATGGAAGGTAGACGAGCAACAAGTTGCGCCGCTACCCCCTTCTGAATAGCAAACCCTACCCTGCTAAACACAAAATTCTTCCCCTTAATATGCATGGTGTTACTACTTACCACCTATTGAACCCGTTTGAGAAACTGCACCGCGTCAGGGGCGAGAGCGCTAAAGGTATCCAAAGCGAACGGTACGAACACGTGCTGATTCTTGATACAAGATTTTTCGTGCTTATTTACATTGCCCACCACAAACCCGTGGTCCCTTAGCCTAACGAGGGGAGACACACCTGTCAAATCGACGCACACGTGTTTCCCTCCTTCCCATCCAAAAACAAGAATGTCAGCGGGCCGTAGGGTAGATCTCCCTTCTAATGGATTGGTCAAGAAGTTCACCGGGGCTTCCTTTTTTGCCGAGATCCCTGCCCGCTTAAGGACATCATGAGGCACATCTCGAACTAAATCATGTCGATATTTAAAACCCGATAATTCTTTGCAATGGACTGCATGCTCCCCAAAAGAATCCAAGCAACCCTCCCGACATACAGGGCACGGGTCATCAACCAGGAAAAGGGGTACCATCAGCCGGTACTTGAAAATAGCCCGGTATTCCACCGCCGACATACATTGCCCTAAACCTTCAATGGGAATAACAGTCAGGATATCCTGAGCATGGGGGGCTCACAAACACTCAGACACGGCTCGCTGCTGCGGGGACCAGGCAAACTTCTCTTCCACTATCTTGCCGATTTCACCATATAAGGTATTTGCCAATCTGGGCTTTAAGGGGGGATGGGTTTTAATGTAGAAACCACCAAGATCAAGATCGGGAAGAGAACTATGCAGAGTGTCCAACGTACCCTTGTAATCAGAGTCCAATAACCCACTACCACATTCACAAAAGATATGGTCTTGAAGAACCCACGATTGGGCCCTTGAAGCCACAAAAGCGTAGGAAGAGGCATCCTGAGCTGAGCAAATCCCAAGACCCCCAAAACGGGTCAGAAGGGAAGCTAACCTCCATTAGAGGTCCCCGAAAAAGGCACCCCCTTAAACAATAATGTCCTCAATCGTATTCCGAAGCCCCTTATCAAAAACAGAGATGACTCCCCCGACATAAGAAGGCTGACACGTTCTGAGCCCAAACAACAGTTTAGCAACCTCCATACACGAACGAAGCAGGAGGAGTTCGCTCTGAGGGTCCCGGAGACGTTTGAGGCATCCCATCAGATCAATCGTACATTAGGCTCTTTTAAGGGCCAAACCACTAATAAACTCCCTATCTCTACTGACAGGACCACCCAAAAGTTTTACACCATGTACCGGCCTGCTAATCTCCCTCGGAAATAAAGCCTCTTGAGTCTTCACCCCGTCACATGTAGGCCAAAAAAATTCAGTTTTTTTGATGTTCAGAAGGAGGCCCTAAGAGGGGCCCTCGACTCTGATATTATCTAAAGCCTTGGCAACCTGAGTAGCATCTCCAATAAGGGTCCCATCATCCAGGTACCAGGCGTGAAAAAAGAAGCTTGCAACGATCTCTGATTCGGAGGACAATGGGGTGTAAAACAAGGGCAAAAAGGAGAGGTCATAAGAGATACCCTTGCTGAACCCCCGTGGAAGACCAAATATTAACATTCCCCACATAAAGCCTAGTTGATTGCCCGTATAAAAAATCAACCAAGCAGAGATGGATGGACACATTTTCCTTACCTCATTTAAAAGAGCAGTTCTATCCACAAGGTTAAAGGTATTCGAGAAATCGACGATAAGCATAGCCAACGACCCGTCTCGGTGGCGCGTATTTAAGAACATGTTCGCACTATAAAGAACCGCCTCAGCCCCGTTTGGAACCCCGACCCCCAACTGAAAGTCGCCAAGATATTGGGCCATATGCTTCCCCACCCCATTCATCGCTACTTTGGAGACCACTCTCCTCCAGATCGAACCCACTACAATAGGCCTAATCCCATTATCGGGCTTGAGAAGGGACGTAAGGGGAGCAGATGCAACAAACTCCGCCAAACTCTTCGGACATCCCCCCGGTAAACATAAATTAACCACAGCTGAAATCGCCCTGCAGACTAACCACAATCACGGACCCTTCCCCGCAGAGGGCGTCCAAAAGGTGCTGAGCCCTCAAACTAACTTTCCTACATGACGTCCCTTTTGGGGAAGGATTTGATACACCCTATCACACTGTCGGTCTCCGCTACAAGGTGAGGCTCTGACTATAAGAAAGCGGGCATAGTAGGGAGTGGCATACACGAGTGTTTATCCACAAGAGCTTTCATTATTTTCTTATGAAGTGGTGCAACCCCAGAAGAACAAAGGACCTTAATCGCAGCGGTAAAACCATCGGCAACCTTACGTAAACACTGGTTGACATTAGAACTCGCATACTCATTGTTTTTATTATACATTTTCTTAAAACCCTCAGGACCCTCCTTCATAGGTTGAGCAAACAAAGATTGAATGAGAATGCCAAACCCCTCACGGTCACCCCATTGGGCCAACGCCCGATGTATACTGAGACATTAACCATTTTCCTATTGCCCGACCTCTTATCCTGACGGCTGACCGGCGTAAATACACGCAAGGTACACCGAGGTAATAGAAGAAGTCGAATCCATGCATCAACCGAATCAGGCATAGCCACCACATTATCCAAAGCTGTGGCTAAGGCTTGGGCAAACGCCATGCGACAACTAAAGGGGATGCTCTTGACTGCTTTAATAGGAACAGAGAAAACTCGGTCAAGGAGAGCAACATCAAGACAGACCTCCCCAGACGGGGTAACCTCCGTTGCGACACATGGTTTAGGGACTCCTCTACATCACCCACTTCCGTTGGCATAAATTGAACAACCCGATCTTCATGGTGATACCCCGTCGGAAAGAATGAGGGCACATGCACTCCCAATACAACCATTATTCAGACAACCTAAGGGTTTCACAAACAGAGGTAAAAAGATTGGGGTCTTTAGCAATGGCACGCCTCAAAATATCTCTTCTATCATCCGAACCAAAATGCTGACGTTTAATATGAGTCATAAGCCTCGGGATCCCCTTAGACCCAGAAACCCCATCGGGGCAACAATGGAACCCCTTGAAGGGGCAAGGCCAAAAACCATTCGACATGGCCTAAAAACACAAAATGAAAACAACTTCATCAAGACACTTAGGCAATGTCTCCACCCCAAAACAAGAAGGAAAAAACGAAATTAGAGCTAACACCCGACAATTCAAAGGCTTTTTGAACCCAAGCTCATTGAAAAGTTACTCCGAGCATTTCATCGAACACCTTGTGGGCACAAATTCCACAAGGAAATGAACACCCCACTCTCACTCTTTGACCCATCACCACAAATCAGAACACAAAAAACTTTATGTGTGAGTGATCGTTTTAGTGAACCTTTTACCAATGGTTTTATAGTAAATCTTGAATTGGAATTTAGCTAGTGGATTGTCTATCTTTAATGTGTAAAATGAAATGTATTTCTATACAATGTCACGTTTGGGCCGATGTTATTGGTTATTGATCTGTAACTTCATTCACGGTCAGCAAGATACGAGCATTCCATCTTCTACACAAAGTCACCAAATTCACGGTCAGCAAGATGGAATGTTGAAGTTAACCTTTCCAAAGCTCAAAGACATATTAAAGACTAGTGATATCTTTGCTAATTTCATGTCCAAACTCCATTACTTTGGCGCCTATGGTAGTTGCTATGATACATATATATAGGATTAGGATCATTTGTAAACAACTTTTTGAGAGTGAACTAGTCTTGGCCTTTGATCATTTTTAGATTAAAATGGTAAGATTGAAATTAGTCAAGTACTTTTAATTACAAGCCCTTATTTTCTCTTCTCTTAACTCCGTCTCTCTCTTTTATTTTTAATTATTTCTCTATTATTTTAATTAGAGTAAAAATTGCACAAAACATCCTTTATGTTTCCTCAAACTTGTAGGTTCCGGCCTTAATGTTTAAAAGTTGCTAAAAACAGCTTTTAAGTTTATTTTTGTTGCGGGTTCAATCCTTTACAGCAACCACGTTATTTTCTTCAGTTAAGTTCCCTCACATGCATAACATGTGAGGGTATATTCGTCATTTTGGTTGATCTTCCACCCACGTCAATTATAAGAAAAAAGAATATTTAAGGTTTAACCTATTTAAAAAAAATTCTAACCGCAGAGACTGATGTGCAATAAAACCAAACATTTAAAAATCAAACACCCTCTTTTCCAGTCTTCTTCTCCGGCGACTTCGCCGGATTCCGGCGAACCCGGAAGTAAGGTAGGAATCTTGTTAAGCTAGCCCACTAAGCTGTAAAGATTAACACAGATTTTGATCATGCCAATCAAATTCTTCAGGATTATCATCAGTTGGAAGAATCGGCGCCTTATTCGCATCAGACGGAAACGAAAACGACTCTTCAACCCTAGATACCTCTCACGGAACTCCGATGCCGTCAAATCAAAGAACTTCGTAACACCGTGTCCAGTAGTCGGATCCAGCAACTGGTGACGCTTAGGACGCCGCAAGTTAGACTTAAACACTATCGAACGGTAATTGTGCTCCTCTGTAGTCGCGTACGTTTTACCAAACTTTATTTAAACTAGGTTAAAACTTAAATATTCGTTTTTTTAATAATTGAAGTGGGTGGAAGATCAACCAAAATGACGAATATACCCTCACATGTTATGCATGTGAGGGAACTTAACTGAAGAAAATAACGTGGTTAGGTGTAAAGGATTGAACCCGCAACAAAAATAAACTTAAAGACTATTTTTAGCAACTTTTAAACATTAAGGCTGGAACCTGCAAGTTTGAAGAAACATAAAGAATGTTTTGTGCAATTTACTCGTTTAATTATAAGAGATTAAAGGGTTAATGTTTATTTTTAAATAAACTCTTATGTTCTTTTTAAAATTAAATATTAAACCTAATTAAATTATGTTTTTTTACATATGTGTATACAGGTCAGTATATACAAGACTTATACACTTATGTATAATTACATCTTGTTCCCACAGGTCGGTATAAATCAGATTTATATGTGTATTATTCAAGTACATATGTGTATAAACTAACAGTTGTGTATCTTGTATAAAGTGATAGTTAGCTAGACTGTACACATGTGTATAAACTAACATCTTTGTATCTAGTATAAACTAATACTATCGAGACTGTACACATGTGTATACACTAACAACTGTGTATCTTGTATATACGGAAACTAGCAAGATTTTAGGAATTTTGATTATATTGTTTAATAAATGCAATTTATAAAAGATACAAATACCCTTCTGTCAATGAATGGAAGTTATAATATATATATATATATATATATATATATATATCCATTCGTTACGAACTGTAGAAATATATTTTGACTATCTTGTTTGTTCTTATTGATTTCAGTCACCCATAGGCCGTTTCATCAAAGAAATACACTAAAAAATTATGCCCAAATAAGTTTAATTCGTTTACATTGTATAAGGAGGTGATTGACATAAGCCTTACCCTTGGACCTGGGTATCCTTAAACATGCCTGAACTCAAGATAGAAGAAGTGAAGCCATATTATATAGACGACATTTTGTTAGTTGAAGGAAAAACAAAAACGAAAATGAACAAGGTGCAACATTATATTACAGGCATATGTATTCCAGTGAGTATTCTCAAGGAGCATAATATAATCAAGACTGAGATGCAAGATGGAATGTATAAGGCAACTCTTCCCTATGTGACCGCCGAGATCTGTTGGTAATTTCGAATTAGAGAATTCCTTTGCGTGCAAGGCAAGGAACAATATTAAAGGAGTGGATAATTATATATAATTTAAATGTGTTTAGGTTTAGATTATTAGTGATAATTATCATGTCCTAGTTATTAGCAATCCTAATTGTAATCAAACGTGATAGGTTAGGCTATAAATAATCGAGTCAATGATTAAGTATTGTAATTCAAGTTTTGTGTAAGTTTCTTGAATATTATAAACGTTTGGGTGTTAGCCAAATACTTTGCAATTTCTGATTTACAATTCCGTTCAATACTGATTCAACTTGAATTGATATCAGAGCAATACCTGGGAATTAACTCACCTACGATCGAGCATAGGGTTGAAGGTGATCTCACCGGAAGTTTGAGTTCAAGTATCGGCAGGTTGGAAACGGTTCTAGCAACTGTTGATTGTCCTGTCGTCCGATCGAAAGCAGGTTGGAAGCAGTTCTCTGAACTGTTGATTGTCCTGCGCAAAATGATCTAGAACCAAGCAATACGCCAGCTGGAGTTAGGAAGAATCGGAGTTGTGACCTTGCGTGTTTGGAGATATCAGTTCTGACAGAAAAGGGGGTGAAGAAGCCGCTGTTGTTTCCATCGACTGAACCAAAAAGGAGGAAGCAACAAAGATTTTTTTTATTGAATATATTTTTGTTTTGGGTCACTTGTTAAAGGCCCATATCAAAATAACTCCAATTAATTCCTATTGTTCAGTACTGTTGTTCACGAGAACAGTAGATCACTAAAAAAATTCGTTGGTTCGGATTATTTTATTAAGTCCAAAACAAATCAGTTTTATTTATTTTTCGGATTCGTGTTCGAAGTGGAATTCGGGAATTAAACACGTAGACCGGAAGAAACTGAATCAGTTACACCGGGTTCGTTTAATCTTACGTATAGTCGACGAAAGAAAAATATGGTTGGAAGCGATGGCAGTAGCGGCTCGAATATCGAGAAATCAGTTCCAAATTCAACCCCAATGTTGAATAAGGTTAACTATACAACTTGGGCGTTGCGTATTCGTGCAATTTTTAACGTTCATGGCATGTGGGAGGCCATTGAACCCGGAACCGAAACCGATGTGAAGAAAAACAATATGGCAATTGCTTTGTTGTTTCAATCTGTACCGGAAGAACAAATCTTGCAAGTTGGTAATCTGAAGACGACAAAAGAGATGTGGGATGCACTGAAAGCGCGCCATCTGGGAGCCGATCGGGTACGTGAAGCAAGACTTCAGACACTCATGTCAGAGTTTGAGGCGTTAAAGATGAAGGATTCAAGTACTATTGATGAATTTTAAAGAAAGTTAACAGGAATGTCTTCAAAACGGCGTCTCTCGGTTCCGTAATTGAGGAACAAAAGATCGTGAAAAAGTTTCTTAGTGGTTTACCAAGACGGTTCATCCATATGGTAGCCTCGGTTGAGCAAATAGTGGATCTAAAAACAGTTTCATTGGACGACGTTGTTGGACGAATGAAGTCGTATGAGGAACGCATAAAAGATGAAGAATTGCAGTCGGATAATCAAGGTACACAAACAAAACTTATGTTCAATAATTCTAATTCTTCTTCCAGTTCTAGACAGAATTCACGCAATTCGAGTAAGGGGTACGGGAAAGGCTTGAACCGTGGACATGGTGGTGGTAGACGCGGTCGAAACCAATCTGGTCACAACCGCGGGCGGGTCACAAGACGGGTCCAACGCAGGGGATAAACATAATGGAAAAAAGGATTATTCGAAGGTTCAATGATTTCGATGCGACAAGTTTGGTCACTTTGTTTCGAGATGTCCAGAGCGAAAGAAAGATAAACAAGCAAACTTGATTGATGCGGAAAAAATTGACCCGTCTCTATTAATGGTGCAAGACGCTCAAGAAGTTGTTTACTTTAATGAAGAAAAGGTCATTCCAAAAAATTACAAGAACGGTTCGGAAGAAAAAGACTTGTGGTATTTGGATAATGGCGCGAGCAACCATATGACGGGTAATGTATCTTTTTTTCTCTGAATTAAATAAGCGTGTTGGTGGCAAAGTTAAATTCGGGGATGGGTCTCAAGTCGAAATATGTGGGAAAAAGGTTCTATATTACTATTGGGTAAAACGGGGGAGCAAAGATTAATGACCGATATTTATTATATCCCTAGTTTACGTAGTAATATAATAAGTCTCGGTCAAGCAACAGAGTGTGGATGTAATATTCATATGAAAGATGATTATTTATTAATGCGTGACGCTCAAGGCAAGGTATTAATGAATGTTACTCGGTCTAAAGTCGCCTTCATATGAGTAAATTAAAAGTTGGAAAACCCGTGTGTTTGAAAGCTCGGATTGATAATGAAAATTGGTTATGGCACACGAGACTCGGTCACCTAAATTTCAAGTTCATGAAACAAATGGCGAATAAAGATATGGTCGTGGGGATGCCAAAAATCAATCATGAAAATCAAATCTGTGATTCGTGCTTAGTCGGGAAGCAAACGAGACAACCTTTTCCGAAGACAGCGTTATTCCGGGCAATGCTTGCCTTGGAACTTATTCATGGAGACTTATGCGGTCCAATTTCTCCGATCATTATAGCGGGAAATAGGCATGTATTTGTCTTAGTTGATGGTCTTTCACGTTTCGTGTGGACTTTCTTTGAAGGAAAAAAGTGAAGCGTTTGAAACTTCAAAAAGTTTAAAGTCATGGTGGAAGTGGAAGTTAGTAGAAAAATAAAGACGTTACGAACCGATCGAGGGGGAGAATTTACATCACATGAGTTCAATTGGTTCTGTGAAAACGAAGGGGTTATTCGACACTTAACCGCTCCATATTCACCTCAACAACAGGGGTGGTGGAGAGGCGAAACCATACCTTAATGGAAATGACTCAAAGTATATTAAAGCGCGACAAGTTCCTAATTTTATGTGGGGGGAGGCGGTGAGGCACTCATCCTATTTAATAAATAAAACTCCAACACGAGCGTTATACGAAGACAAAACACCGTACGAGATGTTAAAACGAGAGAAACCGGATCTTCAATATCTTAAAGTTTTTGGATGTGCGGCGTATTTGAAAAACGTTGGTGGGCATCTTCCAAAATTAGACGATCGTTCGACTCGTCTAGTTTATCTTGGAAATGAAAAAGGTTCGGGGCGTATCGTTTATACAATCCGACGACTCGTAGAACTGTGGTGGGTCAAGACGGAGATACGGAGTTTGATGAAACGCGTGGTTGGAATTGGGGAAATAATATTGTTTTTAATAACGAAGAGTCTCGCGAAACGGGTATGTTTTGGGTAGACTTTAGTGGCGTAATTGCCACCGGAGATGGAACCTTAAATACCGAACTTAGTGGGTCCACTTCTGGAACAGATGTAAGCTCGGAAAATTTTAATGATGAGATTGGGACTGAGTCAACTGATCCGTTGACCAGCAGCTCAGAAGAACCCATCAGCAAAAGTTCAGCGCGTACACATAGTCACAGCCCATCAACTATGACATCTGGCCCATTAGGTCCAAGTAACAATGGAGTGAATGTTGGGTGATGTGATTTATTGCAACAAACTCCAACAAGTACTAATATTATTTCTCAAAAATCAAATTGGATTAATGGATCACATGGCTCAAATCATGAAGGCAGTGTAGTTGGGCGTGAATGTCAGACAAACATTAATTCTAATTTTGTGAACAGTAATGCGGAACAAAATAATTTTATGACGCCAGAGCTAGTTGTTCGAAGATCTAATCGAGCAATGGTTACACCGGTACGTTTTAACGATTATGTTTTAAATTCGAGTTCTAATGATGAAGAATATTTATTACTTGCGAATGAAGAACCGGCGTATTTTAATGATGCGAAAAATATATCGGAGTGGATGAAAGTAATGCGCACAGAAATTCAATCAATTAATAAAAATCATACTTGGTCGTTAACCGAGTTACCACGTGGTGCAAAAGCGATTGGATTGAAGTGGGTTTTCAAGGTTAAAAGAAAGGCGGATGGCTCACTAAATAAACACAAGGCTAGACTCGTGGCGAAGGGTTATGTTCAGCAACCCGGAGTCGATTTTGATGAAGTGTTCGCGCCAGTTGCTCGACTTGAAACAGTTCGGTTACTTTTATCTCTCGCAGCGAATGAAAGTTGGAAATTACATCATCTAGATGTTAAATCCGCGTTCCTACATGGCGAATTAAAAGAAGAAGTTTATGTCGTTCAACCGGAAGGGTTCGTTAAAGAAGGCGAAGAGCATAAAGTTTATAAATTGTCTAAGGCGTTATACTGGTTAAGACAAGCTCCACGTGCGTGGAATACGAAATTAAATAATATTTTATTAAATATGAAGAAACGTCAGAGCGGACGTCTTATTAATCGGCGTGTACGTGGACGATTAATTGTGACGGGTTCAAATTTGAAACTTATTATGGAGTTTAAGCGCGAGATGACTAAAAACTTTGAAATGTCGGATTTGGTAAAGCTTACTTATTATCTTGGAATTGAAGTTTCACAGAGCAAGGACGGGATAAAAATTAAGCAAGAGGCATATGCAAAAGAAATACTAACCGAAGCCGGTATGATTAATTGCAATCCTACAAATGTTCCCATAGACCCGAATGTGAAATTTTCTAAATTTGAAGACGAAGAAGATTTTGATGCAACGAGATATCGAAAGATTGTCGAGTGTCCTGGTATCTTTTACAGACTCGACCAGATTTGGCATTTTCGGTCGGAGTAGCCAGTCGGTACATGCAATGCCCGAAGCAATCTCATGCAGCTCTCATCAAGCAAATTCTTCGCTATTTACGAGGTACTTTTAGCTATGGCATTACCTATACTCAAGGAGAAAATATGTTGGTCGATTACAGCGATAGTAGTCACAACATAGATCCGGACGATGGAAGAAGTACTACGGGATACGTGTTTTATTTTGGGTCTTCCCCAATTACTTGGTGTTCTCAAAAGCAAAGTACAGTAGCTTTATCATTGTGTGAGGCGGAGTATATGGCAGCTAGTGCAGCCGTGTGTCAGCCGGTTTGGCTAAAAGAATTAATTGGTGAATTACTCGATGAGAAAATTCAAGCGGTGGTGTTACGTATTGACCATACATCGGCGATAGCTCTCGTGAGGAACCCGGTTTTCCATGGAAGAAGCAAACACATAAAATCCCGGTTCCACTACATTCGGGAATGTGTAGATCGTGAAGATATCGTGGTCGAGCATGTTAGTGGCATTGATCAAAAGGCGGATATTTTAACCAAGGCTCTTGGGAAGATCAAGTTCAAGGAGATGATTGAAAAGCTTGAAGTCGAAGACTTGTCAAATACGAGTTCGAAATTCCGGGGGTGATTGTTGGTAATTTCGAATTAGAGAATTCCTTTGCGTGCAAGGCAAGGAACAATATTAAAGGAGTGGATAATTATAGATAATTTGAATGTGTTTAGGTTTAGATTATTAGTGATAATTATCATGTCCTAGTTATTAGCAATCCTAATTGTAGTCAAACATGATAGGTTAGGCTATAAATAATCGAGTCAATGATTAAGGATTGTAATTCAAGTTTTGTGTAAGTTTCTTGAATATTAATAAACGTTTGGGTGTTAGCCAAATACTTTGCAATTTCCGATTTACAATTCCGTTCAATACCGATTCATCTTGAAGATCAAGATCAACTGAAAAATCCAAAGTCGTATATCGCTAATTAATGGCTAGGATAAATTGAAGAAAATAGGAATGATTGAGTTACCTCAATCTCATTCATATGCTGGATGGATATATAAGAGAACGTGTTTTTTTTTTGAAAATCGATTTTTAAGCTCTGTTTCTTTAAATTTTTATAAGTTCTATATTTCTCTAGATTTTTATATTTTAATTATTTATGAAGTTTATATGTTCACACACATTTACATTACAACAAAATGAAGCTAATACAACTTTTTTTTTTCAGTTAATGCAACAATTTCACGCTACTAATTACAACAAAATGAACAAATACAACCTTTTTATAATCAAATGCAACTTTTGCTAAAAAGAAGAGTACCCGGGCAAACTTTATTAATGTAAAAAAAAATAAAAAAATACAAAACACATAATCAGCAACACCATAAACGTTTGTACCATTGTAATTAGAATTAGCCAGCATCAGCAAATTCTTGAAGAGCACCATAAATAATAAAACAGGACCACCATGTATTTGTAGAATATGGGTAGAACCATTAAATGTGTAAGCCTGGACCACCATGCAACAGAATGCGAGAACCAAAGTGTCCCATAGTGGTATTAACCACTATGTAACAACTATCAAAGAACCAATGGCAAAAAAATATAAAGTCATTGAATTCAGGGTGTATGTTGACAGGAGTACCATTATTATTACTTGGCTAGCAGCAGCAAATTCTTGTAATTAAATCAATATATCCCCTAATTTATAAACATTAGAGAACAGCCCAAGACACCATCAAATAACTCAATAGCAGCAGGCATAAATAGAACAACAACAAGAAGAATATTAAAGGCATTGTGGATTAAAATCTGAACCAACTCAAGGTTACTGTGATTTTGCATCAGAAGTAGGGACAAATAAAAGTTAGAACTGTAAAATTAACTTAAAATGCAGGCTTACATAAACACTAATAAAAAGCTTACAAAATAGTCCAATCAAATTGTTGTTAATGTACAGATTAACTTAGCATTTACTTGGCTTGCTTGATTGCAACTTACTCTAATATTACACAAAATTGTATTTGACACATACATTAGCAGAATCAAAGCTAGTGTGTGCGAAAGAAATCACACCCATCTGCATCAACAACTGGAAAGCCTTAAGCTTTGAAGAGACCGGAAACAACACATTTCCTGTTGCTATTCCAAATTTCGAGAGTAATCTCTTTGTAGGTGTCTTGATTCTGAAGAGTGAAGAACAGTGACAATCGACAATCACGTTTACTCGGGTGGTTTAACAGTTGGTTTAAGGCATTAAACCGTTCACTTTGTTTTAAAGTGGTTAATTCGGAAAGATAAAACATTGCTTTGGCCTATCAAGTTATCAGTTTAGTATAAGAAATTGAAGACATCACCACAGAGGATAAGTGAACTAGTAAAAAAGACAACAAATATTTATAAAGTAAACGCTTTAAGAACATGAAACATATGCAAGTAAAACATCCAAAATGAAACAGTTAAAGTATATTTTACACCTAAAATCTATCTTGGTAATGAGATTCATATATATTTGTATTTTATAGCTCCAAGCAATTTGATGGTAACACATGAAGCCTTTAAAACCTCAAATTTGTAATACATACACCACTTCATTACACGTTTATTTCTTAAATCAATTGGACAACCATGCATTTTTTCATATAGTAACAACTTTTATACCTACATTTCATGTATATCTAAGTAAATATTTTAGTTTAAGTTTGGTTTTGGTTATTAACCGAAAACGAACCGAGAACCAACAAACGAATCGACTAAACTGAGCCGATTAACCAAAAACCGATTAGTTAATAAAATATAGTAACTGATGACTTTACTTTTGGTTTCGGTCCAGGGGTAATAACTTAACCGGACACAAGCTGCGACGATGAGTGGATGGTATGCCACTATGCCGTATGTGTTTGAGATTTGGGAGGGATGCTAAAATAATAATAGTAATTATATCAACTAATTACAAAAAAAAAAGATAAAAATATACAAAGAAAGTACCTGTTATAAAATATATAAAACATAATTTTATAATATGATTTGTATATTTTAGCTATAAATGTTAAAGATGTATATTGAGTTGTAGTGAATCATATTAGATCAAAAAAATAATTAAATATCATTCATGTTCTACACAAGGCCTTGTAATGGTTCCTAATAGACTATGATAGGCTTTATTAGATCATACTGGTTTCTCCTTAATTATATTGGGTTTGTAGTGAATCATTCATATCATGATAGACAATAATAGATCATACATGTTTTAATAAGTCATATTGGGCTTTAATAGTCATCGTAACTTAGGCTTGGTTGTGCTTTAATTTTTCAAACCAAGTCTAAAAGGGTTATATCGGGTGTAATGAATCATACTAGAACATATTGGACGATGATAGATCATACATGTCTTAATGGACATATTGGGCTTAATAATAATGATGACTTTTTTAATAGATCGTCTTCATCACAAGGCAACCTCGAGTTCGCCTTTGATTAAGGTAAACACGGTACCCCTTTTGATAATCTTTGTGCTCATATACATACAACAGATACAATTTTGCAAATGCTAAAGTCCTTTTGGTGTTACAGGTTCATATGAAGGTGGAAGGCCAGATACCACCTTTTCTTTCACAGATGAAGACTTCTTCAAGGTTGCCACACGGTTCAGTTATTTAAATTGACGAACATAAAAACATGTTCGTGTTCGCTTGCTTAATAAATAAACATAAGTAAATGCATCATCGCGACATTTCACAAACAAGTTGTCTTTTGGTTCATTTAAGGTGTTAGGATGAGCCCTCAAAATCAGAGGCAAACAGGGATGAGTTTTATTGATTTCAGATACCAGCAACATAAAAGCCATAAGGTAACTTATGAGGTTTTTTGTGCCAGTATCACCAACTTTAATTGGTTTCGACAGTCAATGAACTCTTTAGGTGACTGAAGCATGCTGTGGGTAAGGCAGTAACATAGACCGCTGACGTTGTACTTCAATGAATAAGCACGATCATCGTTTGTGAAGAAGTTTAAAACCATTACCATCCTAGAGAGGTGACAGTCCTTGCAATCTAATAGTCCTTGATTTAAAATTCTTATGGTGTAAAGTTCAATAATACACCTTTATTTGGAACACCAACATTAACATATGATGATGATCTTCAATCCAATCACAAATGTGGGAACTTTTTGAATATATGATGATCTTCAATCCAAACACAATTGTTTGAATATATAATTTTAAAAGAATGATATAGCTTTTACACACCTCATAACAAGATCTCCTAAACAGACATGCAACGAGAGCGCTGTGACATTGGTTACTTACAAAACAATGTTTCTCGTGTATCGTTGCCCGTTGTCAGATTCACACTAAATTGCAGAGACAGTTTATCATCTTTAGAACTGGACGCGAGTACGTATGTAAAGAAATGAACATAATAATTACGTCTAAAGATTTAGTAGATTACCCATCAGCAATTTTACAAAGATATTCCTTTTGATCTTCTCTTAGAGGGACATCGGTAAAATCTGTACAGAATAACAAAGTATTTTTATGAAACTGAGTACGATGATGTAACCAAATGAAATGGTTCCTGCGCGTGTTATGATTGATCCTTTGAAAGACGTGTTCCCTGTAACAAGTGCTCCTTCCAAGTTGGCGTTTGTCAGATTCGCCTGTAAAAATATTAAATAATGTTGTGTGAATTCCGGGGTTCAACAACTAAGCCCATTCGCATCAGAAAGATCCGCTCCTGAAATTAAAGCCTCATCTTTAGTGGTGTGTGTAACAGTAGGAGGGGAGGGGGAGACTTTACAGGCTTATTGGGCTGAGGATCTTAATCGAAAATTAAGTTCAACAACTAAGCCCATTCGCACTTGGCCTGCTTAACACTCGATAGAATACTGGCTAGCACACTACCAGATCACCTACCAAGCATTCACCAAGACTAGCATCTGAAGTACTATAAGTTCTTACAACGCTAAGTAGGATACAAAGTATGTAGTACAACCTAGAATGGGTAACTAGGTATGCTTTGTCTTAAAGTCTTGTCTGAAGTGACGCGTGTGTGCGTGCGTGTAATAGGACGGTCTTGTACGATAATTAAGTTCAACAAATAAGCCCATTCACATTCGGCCTGCCTTAACACTCGACAGAAGATGGTTGGCAAACTACCAGACTATCTACCAAGCATTCTCAAGATTAGCATCTGAATTACTACAAATTCTTAGAACACCAAGTAGGCGAGATATAATGTGGTAGAACCTAGAACCGGTAACTAGGTATGTTTCTCGGTTCCCTATAGCAGCAAAAAAAAAAGCAGTTCTCAGCCCGGTCCGTACCTATCCGGTCAAAAACCGATTTTGTTTTCTTTCACTATAATGAAAAAGATGTTTAGCCATAGCGTTAAGCTTGAGTCACTAGTCCAAAGTTTTGAGTCCAGTTCACTATCCGGTTTGGGACCAACCCAGCCTAAACAGGTTATGAACCCGTGCAGTTCTCAGTACGGTCCGTACCTACCCAGCCAAAATCCGGTATTCTTTTCGTTTACTATAATGAAAAGATGTTTAGCCAAAAAAAACTAAGCTGAAGTCCAGTTCATCATCTGGTTTGGGACCGACCCAATTCCAACGGGGCTGTACACCAGTGCAATTTCTGAGTTCCAACAACATATATAACTCTAGATTTTGATCAAACTACTGCTCACCAACAACAAATTGCAAATAAAAACATAAGACAAATAAAGAAAACCTGTTAAATCAGCATCAAAGAAGCTTGCTCCAACCAGCTTTGCAGCCTTGAAATTAGCTTGTCTCAAAATGGACTGTAACTATAGATAAAATCAACAATTTGGGTTTAATTTGAATTGTATATCCAAAACTGAAAAGATGAATACCGTTTTGAAATCTTGCTTGATCAAAGGCTTGCCACTAAAATCTTTTCCAGTAAGATCCTGTCCTCTGGTGACTTCAGAACCACAGGGTCCTCCACCCTGTATCATTATCAATCAAAAGCTCAAAACTTGATAAATTCTTCCATCCAGATTATAATAAATCAAAGAATAAGATTTTACAAGAACATAACCCATTCTTAGACCGCGGGGTGTGTGGGGGCTTGGGTTGGGCATGGCTCGATATGTGCCAAGTGTGGGCTCCACCAGTCCA
This sequence comes from Scalesia atractyloides, assembly GCA_947069175.1. NCBI lineage: Eukaryota > Viridiplantae > Streptophyta > Magnoliopsida > Asterales > Asteraceae > Scalesia > Scalesia atractyloides. The sequence continues at coordinate 20,759,333 of CAMTDV010000012.1, read as the reverse complement.
CCCAAAAAAGTGGGGTGTGGAAGCGGCGTGGCCTAGGATTGGGGTTACATGTGGATATTTTATTTTTATATAGTTGACATTTATATAATAAAACACAAACTTATATTAATTTAAAAGAAAGTTACATAAAATCCTAAAAATTTTAAAAAATCTACTTATCAAAACCTAAAAAATTAAAAAAAAAACTACTTAATAAATCCTAAAAAATTAAAAAAAAAACCCTGCATCATAAATCCTAAAAAAAGTAAAAAGTAAGGTAAATATTAAAGTGGGTAACCCAACGAAAATCCAAATTCCCTTCGTGCCTATACGCGATCTTCGCGATCTCCACTTGATCATCGTGAGTCAAGTCGCCCGCAGGGACACGGTCGAAGCAAACCTTAAACCGATCCAACTTCGGTTTTAGCTCACACCACTTATGTTGACACGCATTTAAGTTGTGACGCGCGTTCCCGACATGTTGTTGGTATTGCTGAGACACTTGTCCCCAATAGGCGGTTTGACCGTGACGTAGGGTTCGTTGTGCGTCAACAATCGACGTCACTAGCTATTTCCTCCTCCTCGGTCCAGTGAACCATTTTCGTTTTTTGGTGTGGTTTTGGATGAAGATTTGTTAGTTGTGTTCGGTTTTGGTCGAAGAAAATATATGTGAAAAAATGTAGTTTGGGATGAGTATTTATAGGTAAAAATTATAAAATTTTTTAAAAATTTGATTTTACTTAGCTAAAACCGCCATCCCCAATAGCTAGCCCAAACGGTCATCTCTCCCCAGCCAATCCAAGTCAGCCACTTCACCTCGGCCCCCAGGCTTCAAAGCCACGCCAGCGGGGCAACGCCGTGGCCAACGCCGGCCCGGTGTGGCTTAGCCAGCGTTGCTTGGCATCCCCTGCCCCATAAAACCCCCCACACCCCACGGTATTGCTGAGTAACAGGTATGGCACGCTGCCAAATCATCACGGGTGAGCAATAACCGAATCGTTAACCAAAACTGAACCGAAAACCAGTGAAACCGAATTAACCGAAAATTGCTTATCGATTTTTTTTACCCTCGGTTAACCGAAATCAACCATTTATAATTTCATAACTTTTATACCTCCATTCAGTTGCGAAGCTTGAGATTTCCGACAGGAGGGTCGACAACGTATATACCCAAAAACATTTTAATTCAATCAATTATATGATAGATGACCGATTTAAACAAGAACAGTCGGTCACCTTCGTTCCGTGTCTTTATAAATGAAGAAGACGAAGTCGAAATGTGTATAAGTATAATCAAAACTGAATGATTAACCGGGTTAGACACACAGTCCAGCGGTGGACTGTGTGCAAACATAAACGCACGTCACGAGTTCGAATCATACAACGTACCGACTTTCAGAAATAAAATCAATATTTTTAGAACTGAATCAGAACAAGTCATAGTATGTTTATAAGAGGAATATAATCCGTAAGATAAACAGATTAACCACACAGCCCAACTGGTTGGGCTGTGCGCATACGAACCGAAGGACCCGAGTTCGACTCCGGGTCCCTGCAAGCGGTTCGGCCATTTTAAATATTTCGGGTTAGACAAGTAGCTCAGTTGGTAGAGCTGCGTGCACGTGTACGAGAGGTCTCGGGTTCGAACCTCACTCAGCGCACACCTAACCACAGTCCGACCGGTCAACGGTCCGGTCAACGGTCAACGGTCCGGTCAACGGTCAAAAAAGTCAAAATTTTTATTTCTTTTTATTTATTTATTTAATTTAAAAATCAATTAAAAATACTTAAAAATAATATTTTTAAAGTTAGAAAACGTCCTTAAACTCACAAAAATGAATCTAAAAACCCTATTAAGATTATGAATTAAAATCTATTTATTTACCGAACCACTTCGTTATTATTTATGTTATTTTTCCTCGTCGATCAAATCCCAAAACTCGTGCGCATCCAACGTCATCAAAAGAACGCACCCAATGTGAGTGAATCCTTACAAATTCCTCTTTTTATTCATGTTTCGGGGTGTATCATGTGTCGCTCTAAATATTTCGTTTATTTGTGCCATTACCATTATATGACCTAAACTTATGACGTAAATATTGTTTGTTGTGATACGTGTTTACATTTTGTCAAGTTGCGTGCAAAACATTCATTAGGCCCATCAGTTCCTCGTGGGAGACGAGTTGAACATCGCGTGCTCCGTTTGATTGAGCATTGATCTCATTGTTCATTCATTTGGTGTGTGTGCTTGTGCATTTATTGATATTATGTGTTTTGTGATTAAATTTACATTTACGTTTATTCATATTTGGTTATGCACAACTTTATCCAAATAACCAACCTAACTAATTCTTTCAAATGTTTAAATAAGATTCACTCGCCAACTTTTTGTTGACCCAAAACCCTATTTTTACACATGATACAGGTGGACATGTTGAAGCAAGGAACACGTAGGAAATTGCCTTAGAAGAAAAATAATGAAGTCTTGATAAATGTATAGAACATGTTGTACTTGTATGTTGATTGTAATGTTCTCCTTTAAAAGGAAATAATAAATATGAAACTTTATAGTAAATGTCATGAGCTTTGATGAAAACCCAATCATGCCCCGATCACCATTTCCGCTGCGTGTCGGGGTGTGACAAATTGGTATCAGAGCTTTTGACTATAGGGATATAGGATAGGTTATTAGACCCTTAGAGCCTATACTATAGTTGATTAGATTTTAATTGTTTATGTGGTTACATGCAAACTCATTATGTTTATTTGTTTCATATTTATTACACATACAAATGCATGCAAACACTTCCACTATCATATTGTGAGATATTTTATGAGTTATACTTATTGTCAAACATAACAAGCTTACATATACATTCATCACGCCTATTTCAATGTTCACATATTCAAGTCATCCTCATATTCCTTTATCCAAGATTTTGTCGCAATTTTCGTTTTTCAATCTCATCAAAGTGAGTTCTACGACGGGCATGTAGTAACTGTAAGGGTACAAGTACCGGTAGTCGGAACGTCCTGTCTAGGTTGGCATTCGTATAAATCCACTATAACGGACCGGTTTGCCTACCTTGGGACTAACGATGAGAGTACGAAGGACCTATTAGGCCAAAGCATGCCACACCAAACGTCGTTCGAACTAACCCCACTTTGAGGTGTCACCGTGTCCACACCTGGATGCACTCCGAATTTCATACGTTACATAAATATTTCTCGATTTTCTCCGGGTTTTAGTGTACGTTACCAGGCTAAAACATGCGAACCATATGAAAGACCCGGTAATCATGGGGGCCCACATGATTACGAAGGTGAAGTAGGGCGGCATGCAAGGCCCAATTAAGAGCAAAGCCCAAGACATCCTATGGATGTAGTAAATTTATTATTCTTCATTTATTTTATGCATGTTCATTCCTAAATACGACACATGATCCCTAAAACGTCAAACTTATACTCTTGATACGTGTTTCTTGAAGATGTCTTCTAGCCTCTCTTGTAGAAAAATGAGATCAGGAAAAACCCGGGAGCGCATGGCTGCCCAAATCGCTCAACAAATGGCTGCCGTAATACCCAACATCGTAATTCAAGTACAACAGGCCCTTACCGCTAATCCCGTCAACCCAATCCACCAAGAAGATCAAAACACTGTCAATCCTCCCCCAAAAGCCACTAAATGCACCTTCAAGCATTTCAAATCCTGCGATCCTCCAAAATACGAAGGTACTGAAGGTGTCACCGCTCTCCTCCATTGGTTCGAGGAGATGGAGAACACTTTTCTCAATTGCGACTGCCCCGATGATCGCAAGGTGCGATATGCTACCGGTTGTTTGTTCGGAGTAGCACTTACATGGTGGAATACAGAGAAGGCCAAGCGAGGTGCTGAGAATGTTATGACTTTGACTTGGGAAGAGCTGAAAGAAATCATGACAAAACGGTTCTGTCCAAGAAGCGAAATCAAGAAATTGGAAGATGAATTATATTATTTGAAACAAAAAGAGGGCGACCACACCACATACAACAAGAGATTCCTTGAGTTAAATCAAATGGTCCCCAACTTGTTCACTCCCCTCTACCGTTTGATCGAGCACTACATTCGAGGTCTTCCTTCAAAAATTCAAGACTCTGTAATAAGTACCACACCTGCAACTTTGGAAGCAGCAATGGAGTTAGCTACAGAGCTCACCGAAAACCGCATACGAAATAAAGACTTCACGGAGGAGAAGAAGAAGGATAAAGTATCAACCGAAACCTCCAACCCAACCCAGACCAAATCCCCTCCTCAAACCACTCTTAAGAGAAAACGAGATGGACAAAATTTTGCTATCACCCAAGGCAATCAACCAGTTTCACAAGCTGTACCCCTCCAAGCTGTCCCAATTACTCAAGTAGCACCCAACTCTACTTACCCAAATAAGAAACCCTACATTGGACCTCACCCTCAATGCAACACATGTTTTTATCACCATCCATCTACCGTACCTTGTCGACTGTGTGCAAATTGTGGGCGTTATGGTCATTGGAGCAAAACTTGTCGTGCCCCTCAAAACCAAGCTTCACCCCCTACTCCAAACATGATCCAAACATATCAACAACCCCAATACCCCATGTTTCCATATGTTCGAGTTTGTTTTAATTGTGGCGATCCTACCCACTTTAGAAACACGTGCCCTCGGTTGGTTAACATCATAAACGTCCAGGCTCAAGCAAACCCAATTAACCAAGCAAATCAAGCAAACTCAGCTCCACCACCAGCAAGAGGAAGAGCTTACAACATCAACGCCAATCCTGTTGAAGATAATAACGGTCCAAACGAATCACCCAACTAGTTTTCCTAACCAAGAATCAAGACTAAACTCCAATCGTCTAGTTTTAATGTTTTCTTTATGTTTTCTCAATCTTTCCGTATCCCAGTTGTAAATTGGGAATTTATGTATCCAAAAATTTTAATGCGAATTGATATTACAGTTTTGTTTTATACTCATTGATTTAACATTCATATCATCATACATCTCGACGTATCTCAATCTCATCATTTAAAGAAGTTGGGTTGTGTCTCACTTTTACATAGACTAACCCCTTCATCATAACAAACGAGAGGGGTACTGTCATCATTCAGTCATGTATCCTTTCAGAATTGAGACTCAAGCTTTGGTTGTTGTGTTTGTTTATGTTTTAGAGTCACATAGGACTGATCATAATTTACTGATAAAGCCAATGAAAATTTGACAAGAATATGGCGGATACGCCGCTGGTACTTCCTATATATAAGTATTCTTGGCAAAGGATCAAAAGCATTACCAGGAGGTTATGAGAAGTTCCGTGTAGGTTTAAATATCGTCATGGTTGAAGTTTTTGTTTTATGATACATACCTTATCATTTCAAATGTATCAATTCCCTCAAAACTCTTATGCATAAAATCATGCCTAGTCAATCAACTCAGTTTATCCATGTTCCGCATTCTTATACTTTAGGCATCAAAAAGCGATTCCTGTAGCAGGGTATTCAACCCTTACTAGGAACGTTACCGCCTCAAATACGATTTAAACTCTCACCCTCTTCTAATTATGTAATCATCAAAATTAAAACATCCTCCCTTCAAGTCAAATATACCACTACTACTTAAATTTCGGGACGAAATTTCTAAAAGTAGGGGATACTGTAACATCCGTCGAAAAATGGGTTTCCAATACCCGCTTCGTTTATCAGTCAAACATTCAGTTATAAAATTCGTTGCGTATTTTTGGTCCATTTTAATTTTAAACAATACATAATTAATAAACATTTTAGAATTTAAAAACTATAATTAATAAATAGTAAAAACAAGTGAAGAAATAAATTAAAGGAAGCTGCCGGATTTCGAACCCGGGTCAGCAAGTCCAACAAACAAACACTACACCACTCCGGCACATGAATCTTTTGTGTATATACTGAAATTAATACTTAAAATAAAACTCGAAATCAAATCCTGAGATCAGCGCGCCCAATCCGCAGTCGCCGGAAATACCGACGATTTCACAAATCACGACCGTTTTTCTTTGATTGAACGCGTGAAATAACTTCGACATCGGTTATAACCGATGTCTAATCCCCCAATACCAGTCGTAACCGCCGGAGAAACATTGACCACGAATCAAGACCAAATTCGGACTCAATACATTCTGTTTCTTCTCTATAAATACTCACCCAAACCTCTGGTAACCTTTTCGCTCAAAATCGCACAATTTCTCGAGCTTTAGCACTCGCCGGAGATATTCTGCATTCGCCGGACTTTCGCCGAAAAACCGAGACTTACACCAAATCGGTAAATTTCTCGACTCTTTCGTTTTCAATCCATTATTAGACAAGTAATAACATAAATCGTTCAACCAGAATCCGACTCAGACAACGTTGCCGGGAATTTCTGCACTCGCCGGAAAATCACTGGAAATTCCGAAGTCTCGCTGTGACTCGGTACAATCATCTAAACCCCCTGATGTCCCTTGTTTAGTAACCTAATTTCATAACTCGTTGATCAAAACTGTTAATTGATTCACTCAGACGGAAGTCACAAATCAGAGCCGACGACTCTTGCCGGAATTCTGAAGAAAACATTCTGATCGGTACATTCGATTCTGTAACCCTCTCTATCCATTTTAATTCAATCAATTATATGATAGATGACCGATTTGAACAAGAACAGTCGGTCACCTTCGTTCCGTGTCTTTATAAATGAAGAAGACGAAGTCGAAATGTGTATAAGTATAATTAAAACTGAATGATTAACCGGGTTAGACACACAGTCCAACGGTGGACTGTGTGCAAACATAAACGCACGTCACAAGTTCGAATCATACAACGTACCGACTTTCAGAAATAAAATAAATATTTTTAGAACTGAATCAGAACAAGTCATAGTATGTTTATAAGAGGAATATAATCCGTAAGATAAACAGATTAGACACACAGCCCAACTGGTTGGCTGTGCGCATACGAACCGAAGGACCCGAGTTCGACTCCGGGTCCCTGCAAGCGGTTCGGCCATTTTAAATCATTTTAATATTAACCCAATAAAAATAACAATTAATTAGTGTATATATATAATTAAAACAGAGAATATTTCGGGTTAGACACGTAGCTCAGTTGGTAGAGCTGCGTGCACGCGTACGAGAGGTCTCGGGTTCGAACCTCACTCAGCGCACACTTAACCACAGTCCGACCGGTCAACGGTCAACGGTCAAAGAAGTCAAAATTTTTATTTCTTTTTATTTATTTATTTAATTTAAAAATCAATTAACAATACTTAAAAATAATATTTTTAAAGTTAGAAAACGTCCTTAAACTCACAAAATGAATCTACAAACCCTATTAAGATTATGAATTAAAATCTATTTATTTACCGAACCACTTCGTTATTATTTAGGTTAGTTTTCCTCGTCGATCAAATCCCAAAACTCGTGCGCATCCAACGTCATCAAAAGAACGCACCCAATGTGAGTGAATCCTTACAAATTCCTCTTTTTATTCATGTTTCGGGTGTATCATGTGTCGCTCTAAATATTTCGTTTATTCAAACTTGTGCCATTACCATTATATGACCTAAACTTATGATGTAAATATTGTTTGTTGTGATACGTGTTTACGTTTTGTCAAGTTGCGTGCAAAACATTCATTAGGCCCATCAGTTCCTCGTGGGAGACGAGTTGAACATCGCGTGCCTCATTCGATCGGCTCCGTTTGATCTCATTGTTCATTCATTTGGTGTGTGTGCTTATGCATTTATTGATATTATGTGTTTTGTGATTAAATTTACATTTACGTTTATTCATATTTGGTTATGCACAATTTTATCCAAATAACCAACCTAACTAATCCTTTCAAATGTTTAAATAAGATTCACTCGCCAACTTTTGTTGACCCAAAACCCTATTTTTACACATGATACAGGTGGACAGGTTGAAGCAAGGAACACGTAGGAAATTGCCTTAGAAGAAAAATAATGAAGTCTTGATAAATGTATAGAACATGTTGTACTTGTATGTTGATTGTAATGTTCTCCTTTAAAAGGAAATAATAAATATGAAACTTTATTGTAAATGTCATGAGCTTTGATGAAAACCCAATCATGCCCCGATCACCATTTCCGCTGCGGGTCGGGGTGTGACATTTTCTTAACTGTAATTTTCTTAGAATAGGAAAATTGTAATTAGTGATTTAATAAACTTATTAAGGATTAAATAGTAATTCTATAAGAGTGTTTTAATGAAATGGATAAATATGTAATATATGGGATTTAGGAAGGTGAAATATGTAATTAAATTTAGAGATTGGAGAAATATGTAATAAAGTTTATTTAAGAAGGAGAATTATGTAATAAGCTTTCTTTAGAAAGAGGAAATATGTAATCAAATTTAGGGATATGAGAAATATGTAATAAGGCTTCTTAAGAGGGGGAAATATGTAAAAATCCCTAAAATTTTATTATTCACTTGAGCCAAAATATTGGGTAATTAGTTATACTAGAATTTTGACCCGTGCCACGCGTTGTAGCGACAACATCACGTTTGTGACTTTGTTACACTTGTAACGATGATGATATTAATGTGTAATGTGCGCATGTGATGGTACGTTTTTTTTACTTTATTGTACACGCTACATTCGTGACATTATTGTCATTAGAAATAGATTTAAAATAGTATGTCTTGGACGTTGAGGTGTAAAGTCGTAAAAGTAATTTAGACATTGACAAAGACTTATTATTGCCATCAGTAAAAGAAGTCCCAACCCTGGACCAACAACAATATTGTTCGAACGATATCGATCTGTTTGTATTGTCACGATACTTGTATTGGTACTTATATACATTTATTGTTGCAGATAGTTTTGTATAATGAAAAAAAAATCGGATGCCATAAAGAAAATGAATACATGTATCGGTACTAATGATGTTTCCTACGGTACGGTAGTGATACAATATCAATTTATCAAAAGAAAATAAAACAACAAAAAATACCGATAGAGAACCGGTTGTGTTTGTTTGGTTCTGGTTTGGTTAACTACGATAGCGGCATGATATACGTTATTGGACAAGAAACCATAAAAATGAATAATGTTGTTCGATCGATACAATATGGTAGCGATGCCATGTTAGATCATCAAAAACAAAAAGAATAAAAATAAATATGGTGCCTATACATATGTTGTTCAATTTGTTTCGGTTCATTTTGGAACGATACCGGCACAATATTCGTTTCAATAAAGTTTATATCACAATGTTGAAAAAAAAAATAAACATAGAATGTAAACCAACCGAACCGATATCAACTGAACAACGTTGGTACCAGTATTGATATTCGTTTTTATTGTTTTCAATCGATATAAGGTTTTTTCTTTCAATTAACATAGTGAACGTCGGTACTGTAAGGAACCAAACAGATACCGATTGAATTCCCGCCGCGAAGCGCAGGAGAATTTCACTTGTTAAATAGTAAAAACTCAAGGGTCACCTTGACTGTAGTGATTCCTGTTATAGTCTGTGGTTTTACACTTACCTAGTTTTAAGTTTTGTTTTGCCTCACTTCCTCTTGTCAACTGCTTCTTCCATCGTTCTGATGCACCTGCACCTCAAACATCATCATTAATGTCTCAATTTAGACTATGGAGTGTGCAGAGGCTTGGGTTGAGGGCATTGCTCGACACGTGGCGAGGGTGGGATCCACAAGCCAATACTAAAAAACAAGGGATGTGGTGGGGCGTCGCTTAGCTGGCGTGGCCATCCATGTGGGATCCACAAGCTAATACTCAAGCCCAACGACTACTTTGAACTAGCCAACCATAGCCAGACACGTCACCCAGGCCAGCGCCCCACACCACGCAATATTGCCACGCCAAGTGGGTAATGCCCACCAAAATGCTTATCCGGGATGGAGCACCCGACGTTAAAAGGCCAACAACGCCAAAACCCACGCCCACACCCACTGATAGAAAAAAAAGGCAGAAAATGGGTGTTTGACAGTCTAAAAAAATGACATTTGTGAAAGTTGAAAGGGTAAATGTTTTCGGTGAGAAAACCCCACCGACCATTATTTTTAAGTTATAGAGTAATATCCCATACGTGAGTATTTTAATGTGATAATGTCATAACTATTTTCTTGGTATTTATAAATAAAAACATTCTAAACTTATGTTATTACAACAATCAAAATCAAAAGCCACATATTTCATTTTTTTCTATCAAGAGTCTTTAAAGTACGAAAAACAATATACAACCCAATATAAAAAAGGTTTTGTATCATTGGCACACTTTACCAAATTAAATCAATACTATCAATACGGGTCATATAGGCCTATATGACCCGTATTATGGTAACTTCAATTTTCAAGGTCAGTCAAAGGCTGACACTGTCTTTATATACTCTCTTAATACGCGTCGTATAGGGCTATACGATTGATACGTGGTTGAAAACCGATGATGAATCGTATTTAAGTTTATGTTTTTACATGACTTTTGGTTTCGAATGGCCTACTTTTGATTAGAATTGTGTTTTGCAGGTCTAACGGAGTTTAAAGAGCTATTTGGGAGCTTTACGAAGCATCAGGGAGCGAACGGGATCAACCGGGAATTGGAAATGAAGAAAACGGAAACCAATAGTTGGACTTAGCGTCGTCGATGCCCATATGGGCCGTCGGTGACGCCCCTTGGTTATTCGCGTCGGCCAGAAACTCGCGTAGACAGTGGATTAAGGCGTCAGCAGAAAACGAAAAATCTAGAGGGCGTCGCCGACGGCCTCCAGAAAGTGCTATCGCTGAATGTTTGTTTGACCCATTTGTGAAGGAGTTACGGGTTTTGTGAGGTTTGAAACACTTCTTGGAGCCAAGAGTACCATAATCTTGATCCTACATCATATTCATTCCATTCCATCATTCGAATTGATCATCCATCTTCATCTCCACAACCCTAATCATCACCGTCACCATCATCATCAATCTATTGACCTAGTCATCCACCATAAACCCTACCCTTCACCATACTCAATCTCAAGGTTCAAGATGTTCGTGATTAAGCTTCAATCTCTCGTTGATCAAGTTCCGTTCACCATGAGCGGCTAATTTCTGAAGGTTTCACCCGGGTGTAGGTTTTGTAAGTTCTGGGGTTTAACATTGTTTTGGGTTTTGATTTGTGACAAATTGCAATTTGATTTGAGAACTTACGATAATTGTCTCGCATTTGTATTGTATTTGTGAATTGTCGAATGAGTTATGAAATTTGACTTTGTGAAATGTTTATGTGCGATTATGCCTTATCTAGGTTAGAGTTTACATGTTCTTGGTAATGAAGTGTATTGTAATCCATTGTCTATGATGTTGATAGCTCTTGACACCTAAACCACGCAACACTAAATTCGTTGATCATTGTTTGCAATTGGGTTAAAACCAAAACGTGTAGAAATCCTAGGAGTTGCATTACTGAACAGGGTGTGAACCTTGCTTCCAAACTATTGTGTTTCATTAAGTTAATCAAAGTTTTCATGCAATCATTTGAGTTTTCCAAGTTAGTAAAGTAGAATCAATTTTGTCGGATCAATCCGACATCTCTTCAAAACAAACTAAAGTTATTAATATTATAGCAAGTTTCATAAAAAGAGCATTTACCGAAAATCAATCATATCCATTCGCAAACCACAAACTCTTCGTGGTTCGACCCCTTACTCCCACTAACGCATTGTTAAGGGTAATTTGGGTATATAAATATTATCTTTGACTGGGGCGCGACACTCCGATCAAATTTTGGCGCCGTTGCCGGGGAGTTCGTGCTTTGCGTTTGGAATTGTTGATTTTGTGATTAACTGTTTAAGTGCTTATTTCTTTATATCGTCTTTGCTTTTGTGTTACGCGGGTGTGTTACTTGTGTAGGTTACAGGTAGTGCATGCATACACGGAATTCTGGGAGGACTTCGCCTTTAGTGTTCGAACCGGAAATCGAGCGGGTCGTTAGGAGGAATTTAGCCAACCGATTAGAGGCGACCCTTGCTTCTAATCCACTCAACACCAACTCACTACCTACACGATCTTTTGGACCCATTCCAATGGATCCCCAAAACTCCAACCAACCCAACAACCAAAACCAATATCATGACTACCCACCCCAAAACCAAACCCATCAATCGGGTGGTGGTCACAACTCTAGACCACCAACATCACCATTCCAAAACCGTAACCGAAACCCAAGTAATCGCCAACACACACCTCCACCTTCAAACCAAAACTGTCAAAACTCGTTACCACCCAATCTCAACAACCGAAACGTTAACACCAACCGTGGGGTTAACATTAGCCGTGGCAATCCCACAAACGAAGCCCAATTTCTTGACCTTGACGAGTTGAGAAATAATATTCCCGATGATGCACCGTATAGTGTTCCCGGTTATCAAGCCGGAACACATGAGCATCCATTCGGAATACTCAGACGATGGGGAGAACTACAATGTAAGGGTTGTGGATGATGAATGGGATGACAATAACATGGGAAACTTTTACAACGCTCGGGGGTTTGATTACGACGATTTTGGTTATCAAAATGCCAATTTCGTGGGGAATAATGGCAGATACGGGCAAGAGATGGGTAGAGATGACGGCTATAGGAATGACCGTCAACCACGCAATGATCAAAGAAATTGGGATTACGGTAACAACAACGGTAACCGTAACCGAATACCGCAATTTGTTGGCGGTGGGAATCAAGGTGGAAACGGGGGTGGTGACCGAATGGGTAATTATCGGCCGATGAATCAAGAAGTTAATGGTCCACTCCGTCAACCACAACAACAAGAACCCCGAGGAGTGAATGGTCGGTTTCGACCGGTGGTCACCAAAAATGATTCACCTATTGTGCCTACACCTCGAGGGAGGCGATCATTCGAGTGCAAGCCGAACTACATCAACATCCTACCTCACTTTAATGGTAGGGCACATGACGAACCGTATACCCACTTGGCGGATTTTTCTGCCATTTGTAGTACTATTGGGGGCCACAATTTCGAAATCGAGGAGGTGAAGCTTAGGCTATTTCAGTTTTCGTTGAAGGACAAAGCAAAGCAGTGGTTCCTCACGCTTCCGGCCAATAGTATTCGCACTTGGTCAGAAATACAACAAGTGTTTCTTGATGAATACTATTCGATAGCAAAGGCCGACGATGCGAGAGACGAAATTCGGTCGTTTCGACAGTTTTCGGGTGAATTGTTACATGAGGCACTTGCTCGTTTCAAGGAGTTGGTTCGAAAATGCCCTCACCATCAAATCCTTAGATGGGAATTGTTAAAGTGTTTCGTATGGGGATTAGATGCGGAAGATCATAAGTACTTGCAATTGGCAAGTAACGGTACGTTGTTGAACAACCACGAGGAAGATGATAGGGAATTCTTAGAGAGGATGAGTAAGAACTCCAAGGTCGTGGCTATGGCGGACTGAACTAAAAAGCATCCAATCTCAAAGTCTTGGCCCGAGAATGAAGAAAAAAGAGGTGGGTGCGGTACAGTTTGCAGTGTGTGAAGAATGTGGTGACCTCGGTCACCGTGCCGAGAATTTTCAAGTTAGTATGGCACACACTACTGAAGAGGTGAGCCAAGTGTATGGAGATAGAAAACAGTTTGACATGAACTCCAACACTTACCATCCGAGTTTGAGAAATCATCCCAATTTTCAGTATGGTAATACTTCGAATCAAAAGAACCCGAATTTCCAATCGGGAAATCAAGGTGATGGTCAAGGCGGTTCGACGTACCAAAACCGCCAAAGTGGTAATTCGGGCGGTTACCAAAGAAACTACAACCAAGGGGGTGGCCAAGGGTATCACAATCGTGAAGGTAATTACCAACGGGGCTACAACCAAGGCGGTAATAGGGGTGGTAACTCAAACCCTCAAATGGGTGGTGAAGACTCATTGAACTCTAAATTGGATGCAATCATGAATGCCATCACTACTTCGAATCAAGAGATAAATTTGGAGATGAAGAAAGAGTTCGAGGTACGTGACAAATTGCACAAGGCATTGGAAAAGCAAGTGGGTCAACTTGTAGAAGAAATGGCCCAAATGAGAGGAAGTGGAGGAAGACTCCCAAGTGACACCACTATGAACCCGAAGCATCAAAGTTCAAGCACGAATAATGTGAGGAATGTGCACATTAATGCGGTAAGTCTTCTTTCAATTGATGAGGTTTGTAGTGTTGAAATCACTCCACCACCACACCTTGTTAAAGGTGTAGTGGAAGATGTAGGTGTGAGTCGAGAAGTGAAAATGAGCAAGAAACAATTTCACAAATTAAAATCGAAAAAGTAACTAAAAATTCTTTTTGTGAAAGTTGTTTAAATGACTTGCATGCTAGGGCCAATGCTATGGGTGTGGAGTTTAATACCATCCCATACCCGTTGGCTCTATTAAAACCAATTAATGCATCAAAGTTTGAAAAACGGTGCCCACCAAAGGACGAAAGGTGAGAAAATTTTAAACAAGCAAAAATTAATTTGCCGTTACTTGATGACATCAAAAAGGTCCCGGCTCATGTCGAATGCTTGAAGGAGTGAAGCACCGAAAAACTACACAACAAACTACCGAACTGGTTGATTTAATATCTCATGTTAGTGCCGTTTTATCGAGTGCTCTCCCCTAAAAAGCTCAAGATCCGAGAGACCCTTTGATTCCAATCCAAATTGGTAAGTTTAAAATTAAGAGGGCACTTTGTGAAGGAGTTACAAGTTTTGTGAGGTTTGAAACACTTCTTGGAGCCAAGAACACCCCAATCTTGATCCCACATCATATTCAATCCATTCCATCATTTGAATTGATCATCCATCTTCATCTCCACAACCCTAATCATCACCATCACCATCACCATCATCACCAATCTATTGACCTAGTCATCCACCATAAACCCTACCCTTCACCATACTCAATCTCAAGGTTCAAGATGTTCGTGATTAAGCTTCAATCGCTCGTTGATCAAGTTCCGTTCACCATGAGCAGCTAATTTCCGAAGGTTTCACCCGGGTGTAGGTTTTGTAAGTTCTAGGGTTTAACATGTTTTGGGTTTTGATTTGTGACAAATTGCAATTTGATTTGAGAACTTACGATAATTGTCTCGCATTTGTATTGTATTTGTGAATTGTCGAATGAGTTATGAAATTTGACTTTGCGAAATGTTTATGTGCGATTATGCCTTATCTAGGTTAGAGTTTACATGTTCTTGGTAATGAAGTGTATTGTAATCCATTGTCTATGATGTTGATAGCTCTTGACACCTAAACCACGCAACACTAAATTCGTTGATCATTGTTTGCAATTGGGTTAAAACCAAAACGTGTAGAAATCCTACGAGTTGCATTACCGAACCGGGTGTGAACCTTGCTTCCAAACTATTGTGTTTCATTAAGTTAATCAAAGTTTTCGTGCAATCATTTGAGTTTTCCAAGTTAGTAAAGTAGAATCAATTTTGTCAGATCAATCCGACATCTCTTCAAAACAAACTAAAGTTATTAATATTTAGCAAGCTTCATAAAAAGTGACACATTTACCGAAAATCCATTCGCAAACCACAAACTCTTCGTGGTTCGACCCCTTACTACCACTAACGCATTCTTAAGTGTAATTTGGGTATATAAATATTATCTTTGACCGGGGCGGGACACTCTGATCAACGATGAGTATTGGTAAAAGGTTGTCTATCAAGTCTGACAGATAGGGTTCACATGCAAACCCTATACGGATCATATAGGCCTATATAATTCGAATTATGTACGAGGTTACTTTCTATCACTCAACAGTGACATAAAGCAATTGAAAGGAACATTATGTCAGTCCTATACGGGTCGTATAGGCCTATACGACCCGTATTGGTTTGTGAATTTGCATTCTGCTTGGCCTTTATAAACGAGAAAGACGAAGAAGATTCACAAAATTCATTCCATTCTCTTTGTTTTTTCTTTATATCCGATTCCACCATGTCTTGGTTCAACCTTAATTACATTTTCGGCGAGTCGTCCGACACAAACACGAGCACGTTTATTCCGGGAAGCAGTGTGGTATAACATTTTTTTAACTTATTTTGTTTTTTTGTTTACGAAATACTTAGCACACCGTTTGCGTTAGGAGGGGTCTATTGTCCTTGATTCTTACGATGGGAGAGGACATGACGATCACGCGCAGGAGCGCACCCCGGCAGGTGGTGATGCCGACGCCAATGACGCCGATGCTGACCACGCTCACCCACCGCCACCGCCAGACGAGTTACCAGAGGAGCTGCTCCCCTCCGGCTCGGCAGGTGGTGATGCTAACATCGATGACGATGAAGCCGATGGTGACCACGCTGACCCACCGCCACCGCCAGACAAGTTACTAGAGGAGCTGCCCCACCCCCGGAAGGTGGTGATGACAACGACAATGACGCCGATAGTGACCAGGCTCACCCACCGCCACCACAGCCATAACCGTAGTCATAGGGGTGCCTCAGTACCCCCAGCATGTTCTGTACGACCAGCTCCCACTAGCTGTGACGCTTACGTTACAGCAGATGAAGGGTTAGCTGCAAGCGCGGATAGATGCCCATCATGCCCGTACTGAGGCCCTTCTCATGCGGGTGATCCAGGGCGATATACGTGCGACTATCGAACGTGGTTGGACCCCATTGCCGATACCGACGTTGCCGCCTCGACCTGGACAGGATCCGGGGTCGTCATGCGCGACCCAGGATCCGAGGCCCTCAGGCACGACTTAGGAGCTTCAGGATGCGGAACCAGCGGTTTAGGATTGTTGTACTTTTTTTGTAATTTGATTGTTTATGTATTTTGGACGATGTCATGTATATAGACAAACTTATTATATAGTTAAATTTGCAATTTCAACTTATTTATATTTGTGATTATTTATTTTGACTGTTTAGATTGGTTTGCTTGGTTACGTATAATGTATAATGTTACAATATCACCCGTCGTGAATACGTCAACATAAAAATAATACAAAATACAACTATGATATGAAACAACACGATACAAGGATGATACGATATAATACGAAACGTTACGATAAAATATAACAAAGTTAAAAATGTAATACGATACGTCACGATATGCTATAATACGACACGTCACGATAAAATATAACAAAGTTGAAAATGTGATACGATACGTCACGATACACTATAATACGTCACGATAAAATATGATAAAGTTAAAAATGTGATCGATACGTCACAATACGCTATATTACGTCACGATAAAATTTTAAAAACTTATAAATGTGATATGATATGCTATAATACGATACGTAACGATAAAAATATAATAAAAGTTATAAAACCTATTAAAACAATAATAACCAACAATAAACACCAATAACCAAACCCAACACACCAAAATTCAACCTAAAAAAATAGGTCTACAATACGGATTGTATAGGCCTATACGATTCGTATAAGCCAGCCGCAAGACATAGGCTGACCCTGTCAGTCTGCCATGTCTTAACTTTATCCAATATGGATCGTATAGGCCTATACGATCCGTGCTGAAATGTCAAGGTGTGGGGATAGATTCCCCGGTGTACGAATAGAAGCCCCTATAAAAACTACAAAAAGTTTAGATATAGGCTCTTATATCTCTAGCTTTCAATTTGACTTTTATCACACATTGAAAAAATATCATACAAGCATAGATGACATAGATGACATGACTAGATGACCAGAAAATTTAATGTCATAATAACATAAGCCACTTTTATTAGAGGGAAACTAATTTTCATGTGTTGATCAATTAAAAATGTGTGTACCTGATAATCTAGATTCAACAAAGAAGGATATATACATGTTCTTGATGTTGATCGAGTTTTTATTTAGGGTGTTTTATTAGGATGGCTGAGGTAGGTTGAACAACCCATAAATTCTTGAGAGAGAGAGGGGATGAAAAACATATTATATTAGTGGGTGATTTATTTATTACCTTATTATTTTTCTCTAATGATCTCTATATCTAATATACCCAAACAGAAACCTTATTTTAGACAGTAAGAAAAATTACGCCAATCATATAATATATCCAAAGAGAAACCTTATTTTAGATGGTAAGGGAAATTACGTCCATTCAATGATTACCAATTAAACACATGGGGTATTATAGTCAATAATCATTAATTAGATAAATGATAATAAAAATATGTATGACCACGATCTTCAATCCCTCCGACCATGATGACCGAAGTAGTTGAAGCAGTAGCCCACCCTGAAGTACCCGGGGAAACCACTATAATCTGGAACTGGAACCGGTTTGGTCCATACGTGATCCGAATGTCGGCTACAAATAACCAAACCACCCATTCTTATTTGGCATATAATCCAACTCTTATTCGACATATAATCCAACCCACCCAATCCAGCACAGTTTCATGGTGTAGTGACCCAACCCACTTCATGAACTCAACCCAGAACCGAAACGAGTTTCGTGTAAAAACAATCCAACCCACTTCATGAACCCAACACTAAACCCAAACCAGCTTCGTGAACCCAACCCAACCCAGCTAACAATGTTGTACGGTGTTGATAATCGAAACAAAGAACTACAAAATGCTTACCAAAAACAAAAATGAGGACCGGAAGAGGTAGGCAACGTACGACATTGTTAACTGGTGATGATCGGTGCAAGTTTCGCCGGAGATCGAAGCTCGGTGATGAAGATGATGAATAGTCGGCTCTTTTCGCTTGGAGAGTAAGTTTGGGGTGACCAAGTGTGAGAGTGGTAGGTGTAAGGAGTCTTAGGGTTTTGTTGTGGTGGACGAAGTGTGAAAAGACCTTCTTACCCTTATGACGTAACCGATAAGTAACGGAATATTCCTTTTTAGAAACAACGAGGTGACCAATTACAAGGAAATGGAAGTTTATGGTACAATACAAAAAGTTTTTGAAATTAGGAGGTAAAATAAAAAGTGATCTAAACCATAGGGAAGACAAATTATAGTTTACTAAAATATATATATATTCTTACATTCAAATTATGTAAAGGTGAAAACGCACCTAATTATAAATGCATTACTGAATGATTACTGATCTAGCTAATTATAAATGCAGTACTATATGATTACCGATCTGGCTTGTTACCAAGATCAACCATAGAAACTAACTAACTAACCAAGCTAAAAAATCTTTCGCGATCCAGGCTCAAGCTTAGGAGATCAGCTTGACTCACTTACACACTGTGTGTCAATTATAGTTTTTCAAATCATCTCAACCAGAACCGGAACCGTGCCTCCACCTCTATTATTGGTGACCCCGAAAACCTACTTATTGCGGATGGTCAGACTTCAAGTGTTTCTACCATTTTGTTGTTAGAGGTGGTTATAATAATCAAAACCATAAGCTCAAACTAAAAGAAAGGAACATATTTGAACTAAAATGTATACACAAAGCTACCTTTAAATTAATAATATAAATATGATACACTGGTTAATATATAATACTTCTTTGGTGCATCCTATGTTTCTGTCACTTAGTCAACTCCGAAAATCAGTTCCGCCTTTTCTTCAGTGTCTCTACTTCTAGGGTTTGTCTCTGGTAAATCTCTTTATATTCACCCACACTTACCTTATGGTCTTATACTTTTATGTACTATATTGTTGATCGTTTGATATACAATATATTTAAGGTTTCAGTATCAGTTGGCATTGGTTAATATCATTTTAATGTGTTACAGTCTGATGTTTCCAAATGTATGTTGATCCAGTATACATACAAATTATTTATTTATTTTTCAAGTTAAAAAAAATGAATTGTTAATTTGTTATTGAGGAATTTGTGGCATATGATTCGTAGTTAATGACAAAAAATGTTTTTTGGAAATAGTTTAGGCCATGGATGGACGATTGGGGGCGGATAGTGGTTTATCGAATTACAACACAATGAAATGCAACGAATATGATTCGATTCTGGCGGATCAAAATGTTCCAAAGGCGACGAGTTTCAACGAGTCGATTACAGATTGTAATCTTAATGGGGATTCTGATTTTAATAATTTGGTTCTTAAGTATATTAACCAGATGCTTATGGAAGATGAGATAGATGAGAAAAACTGCATGTTTCAAGAGTCTGCTGCTCTTCAGGCTGCAGAGAAAACTTTATACAATGTTCTTGTGGTTCAAGATCAAGATACTAATGCAGAGGAATCTTTATATAATGTTCTTACGGTTCAACTTCAAGATCTTGCTGCAGAATCCTTAGCTTCTTTGGGTATCAATAGCTCTATGAGTGGTACAGATCTTACCTATGTTATTAGTGAATCTTCTTTTTTACCGAATACGTTGACCAGTTTTGAGTCACAGTCTAGATTCCATCCATCTTACAGCTTGTTTAGCAGCGCTAGTAATATCGTTGATAGATTTTCGGATGTACCTGTTGGTATTTTAACTTCTCTAGATATGCGTTGTGATAACCGATACACTGTGCAATTTCAAAAAGGTATAGATGAAGCAAGTAGGTTTGTTCTGAATGGTGTCCAAATGGAGAAGACACATGAATATAACTTCATCCCAAATGAATCAATAGGAAAAAAGAATCCTAATTCGGAATATCTTGTTGAGGATGGAAGGAATTCTAAGCAACCTGCAGTTTATAGTGAGCTAGATGTGAGTGTGAGTTCTAAGATGTTTGATGATGTGTTGCTATGTGATGGACCCAAAACTCACCCTTTTCAATGTGATTTTTTTGCAAAGAGATTGCTAACAAAGGACAACCGGATCAACCTAAGGGGTCTAATGTGGTTAAAGCCTGTGCGAAGAAACAAAGAGAAGTCGCGGATTTGAGAACACTTTTGAGCCTATGTGCACACTCGGTTTCCACCAATGACCAAAGGGGTGTGACCGATTTACTCAAACGGATAAGAGAGCATGCTTCACCTACAGGTGACGGTATGCAAAGATTGGCCCATTACTTTTCTGTTGGGCTTGAAGCCCGTATGGCTGGGTCTGGAACTGGAATCTACAAAAAACTTCTTTCTGTACCCACATCAGCAGTTGATGTATTGAAAGCTTACCGCTTGTTTCTCGGGTGCTTCCCTTTTACTAAAATCTCCCATTTTGTTTCAAACAAGACTATTATGTCTGTTGCACAAAACAAAACTAAACTGCACATTATAGATTTTGGAGTTCTTCATGGTTTCCAGTGGCCCTGCCTTATACAACAACTTTCAGCTAGGCCCAATGGGCGACCCGAGCTTCGAATAACAGGGATCGACTTCCCATGTCCTGGTTTTCGACCGACCCAACGGGTTGAAGAGACAGGGCGCCGGTTAGCAAACTATGCTGAAACATTCGGTGTTGGGTTTAAATTCAAAGCCATAGCCCAAAGTTGGGAAAGAATCATGATCGAGGATCTTGAGCTTGATGATGATGAAACACTTGTTGTAAATTGTGGTTACAGGTTTAGAAACTTGCTTGATGAATCAGTCATGGTGGATAGTCCAAGGAATAAAATTTTAGATCTTGTTAGGAGAATGAACCCGAACATCTTTATACGGGATTGTGAACTCGTCGTATGGTGTGCCTTTTTTCCTGACAAGGTTTAGAGAGGCTTTGTTTTTCTTTTCTTCTTTGTTTGATATGCTTGATGCAACTGTTGACCATTTGACTGAAGAACGAATGCTGGTTGAGAAAACCATGTGGGGACGTGAGGCGATGAATGTTATCGCTTGTGAAGGCGGTGAGAGGATTGAACGACCCGAGGCTTATAAACAATGGCAGGTTAGGAATCAACGGGCTGGGTTTCATCAAATGGCGTTTGATCGAAAGATCTTGAGGACGGCTAAAGATAGAGGGACTTGTGATTACCATAAAGATTTTATTATGGATGAAGATGGTTATTGGATGTTGCAGGGGTGGAAAGGGCGTATTTTATATGCGATTTCGGCATGGAAGCCGGCTTGCTGACAAAGTTCTGTTCTTGGAGTGAAGATCATGGGTTGCTTTTCTTGCTGTTTTTGCCTTTGGTATTTGGAGAGGTGATGGTGGTTGTTTGTTTGTTTGATGCAGGAGGCTAAGTAGCAAGAAACTCAAGTGGTGTTGAATCAGCTGGAACATTTGAAAATGAAGAGAGAATTATCATTTGACAAATTGTAATTCTTTTAGAGTCAGTTGAAATCTTATTATTTCTATTTCTGTTGTAATAATGCTATCAGTAGAGGAGTAATCAAATATTATTCTGGTAGATTTCATTGAGTGGCACTAACTTCTTATATTTTAAGATATTCCTAATATCTGATTATATGAATAGTGTATTGTGTGGAGAGAAGGATAGAGATAAATATTTCAGTAAATTTCGTTTCTTAACTATAAAAACTATTCAACTGTAATTGTTATGTGTGTATATATATAAATACATGGTTATGTATAATTGGTTGTATCTCATGCTTAATCATTTATACTTTTACACACTTTTGTGTTTTGATACCCAAGTTTAGTAGTGACATGTTAAGTAAGACCCTCAACTTCAATAACCTTTTCTTTCCTATTTTTCCTCTTTGCCTCCTCAACTATGATAATTACATGTTTTACTCTTTAACTTTAATAAGATTTTTTTTTTAATTTTCATTATTTATCCATACACTTTATAATTTTTTATATTTATTTGTGGTTGAATATGACTTTTATATTTATATGTGCTACACTCCAAATTAAACCCCAAACGATCGCTTTTTTTATTTAGTCAAGTTTCTAATGATGGTGTTCGTGGTGGTCTCATGGCGTTGATGCTACTTGATACAGTTTTACGCCCCTGCCGTAATGCACGGGGTTTAAGACTAGTTCTTTCATAAATGTAAACTTAGAGTATTTACATTGGAATCTTTTATCATCTTCAACCTTAGCAATTAAGAAAAAATTAAGGGTTTTTATTAAATTTTGCACTCCATCTAATTCCTTAAAATTAGTGTTGTAAAAGTCGGCATACTCGGCAAGTACTCGGTCCTCGGACGACCTACGAGGTGAGTTTACCCTAGTCGGACTTGCCTATTCGGTGACGGTCAAAATCGGTCAACATCGGCCTACTCGGCCTACCCGGCCATGTACTCAAACCAGTCAAATTTGTACTCGGCCTACTCGAACTTATAGTCTGCCTACTTGGCATTATACTCGGCAAGGTTTGAACTTTAAACATGTTCCATTTTAAATTATACTTCTCTTGACATGAATTATGCTAATTTTTACACACACACACACGGAATATATATATATATATATATATATATATATATATAT
The DNA here is from genome assembly GCA_947069175.1 of Scalesia atractyloides. Lineage (NCBI taxonomy): Eukaryota > Viridiplantae > Streptophyta > Magnoliopsida > Asterales > Asteraceae > Scalesia > Scalesia atractyloides. The sequence goes on along the minus strand of CAMTDV010000012.1, from coordinate 20,736,087 downwards.
ATATATATATATATATATATGGGAGGGTTTAAATGAGAACGCTAAATATCGCGAGAACAGTGAGAACGAATGAAAAAACCATAGAACTTAGTAAAAAACAAGTGAAATTCAAAATTTCTTTTTACACTTGTCATTATTATTCGAATACAATTCTAGAAATTTAATTTACACATTTAATTTACGTGAATTCGGAAATAAAGAAAATTTACACATGTGTAAATTTGTTATATTTATACATGTGTAAAAAATCTAATAAGAGTGATTTTGAGAGAAGAAATGAATTATTTGATGTTGTAATTTCTTTTTTTGATGTTGTTTAATTAAAATGATGATTGTATTAAAAAATGGTTTTGATTGGTTTTCTCGTTCGTTCTCACGATTCTCGCAATATTTAGCGTTCTCAAGATAACCCTCTCATATATATATATATATAGGGTTAGGATCGTGTAAGAAGCACTAGGCTAATTGAGAAACTTGAGAAGCATTCTAGACCACACATTTTCTTTAAGCTTCTCGTAATATACAAATATGTATAGTTTAAAATTGAGTATATACTTATGTGTATATTACGAAAAGCTTAGGGAAATGTGTGGTCCAGAATGATTCTCAAGTTTCTCAAATAGTACATATGTGTATAATTCAAGATCTGAAATATACATATATGTATATAGTCAATTTTAAACTATACGTATGTGTATATTACGAAAAGCTTAGGGAAATGTGTGATCCCGAATGATTCTCAAGTTTCTCAAATAGGGTGGGCTTCTTTTAGAATCCACATATATATATATATAGACTTACACCTACATTAGTTAATTTTCTTTATGTTTGCCATGTCTTCATACTCCTCTAGTACTCTAATTACTTCCATCTCTCTAGTCGGTCACACTACTACGTAAAATAGGGAACAAGCAAATATATGGATTGAATAGCTATTTCATACATATAAGGAATTACTATTCACTCCGTATGTCTTTTTTTAGAAACCATATGGATAGAATAAAAATGGAGGGTTTAAATGAAAGAAATTCTTTATAAGAATAAACCACTAAGAATGCTCTATTTTATTTTATTTAATATTTGTATTTAATATTATTGTAACAGTATATTGGTAAAATTACGAAGATTACCAATTTAACGTCTTACTCTTTAATATCTAACTACATTCAATTTATAACTTATTTTCAAAATATATATTTTTCAACAAAAATTAGAATGTAGGAAAAATTAGAAAGTATGTAGAATAAATTATGAGTTGTGTAGGATAAACTGTAGGATAAATTTCGATATGTGTAAGATAAATTTCAAGATGTATAGAATAGATTTTTATGTGTATAGGCAAAAAATTAGTGTAGGGGATGATAATCTTTATGACTAATTAATAAGTCAATAATTTTTGTAATTTATTTTCAAAATATGTATTTTTCAAAAACAAAAATTAGAGTGTAGGAAAAATTGGGAAGTGTGTAGGATAATTTACGAGTCGTGTAGAATAAATTGTAGGATAAATTTCGATATGTGTAGGATAAATTTCAAGATGTGTATGATAGTATATTAAATTTATAACTTATTTTCAAAATATATATTTTTCAAAAAAATAATAATAATTTAGAATGTATGAAAATTAAGAAGTGCGTAGGATAACTTACGAGTTGTGTAGGATAAAGTGTAGGAAAAATTTCGATATGTGTAGGATAAATTTCGAGATGTGTATGATAGATTTTGATTTGTATAGGCAAAAAAAATAGTGTAAACGATGATAGTCTTTATGATTAATTAATTAGCCAATAATTTTTGCAACTTATCATCAAAATATATATTTTTCAAAAAAAAAATAGAGTGTAGGAAAAATTAGGAAGTGTGTAAGATAAATTACGGGTTGTGTAGGATAAATTTCGACATATGTAAGATAAATTTCAAGATGTGTAGGATAGTACATTAAATTTGTAACTTATCTTCAAGATATATATTTTTTAGAAAAAAGATAATTTAGAGTGTAGAAAAAATTAGAAAGTGTGTAGGATAAATTACGAGTTGTATAGAATAACGTTATATGTAGAATAGATTTTGATATATATAGGTAAAAAAGAATTAGTGTAGAGGATAATAATCTTTATAAATAATGAAGTAGTTAATAATAATAATAATAAAAAAATATTTAATGTTTTAGATTTTTTTTTTTCTTTCCAATTAAATTATTTTCTTAAATGAATCTCACTAGAAGGTAATTCGAACCTCACTAGAAGGTAATCCGTACATCACAATCTAGGATAATTGTTATTATTTATTTGGTTGTAATCACTTCATATATCTTTCTCTCACAAATTTTGTTTGCTTCCTTGCTTGCTTTTTGTTAAATTATGTTTCATTTGATGAATGAATGTGTCATCATATTATGTCAGGGACTTTTATATTGATATCATCATACTAATCGTATATCTGTAATGGCATAATTTTTATAGTATTAAAATTGTTATTACTCCGTGATGTAAAAATAATTAAGAAGGTTTCAAAGAATTGATGTTTGTGATAAGAGATTTTAAACTTATTAGAGCATCTACAACAATGAGTGCCTAGTTAGCATGCCATATCACTTTAAACCACCACCATTTTAATCCTCGCTTTTTCCTCTAATAATAAACCATTTCAAACCGTCACCTCATCACATACTTTTTCAATTTACTTAAACTATATATATTTTGTATAATCTATTTTTTATTTACCTATTTATTTTTATTTATGTTATTTCTAAAAATTTTAAAAAATTATAAAAATAAATTTATTAACTAGATAACCCATTAAAAATAACACTTAGCATTAATGTTTTAGTCGTTCAAGTTGACATATCTCAATTTTAATAAAAAATGGTTTAGAAAAACTTATCATTTGTGCAACAACTTTCTATGTAGCTACTAAAGTCGACCATTTTAACCCATTTACATTCCGATCTAGTTCAAATATGGATTGTAGAAGACTAAGCTAGTTTTTCAAGCATATATAATGCACAATCATACGATTTTTTTCAATGATTTTATATGATTTTTACAAAATCAAGACAACAATTTATTTTTTAGCCTAAACAACATATTGTTTTCTCGACATAGCCACTGAATTCGACGTTTTTGACCCATTTAACATCTGAACCTTGTCTTCATGTTCAAATATGAAATAAACTATACTCACAGGGCTTTCTGAGCATATAAGGCTCGTTTACACATGAAATTTATGTGATTTTATACTTTTTTTTTATAAAACAAGTATGTGACTCATTTCAGTTCTAACTTCCACTTTCTTTGAGACATTTCTACAAACACTTTATGTGCGTATAATATTTAAGGCATAATGTATATGTAATTCATGCCTTCTTTCCTAGCTCGTGGTATCAAACATCACATCTCTTTTAAAGATCAACTACCATTCATTCAATAGACATCAAGCATATAAAAACATCACATTCTTTCAATCTATTATCAAATTGACCAAACATGATCATGGATTACACCCGAAATCGATACCCACACCCAATTCGATGAAATCTACTTCTACATGTGACTAATCAAGTCTACTTTCAAGATTGAACAAGAAAACACATTTCAATCATAAAAGGTAGCATGTGAAACATCTATAGGTCACGAAAGTATTATCAATTTCATATTTGCAAATCAAGATTGAACACCAATAATCTCTTCATGGAGTGAGATCATCATCAAGGACTAAAAGCTCATACCTCATGGTGAAACGCACTTGATTATCACCAAAATTCATTCATGTAAGGCTTTAATTGAGAAATCAAGCATCAATTTTAACTCAACTTTCTCTCTTGCTCATCCACATTGCCATCCTTATCATCCAGAACCCAAGTTTCGATTTTGATCATAGTCCACCTCTATTTTGACCATTTATCTAAGTTTCAGAACGTCACAAATGACCCCCAACTTAGCCCCCATTAACCCTTGTGAGTATATAAACTCAAATCTAATTTGACTCTCAATGTTTAACCAAGAGTTAATGTTTTATTCACCATTATTTAACTTAGTATATGTTTATAAACATAAACTAGTCTTAAGAAAATATGTCCCAATTCTTTTAGCAGTTACATCAATTAATCACATAAATCCCGAAGTTCACAAGTCTTAAGTTATTAACGCAAAAATACCAAAGTTCATATTTTTCATAAACTTTACCTTTCAACCTTTAAATGTGGACTAGCCCAGTCCCTACATCTCAGGTCCTGGTATGACCGACCTGATTTTAATCTAAGTCCTGATAGCCAGAGCCTTTTATAAACTTTATCTTCTATAAAGTATTCATTCACCTTTAATTAACATTAGATTTATTTATTAAATCTTAAAGTTTACTATATTAGTCTTTATCACTAATGATATTTTATCCGTTCATCCCCCGTTGATTTGATTTAATTACCAAATTTGTTCTCAGGATGTTACAATTTGATTGTGTTTAAAAGCTAAAATCTACGAAATCAGAGTTCGATTTTATTTATTATCTAGGGACAAAGATCAGAGTTCAATTTTTTCTTTTATAAGTAGTGTGTTTTTATATTGGTGGGGTGTTATATATCATAGTGTGTTTTACAACATACAGTGATATGCTCAATGTAGTGAATGTGTTATACAGTAAAAATACAATACAACATGTTAAGTAAACCACATCACAACATACTAAATAAAACACAATACCAACATGTTTAGGATAACGCGATACCAACATGTTCATGATAACACAAAAGCCATTAACTCAATAAAACACAATAAAAATAATGAAACCAGAAACTGATAAATCACAATGTGAAGAAAAAGTTAAGGAAACCAGAAATTGATAAAACACAATGTGAAGAAATAAATCATGAACATGCATAAAACGTTAACATTAACAAAAACTCTTGCCTAACTAAAAAATGATATGCTTATCATTCTCACAATCAAAACTTTCATTAGACATCGGAATTAACACCCATAAAAAGCAAAAAAAAAAAAAACACTTCTGGATTGGAAATGAAGGATGCGATAAATGTGGTGAAGGTAACTGAGTTCGTCGTGAGGTTAGAATAATTGTTTCCATAAAAATATCAATTAATTAAACATATATACCATTTTATTAAAATACTATAGATGACACATGTCAATACCAAAACAATTCTTACACTTTATAGGAAAACCCACTTTGTAGCTAACTCCTATCCTACAAATATACATATGTATGTTGTGAATACATAAGTATAATAAGTAGATACCCAAATCAAGTTAGCATATTATTTGTTACGAGGCATTAAAAATACATATTTTTTGTATACAGTAATATAGAAAGTAAATACTCGAATCCGATTCACGTATTATTTACCATGAGACAAACAAAAAGGTGGCTTTATGGATACACGAGTCTAAAAAGTGGAAAATAAAATACAATTTACGTAAACATGTCTTCACTCACACAGATGCATTCGTTATAAACATCCACGGATAGACTCGTACAATCCGAAGGTCGTAAGATGATCTTGTTATTCAAGTAAGAACATCCCATTACATATATGATAAACTAAACAAAAACTCTTAAACTTCATCAAGATTCACAACGATTAAACTATAGTTAGAACACCAATAAATAAACATCCATATCAATCTTCTAAAATCTATCTCTCTCACATGATAATACTAAAGTACACACACCCAATTTTCTCGAGTCCAAACACTCGTAAAAATGCAAACTCGTGTAAGTTTGTGTTAAACACGTGTAATTGACGACCTCAAACTCTACCAACATAATTTAATAGCAGAGAAACCATGAGTTACGTGTATGTATAAAATTTTATACTCGAATCCGACATGCGTATTAATTATTATTGGACAAATATTTTTTATAAACACATAAGTATAATAAGTAGATACTTGTCACACCCCGACCCGCAGCGGAAAAGGTGATCGGGGCATGATTGGGTTATTATCAAAGCTCATGACATTTATTTTAACGTTTCATATTCATTAATACACTTTAATGGAAAATTACAATCAATATTACAACATGTCCTAAATATCAATCTAGGCTTCATTGTTTTCTTCTAAGGCATTTCCTATGTTTTCCTTGCTTCATCCTGTTCACCTGTATCATGTGTAAAAAGGGTTTTTGGATCAACAAAAAGTTGGCGAGTGAATCCTATGGAAAACATTTGAACAAGTTTATTTAATTGATTATAAAATAAGTGCACAACCACACATGAGTAAAAATAGATGTAAACTTATTCACCAATCAATTTAATAATAAACAATACACACATGAACAACAATGGATCGTTTAGAGGCACGCGTTGCTCAACTCGTCTCTCACGAGGAACTGATGGGCCTAATGAATGAATTGCATGAACTTGACAATATGAAATACATAACTACAAACAATATAAATTCAATAATACACACATGAACAATAATGGATTTGTTTTGAGGCACGCGTTGCTCAACTCGTCTCCCACGAGGAACTGATGGGCTTAATGAATGAATTTCATATAAGTTGACAAAATGAAATACATAATCACAACAATATAAACAATCTAAGTTTAGATCACGATATGGTATGGCACAAGTTTAAATAAACGAGTTAATTATTTTGTGACACGTGACACACCCCAAAACGTGTAATTAAAAAGGGGGAGTTGTAAAATTCACTCACAGTGGGTGCGTTCGGTTGATGATGTTGAATGCACGCGAAGTGGTTTTAACCACGAGTGAAATTAACCTAAATAAATAGCATTATGGTTCGGTAAGTAAACGGATTTTATTAATCCATTTTAGTAGGATTGTTGGGTGTATTTTTGTGAGTTTAAGGCTATTTTCTAACCTTAAAAATGTTATTTTTAAGTATTTTTAATTGATTTTTAATTAAAATAAATAAATAAAAATAATAAAAAAAGTTGACTTTTTTTGACCGTTGACCGTTGACCGTTGACCATTGACTGTTGACTTTGACCGGTTCGTATGCGTGTATGTGTGCGCTGAGTGAGGCTCGAACTCGAGACCTCCCGTACGCGTGCACGCAGCTCTACCAACTGAGCTACGTGTCTAACCCGAAATATTTCTGTTTTTAATTATATTTATCTATTAATTAGATTAATCCGAAAATCAACTTATTTCTAAAAAGATTTTAATCAGTGACTCGGTGCGCTCCACAGGTCTCGAACCCGGGACCTGTGGTTTAGGTTAACACACAGTCTACCGCTGGACTGTGTGTTTAACTTGTTATATAACCTGATTTTTATTATACTTATATATAATTAAATAATTTTCAGTTCCGCCTTATTTAAAAAGGTTGGATGATTGTCCGGACCGGTGCGGTAGTCCGGATTCGAACTCGTGACGTGTGATTAAACATTCACACAGTCCACCACTGGACTGTGTGTCTAACTTGGTTATTATTCCGGTTATTATTAATCTTAACATATAACAGCGGTGACTCCGGTTCGGTTAACAAAAAAGGACATTTTTATTAAGGCAAGCATGCGTGGGACAAGATTCGAACTCGAGACGTTTACGTGTTTAATGTGCACACAGTCCACCACTGGACTGTGTGTCTAACCCGAGTTATTTCTTGATTTAAATTAAACTTATATGTTACCGAAACTTCGTCTTCTTCGTCAGTCTTAACCAGAAACGATGACTGACTGGTTCGAAGTTTTAATCATGTTCGTTAGTGTCTGGTGGTTAATTACATGTGAGATATATATAAAAAAAATGAAAGATTTAAGCGTAAGGTATACCGACTGGACTTCTCTGTTTCTCCGGCAGAACTCCGGTGACAGCAAAAGATTCCGGCGTCGTGTGTCTTGCGGCAGAGAGTCTTCAGCAAGCTTGAAAAGGATGTGGGTGACTTCGGTATAAGCTCAGGGGGTTCAGTAAGGCTCAGAAGTGAAGGGCTCGGTTTTCCGGCGAGGTGCAGAACTTTTCCGGCGAGTGGAATTACGTTGGGTAAAGGTGCGGTTTTGAGCGAAAAAGCTTGCAGAGGTTTGAGGGGGTATTTATAAGGCAGGTCATCGATGAATTTGGTCCGATTTCCGACTTGATTCGTCGGTTAGAAATTCTCCGGCGGTTATAGCTTGTGTCGCGGACTCAGGCGTCGGTTATAACCGATGTAGGTTTAAATGTTTACGTTATAACTGAAGTAACCGTCCAATCTCGCGAGATCGCCGGGATTTCCGACGACTGCATTTGGGCGCGCCGATTTTGAATTCGAGAATCATGATATGAATTAATTGATTCTAATAATTAACAAGAAATACAAGTGGCGCAGTGGTTTATGGGTTGAGTGTTAAGTCTGTTGTTGACCCGGCTGACTGACCCGGGTTCGAAACCCGGCAGAACCATTTTATTTTTATTTCATTATTTTTAACAATTTTTCAAAAACAAATTATATATTCCAATATAATAATTAATTATGTATCGTTTAAAATTAATTTGGGCATTAAATAAGCCACGAAATTTTAAACTGATTTGTTCGGTTAATAAACGGAGCGGGTTTGGTAAAATCCATTTTTGACGGATGTTACAGTATCCCCTGCTTTTTAGAAATTTCGTCCCGAAATTTAAGTAGTGATATATTTGACTAAAAGAATGATGGTGTTTAGCTTGACAGTTACAGACTTAGAAGAAGAGTAAGAGTTTAAATTTTTGTTTGAGGCGGTAACGTCCCTTGTAAGGGTTAAGTACCCTATTACAGGAATCGCTTTTTGTTGCCTACTGTAAAAATATGATAAGCAGAGTTGTTTCGCTAAATATGATATCATGCATAAGAGTTTGGATATGTTTGGAAGGATATGGTTATATCCTAAAGCAAAACTTCTAATACTACAACCTACATGGAACTTCTCATAACCCTCTAACAATACCTCTGATCCTTTGACAAGAATACTTATATATAGGAAGTACCAGCGGCGTATCCACCATATTCTTGTCATATTTTCATTGGTTTTGTCAGTAAGTTATGATTGGTCCTATGATGTAACTCTAGAACATAAATAACACAACAACCAATATTTGAATCCACATTCTGATAGCATATAGGTTTGAATGGTGACAGTTCCTCTCTCGTTTGTTATGATGGAGAGGTTAGTTTATGTAGAAATAGAACACAGTCCAATTTCTTTAAATGGCGAGATGATATGAAGGTAACACAAATTTCAACCAAGGCAATACTAAATCCTACATGGAACTTCTCATAACCGCCTGATAATGCATCTGATCCTTTGGCAAGAATACTTATATATAGGAAGTACCAGCGGCATATCCACCATATTCTTGTCAAATTTTCGTTGGTTTTATCCGCAAGTTATGATTAGTTACCAAGAAACTACTAAATCCTACATAGAACTTCTCATAACCGTCTGACAATGCCTCTGATCCTTTGACAAGAAGACTTATATATAGGAAGTACCAGCGGCGTATCCACCATATTCTTGTCAAATTTTCATTGGTTTTATCAGTGAATTATGATTAGTCCTATGTGACTCTACAACCAATACAACAAACACAAAAATACTGAAAATGAAAAAATGTCTGTGCGATCAAGGCTCAATCAAACGGAGCCGATCGTATTGCATGTTCTGAAAATGAAAATGTCTGTGCGATCAAGGCTCAATCAAGTGGAGCCGATCGTATTGCATGTACTGAAAATAATAAATTTAATCTAAACAACAATCACACAAACAGCTTATACATGGAACCTTTCATAACCGCCTGATAATGCCTCCGATCCTTTGACAAGAATACTTATATATAGGAAGTACCAGCGGCGTATCCATCATATTCTTGTCAAATTTTCATTGACTTTATCCACAAGTTATGATTAGTCCTATGTGACTCTACAACCAATACAACAAACACAAAAATACTGAAAATGAAAAAATGTCTGTGCGATCAAGGCTCAATCAAACGGAGCCGATTGTATTGCATGTACTGAAAATGAAAATGCCTGTACGATCAAGGCTCAATCAAACGGAGCCGATCGTATTGCATGTACTGAAAATAATAAATTTAATCTAAACAATAATCACACAAACAGCTTATACATGGAACCTTTCATAACCGCCTGATAATGTCTCCGATCCTTTGACAAGAATACTTATATATAGGAAGTACCAGCGGCGTATCCACCATATTCTCGTCAAATTCTCATTGACTTTATCCGCAAATTATGATTAGTTCTATGTGACTCTACAACAAACACAACAACCACAAGATACTGATAATGAAAATGTCTGTGCGATCAAGGCTCAATCAAACGGAGCCGATCGTATTGCATGTACTGAAAATGAAAAATGTCTGTGCGATCAAGGCTCAATCAAACGGAGCCGATCGTATGTGGGCACGCCAGGTTCAACCTCATAATGAAATGGGGAACATGCTCAACGCTCATAATGTAATGGGGAGCGGCGGCCTATGAAATTGCATGTACTGAAAATAATAAACAATAATTACTCAAACGGTTTACACATGGAACCTCTCATAACCGCCAGATAATGCTTCTGATCCTTTGACAAGAATACTTATATATAGGAAGTACCAGCGGCGTATCCACCATATTCTTGTCAAAGTTTCATTGGCTTTATCCTTAAGTTATGATTGGTTCTATGTGATTCTAAAACATAAAGAAAAACATAAAACTAAACGATTGGAGTTGAATCTGGATTTTCGGTGAAGAGGACTAGTTGGGTATCTTCGTTTGGGCCGTCATATCTTCGACAGGATTGGCGTTGATGTTGAAAACTCTTCCTCTTGCTGGTGGCCTAGCGGTTGGGTTTTCTTGGTTTACTTGGTTAACTGGGTTTGATTGGGCTTGAGTGTTGATGATGTTAACCAATCGAGGGCACGTGTTTCTAAAGTGGGTAGGGTCGCCACAATTGAAACAAGCTCGAACATATGGGAACATGGGGTATTGAGGTTGATGATAGGTTTGGATTATGTTTTGAGTAGGGGTGTGGTTTGGTTTTGGGGGTTGCGGCAAACCTTGCTCAAATGACCATAGCGTCCACAATTCGCACATAGTCGACAAGGTGAGGTAGATGGATGGTGATAAAAACAGGTGTCACATCGAGGGTGAGGTCCAAGATATGGTTTCTTATTTGGGTAAGTTGAGTTGGGTGCCACTTGAGTGATTGGGATAGCTTGGATGGGTATGGCGTGTGAAATTGGTTGGTTTCGTTGGATAGTAGCGAAAAGTTGCCCGTCTCTTTTTCTCTTATAATTGGGTTGAGAAGGGGATTCGGTTTGGGTGTAGTCGGAGGTTTCAGTCGATGCTTTATCCTTCTTCTTCTCCTCCTTGAAGTCTTTGTTTCGGATTCGGTTCTCGGTGAGCTCTGTAGCTAACTCCATTGCTGCTTCCAAAGTTGCAGGCGTGGTACTTATTACAGAGTCTTGAATCTTTGACGGAAGACCTCGAATGTAGTGCTCGATCAAGGTAGAGGGGAGTGAACATGTTGGGAACCATTTGATGTAATCGAGGAATCTTTTGTTGTACGTGGTGTGGTCGCCTTCCTTTTGCTTCAACGAATAAAATTCATCTTCTAATTTCTTGATTTCGCTCCTTGGGCAAAATCGTCTGGTCTTGATTTCCTTCAATTCATTCCAAGTTAAAGTCATAACATCTTCAACACCTCGTTTGGCCTTCTCTGTATTCCACCAAGTAAGTGCTATCCCGTATAATCGACCGGTAGCATATCGCACTTTGCGATCATCGGGGCAATCGCAATTTAGAAAAGTGTTCTCCATTTCTTCAAACCAATGGAGGAGAGCGGTGACGCCTTCAGTCCCTTTGTATTTCGGAGGGTCGTATGATTTGAAATGCTTGTAGGTGCATTTAGTGGTAGTTGGGGGAGAGTTGATAACGTTTTGATTTTCTTGATTGGCAAGATTAGCGGTAAGTGCTTGTTGGACTTGGATTACAATGTTGGGTATTACGGCAGCCATTTGTTGAGCGATTAGGGCAGCCATGCGCTCGCGGGCTTTTCCTGCTCTCATCTTCCTACGGGCGAGGTTAGAAGACATCTACAAGGAATACATGTCAAGAGTATGATTTGGATGCTTTTGGGATCATGGGTCGCACTAGGAATGAACATTCATAAAATAATTATAGAAAAATAAATCTACTACATCCATAGGATGTCTTGGGCTTTGCTCGTCATTAGGCTCTACATGCCGCCATACTTCACCTTCGTAATCATGTGGGCCCCCATGAATACCGGGTTTTTCATATGGTTCGCATGTGTTAGCCTGGTTGCGCACACTAAAACCCGGAGAAAATCGAGAAATATGTATACAACGTGTGATATTCGGAATGTGTCCAGGTGTAGACACGGTGACACCTCAAAGTGGGTTAGTTCGAACGACGTTTGGTGTGGCATGCTTTGGCCTAATAGGTCCTTCGTACTCTCATCGTTAGTCCCCAGGTAGGCAAACTGGTCCGTTATATTGGATTTATACGAATGCCAACCTAGACAGGACGTTCCGACTACCGGTACTTGTACCCTTCCAGTTACTACATGCCTTGTTGCAGAACTTACTTTGATGAGATTTGAAAATTGCAACCAAAATCTTTGAATAACTACAGTATGAAGATGAATCGAATATATGAACATTGATATATGTATAATGAATATGTATGTTTGACTGTAAGTATAAACAAATATGAAACAAATAAATATCATAAGTTTGTATGTAACCACCTAATCAATTAAAATTTAGGCAGACTATAGTATAGGCTCTAAGGGTCTAATAACCAATCCTATATCCCTATAGTCATGGCTCTGATACCAATCTGTCACACCCCGACCCGCAGCGGAAAAGGTGATCGGGGCATGATTGGGTTATCATCAAAGCTCATGACATTTATTTTAACGTTTCATATTCATTAATACACTTTAATGGAAAATTACAATCAATATTACAACATGTCCTAAATATCAATCTAGGCTTCATTGTTTTCTTCTAAGGCATTTCCTATGTTTTCCTTGCTTCATCCTGTTCACCTGTATCATGTGTAAAAAGGGTTTTTGGATCAACAAAAAGTTGGCGAGTGAATCCTATGGAAAACATTTGAACAAGTTTATTTAATTGATTATAAAATAAGTGCACAACCACACATGAGTAAAAATAGATGTAAACTTATTCACCAATCTATTTAATAATAAACAATACACACATGAACAACAATGGATCGTTTAGAGGCACGCGTTGCTCAACTCGTCTCTCACGAGGAACTGATGGGCCTAATGAATGAATTGCATGAACTTGACAATATGAAATACATAACTACAAACAATATAAATTCAATAATACACACATGAACAATAATGGATTTGTTTTGAGGCACGCGTTGCTCAACTCGTCTCCCACGAGGAACTGATGGGCTTAATGAATGAATTTCATATAAGTTGACAAAATGAAATACATAATCACAACAATATAAACAATCTAAGTTTAGATCACGATATGGTATGGCACAAGTTTAAATAAACGAGTTAATTATTTTGTGACACGTGACACACCCCAAAACGTGTAATTAAAAAGGGGAGTTGTAAAATTCACTCACAGTGGGTGCGTTCGGTTGATGATGTTGAATGCACGCGAAGTGGTTTTAACCACGAGTGAAATTAACCTAGATAAATAGCATTATGGTTCGGTAAGTAAACGGATTTTATTAATCCATTTTAGTAGGATTGTTGGGTGTATTTTTGTGAGTTTAAGGCTATTTTCTAACCTTAAAAATGTTATTTTTAAGTATTTTTAATTGATTTTTAATTAAAATAAATAAATAAAAATAATAAAAAAAGTTGACTTTTTTTGACCGTTGACCGTTGACCATTGACTGTTGACTTTGACCGGTTCGTATGCGTGTATGTGTGCGCTGAGTGAGGCTCGAACTCGAGACCTCCCGTACGCGTGCACGCAGCTCTACCAACTGAGCTACGTGTCTAACCCGAAATATTTCTGTTTTTAATTATATTTATCTATTAATTAGATTAATCCGAAAATCAACTTATTTCTAAAAAGATTTTAATCAGTGACTCGGTGCGCTCCACAGGTCTCGAACCCGGGACCTGTGGTTTAGGTTAACACACAGTCCACCGCTGGACTGTGTGTTTAACTTGTTATATAACCTGATTTTTATTATACTTATATATAATTAAATAATTTTCAGTTCCGCCTTATTTAAAAAGGTTGGATGATTGTCCGGACCGGTGCGGTAGTCCGGATTCGAACTCGTGACGTGTGATTAAACATTCACACAGTCCACCACTGGACTGTGTGTCTAACTTGGTTATTATTCCGGTTATTATTAATCTTAACATATAACAGCGGTGACTCCGGTTCGGTTAACAAAAAAGGACATTTTTATTAAGGCAAGCATGCGTGGGACAAGATTCGAACTCGAGACGTTTACGTGTTTAATGTGCACACAGTCCACCACTGGACTGTGTGTCTAACCCGAGTTATTTCTTGATTTAAATTAAACTTATATGTTACCGAAACTTCGTCTTCTTCGTCAGTCTTAACCAGAAACGATGACTGACTGGTTCGAAGTTTTAATCATGTTCGTTAGTGTCTGGTGGTTAATTACATGTGAGATATATATAAAAAAAATGAAAGATTTAAGCGTAAGGTATACCGACTGGACTTCTCTGTTTCTCCGGCAGAACTCCGGTGACAGCAAAAGATTCCGGCGTCGTGTGTCTTGCGGCAGAGAGTCTTCAGCAAGCTTGAAAAGGATGTGGGTGACTTCGGTATAAGCTCAGGGGGTTCAGTAAGGCTCAGAAGTGAAGGGCTCGGTTTTCCGGCGAGGTGCAGAACTTTTCCGGCGAGTGGAATTACGTTGGGTAAAGGTGCGGTTTTGAGCGAAAAAGCTTGCAGAGGTTTGAGGGGGTATTTATAAGGCAGGTCATCGATGAATTTGGTCCGATTTCCGACTTGATTCGTCGGTTAGAAATTCTCCGGCGGTTATAGCTTGTGTCGCGGACTCAGGCGTCGGTTATAACCGATGTAGGTTTAAATGTTTACGTTATAACTGAAGTAACCGTCCAATCTCGCGAGATCGCCGGGATTTCCGACGACTGCATTTGGGCGCGCCGATTTTGAATTCGAGAATCATGATATGAATTAATTGATTCTAATAATTAACAAGAAATACAAGTGGCGCAGTGGTTTATGGGTTGAGTGTTAAGTCTGTTGTTGACCCGGCTGACTGACCCGGGTTCGAAACCCGGCAGAACCATTTTATTTTTATTTCATTATTTTTAACAATTTTTCAAAAACAAATTATGTATTCCAATATAATAATTAATTATGTATCGTTTAAAATTAATTTGGGCATTAAATACGCCACGAAATTTTAAACTGATTTGTTCGGTTAATAAACGGAGCGGGTTTGGTAAAATCCGTTTTTGACGGATGTTACAATACTCAAGTCAAGTTACGGGGTCTAGAAAAATATTTTTTTTTCGATACACTAATATGGAAAGTAAATACCCGAATCCGATTCACATATTATTACCATGGGACATACAAAAAAGGTGTTTTTTTAAGGATACACAAGTCTAAAAAGTGGAAACTCAAATACAATTTACGTAAACATGTCTTCACTCACAGATGCATTCGCTATAAACATCCACAAATATACTCGTACAATACGAAGGTCGTAATATGATCTTGTTATTCAAGTAAGAACATCCCATTACATATATAAGAAATTGAATAAAAAGTCTTAAACTTAATTGAGATTCACAACGATCTAAACTATACTTAGAACAACAATAACTAAAGATCTATGTCAACCTTCTAAAATCTCTCTCTCTCACATGATAATATGAAAGTACAAGCACCCAGTTTTCTCAACTCTGAAACCCGTAAAAGTGAAAACACGTGTAAGTTTGTGTAAAACACGTGTAAATGACGACCTCAAACTCTACCCATATAATTTAATAACAGAGAAACCATGAGTTACTTGTGTGTATAAATGTTTATACTCGAATCTGACATGCGTATTAATTATTCTTGGACATACAATTTTTTTATGAATACATAAGTATAATAAGTAGATACCCAAATCAAGTTAGCGTGTTACTTGTTACGGGACATAAACAATACATTTTTTTTGCATACAATAATATGGAAAGTAAATACCTGAATCCGATTCACGTATTATTTACCATGGGACATACAAAAAGGTGTTTCTATGGATACACAAGTCTAATGTAACATCCATCAAAATCGGGCCTTGGAAACCCGGCCCGAAGGTAAAACCGGTTCTGAACCGTATTGAATAAAAATGCGAATTTTACTATAATTTATTCATTTACTAATTTATTCAATAAAATTAATTTTAGGTTTTTAATTAATTAATTAACATAAATATGTTTGGGATTAAAAATATTCCTTTCATAAAATAAACGTAGTTTTTATAAATAACATTCGTTAGTTCCATTAATAAAAAGGCTAAGTAGGTTAGTTGTAGGGTTTTTATCCAGTTAGGGCGGGTTAGTAGTTTTTGAAAACTAGAGGGGGCTAATTGCAAATACTTAGAAGTTAAAAGAAATTAAAAGACTAAAAGAGGTGTGGGGTGGGACTCGAACTCAGGTACCCACACACAACAAAGATGAGTCCAACCAACTAAGTTATGAGCGGCTTATTTTATAAACCCAAAGCAAATTGTATTTATAAAAAACTCTAAAAGTTGGTTAAATAGTGAAGAAAGGGAAAAAATAAACAAAACGGTCTTATGTCCCCACGTTTTACAAACAACCTGAATACCAACTGAGCTATGCACTCATTAGTGTTGAGATCCAACTAGTGGAGCTTAAAACACCATCTACGAAACAACGAACCATTCCTCTTCCCCTTCATGGTGAGTCTGCTATGTGAAGCATGGGATCCATATACATGATCCGACTCATTACAAGGCACCATGTGTCGATACAAATCCTCTTTGATGTCAACTAACTCGCAATTATGGCGAGTAAAGAACCGTTCATTTGATCGTTTTATAATCACACCATAAGGATCAATTAAACACGAGTTCTTATCACTATTAAAGCTTTTGACATCACTTTTGGGTTTTTGCAAAATTCATAGAATTGGACGCCCATTTTCACACCATTTGTACATCTGATCAAACCATGCAAAACCCCACTAGAATTTTCTCAATTCATTCACCACATCTCATGAATTAATTTGGATAAGTTTCTAGGGCTCGTATCTTCAAACAACGATATCTCCTTCAGTTCTCAACATTTTCAGGTAATACCAAACCCAACTTGCTTATTTTTTTTATGCTATACAAAAGCCCTCTGTCAATTTCAGTGATAGAAGGCTAATTTGTTTGGATTACTTATAGTTAAAATTAGGGTATTCGTTCATAGAATTTTGGGCTTTTAGGGTTAGACATGTGTTTTGTTGAAATTGAAAGTAGAAACTGTCATATATCATATTAGTATGCTTTGGGTAATTTTTGGGAAATTTTAGACATCAATTGGAATTTGTTAATAATTTATGTTTTAACACTAGAAAAATCAATTAAAAATGCAAGATAATCATAAATATATTCAATAAATATTTTTATTGATTATTTCAGGTTATATAAACACTAAATAATTTCTATAGAATCCTTCCCTAGATTTTGGGAATTTATGAATTTAATTTGGATATAGTTGAGTTTATATATGTTCATATCAATTTTTACAGATTATAGAAATGGTATAGAATAGTTGTGGAATTTTTCCATAATTCTAATTTAAGAATTTATGGAATTGTTAAACAAATAAATTCCTCTATGAAATTAATTATTATATGTGCCAATCATTAAATTTGGTATATAAAATCATTAGATGATTTTAGTGAATTCGTCTAAATGTAGGCATTTACAAACATTATAACCTAATAAATCGATGTTTCTAAGAATTATCATGATTATGTTATTTTGTCGAATAATTGTTTATATAATTTAAGTCCCTAAATACGAGAACCCAACTTCCTAAAATTAATATTTTGTTTGTTCGTTTAAGTATTTCATTTAGTTATATCTTAGGGTGATTATAGTTATTATATTAGATTCAACCTAGTCCATTTCATGCGGTAATTCTCGTGGATCGTTTCTTCGCAACTAGTGAGATATATGTCTCTCCCCTTTTTGGTCATTAAATATTTTTGGGGTATTTCATGTGTCATGTTTTCTATTGTTTTCTATTTGATTAAATAACATGCAAAGTTAATGTGTTACTATGTGTATCGCGTTCATTATTTCTATTATTTCTAGTACCTATCATTGCTTATACGTGTATCTATGTGTTTACTGCTTTGTGTCATAGGTTTCGCGTGAATCCGCCAGATTGACTAGGTTCCCCATAGCCATGGGTTGTAGCCTAGTATCGCCACCAGTATTAGACTCGCTCTTTGGGGATTGAGACTAATGCACGCTATAGTCGTTGAGTCTTATTGTTTATATTGTATCTATATTGTGATTGTGGTGATTTGTTGAATGTTGTTCTGGTTGTGGTGATTATGGATGCTTTTACAATATATAAAATTGCATGTCAAATATATTTTTAAAATATTTCCAAGTAAACAAATCAATTTTAATAACGCAAAATATTTTATTTAAAATCTACATCTATTCACCAACATTTTATTTACCCAAAACGCTTTTACGCATGATAATGGTACGTGACTTTGAAAAGATTTGAAGTTGAAGACACATAGGATGTGCCTTAGTAATAAATGAGATATTTGTACATGATTATTTATCCTTTGTATATTGCATGAGTTTTGATGAACACGCTCTATGATTATGTGTGACAATTTAAATTTGATACTTTTAAATATTAAACTTATAATAGTGTCACGAGCTATGGACGATCGTCGTGACCCATACCTTATCTGCTGCGGGCCGGGTGTGACATCTAAAAAGTGGAAACTCAAATAAAATTTACGTAAACATGTCGTCAATCACACAGACGTATTCGCTATAAACATCTATGGATAGACTTGTACAATACCAAAGTTTTAATATGATCTTGTTATTCAAGTAAGAACGTCCCATTACATATATAATAAATTAAACAAAAAGTCTTAAAACTTAATTAAGATTTACACCAATTTAAACTATAGTTAGAACACCAATAATTAAACATCCACGTCAATCTTCAAAAATCTATCCCTCTCACATGATAATATTTAAGTACACGCATCAAAATTTCATTACTACAAACACTTGTAAAAGTGCAAACACATGTAGTTTGTGTTAAACACGTGTAATTGATGACCTCAAACTCTACCAACATACTTTATAGTAGAGAAACCATGAGTTACGTGTGTGTATAAAATTTTATACTCGAATCTGACATGCGTATTAATTATTATTGGACAGACGAATATTTTTTTATGAACACATAAGTATCATAAGTATATACCCAAATCAAGTTAGCGTATTAATTGTTACGGGGCCTCGAAAAATAAATTTTTTTTGGATACACTAATATGGAAAGTAAATATCCGAATCCGATTCACATATTAGTTACCATGGGACATACAAAAAGGTGTTTTTATGGATACACAAGTCTAAAAAGTGGAAACTCAAATACAATTTACGTAGACATGTCTTGACTCACACAGATGCATTTATAAACATCCACAGATAGACTCGTATAATACGAAAATCGTATACGATCTTGTTATTCAAGTAAGAACATCCCATTACATATATAATAAATTGAATAAGAAGTCTTATACTTATTAAGATTCATAACGATTTAAACTATAGTTAGAACATCAATAACTGAAGATCTATGTCAACCTTCTAAAATCTATCTCTCTCACATGATAATATGAAAGTACACGCACCTAATTTTCTCTACTCTAAAACCCGTAAAAGTGAAAACACGTGTAAATTTGTGTTAAACACCTGTAAGTGATGACCTCAAACTTTACCCACATAATTTAATAGTAGAGAAACCATGAGTTACGTGTGTATAAGTTTATACTCGAATCTGACATGCGTATTAATTAGTATTGGATAGAAAAATATTTTTTATTTGAATACATAAGTATAATAAAGTATAATATGTAGATAGAAAATCAAGTTAGATTATCATTTGTTATGAGGCATAAAAAGACATTTTTGGATTCATAAATATGAAAAATAAATATCGGAATCTATCTTTACTCACACAGACACATTGCCTACATATAAATTAAATAATAAGTGTTAAACTTTGTCACACCCTCAAAATCCACTTGTGAGGTTTTACTGCGAGGCGCGTGACAAACCAGGATCCGATGCACTAGTCACATAGAATGACTCTATATGTAAAAATACGTTATGTAGTTAAAAAAATGCAGAAGCATAAGTAAACATAAGTAAAGTGTGCGTCAAAACAAACGCCCAAACCAAAGAATTTAAAAGTAAAGATGCAAACGTTTAAACAAAATAGTTTTCATGCTCGTGATGTGCTCCTACTCTAGAAGATACCTTAACAACCTGAGAAAACATGTAAAATCAAGTGTCAACATTTAATGAAGAGTGATTCACAGGTTTTAGTTCACAAATTTTGAAGGTAAGTTGTTTCCACTGGTTCAGCCCCGAACCAGTATGTTATAAAGTTTCCTTGATCCCACTCGAATCGGATTATCGTAAGTTTCCCGATTCAATTACTGAATACGTTGTTATATTGTTTAGCGGTATACGTTATATGTTTAGGTAGCTAGCCTAGGTCATGTCAACAAAGTGTTTGATCCGAAGCTGACGTTGTTGCCCCTGTTGTACCAGGTTTATCACCAACCATGGCTAAGTGTTAGGCAAATTCTACACCCGTGACCTTTGACGTTCGGTCTAGCTAGCGCGACCAGCACGAGTGGGGCTTGTCGGGCCTAGTAGTACTACTAAAAACTCCCTCACTATAATCCAATACTAACGGCATCGTAAGTTTTAAGGGGACTGACATGTGATATAATGCATCATTGTAACCATAACCGTATAACATAACCCCTCCCAATATAGTTCGTTCATACATAACAATAAAAGCGTTACATTACCGTAACGGTACATGTTTTCTCCCCCTGTGTATTTAAAACCTTTTAAAAATGTAGGGGCCGTGAACTCACCTTTGTATTGCTCGGTAAGATTAGACTAAGTATATGAAATCTAGAGCGATCAACCACGCCCTATAATAGTTAGCATGATTTATTAGGTTTTGCTTATGATTAACACGAAAGTCCTACACTTGTCTAGTAACTAGCACACGAACAAACAATCACATGGCACTTTTATAATATGGTTCTATAACCGTGTTCACAACCTTCCTATGATATGATATATTCTATTTATACAATTAACAAGCAATTGTGGATATTAAAAATAGCAAGTTCGATTCTTACACATTCATGTTTCCTGCCTATAAAAAATCACTGAAATTAGGCTGTTTTGTGAGACTTGTTTAACCTATTTACAGGGCTGAAAAAATTATGATTTTTTATGTGACGCACCCTTGGAAGGGTTGGTCTTGTGTAAAAATTTCAAGGCCTAACTCTTTACCAATAATTACATAAAAATCATTTATTAAGCAGCTATCAAATTCATCACTTTCTGACTGCAGTTTACGAAAAAATTTATTTAAAAATCATCAGTTATCCGTTTAACGTAATTCTAATTAGAGATTTTTTGACCTCCTGATACTACCTACAGTAGAAATTTAAGAACATAACTCAATTCCTACATTGAGTTATGACATTCGTAATGGGCTGCAAATTCTGCCAGAAGACGCAGCCTGAACCTTCGGTACGGAAAAATTCATAAAACATTCAATTTTCGTCAAAAAATGCAATTCCAGTGGGGTTCGAAAAGGTATTTCTTGGAAGTACATCATGGACTCAAGAAACAACAATTTTTGTTAACTTTTGACCTAGTTATAGCCGATTAAAGTCGGCTGTAATGTTCTGGACAAATTCTGTTTCATCACCCAACCCCACAAACAATTATCTAATACACCCAACGACCTAAACTCTTTAATCACAACAGATTATTATCCTAAATTAAATCATATAAAAATTAGTTCATCACAACCATCAAGCATCTCAAACCCTAATCGAGATATATCTATCTATACATGCATAAAACTATTTCTAAACATCATACTTGATTTTTATGAACCCTAGCACCAAAATTATCATCAGGATTATCAAAGCACATAAAAACACATCCATGTATACAAGAATTTCCAACTGAAACAACACCAATACGTAACTAACCTTGTGGAGATGGGTGAGAGTGCTAAGGTGAAAGAGAGAGAGTAGCGAGAGAGGGAAGGAGCGTCGGTCAGGGGTATGCTTGTTAATGTCAACAAAGGGGAAGGAGAAGGAAAGGTGATTAGGGTTTTGTGTGTTTTTTTGAAACTCCCATGCAAATTTATAATTAAATCAAGCCTTGGGCTCCAAGAGTAGGGGAACCTTGGGCCGCAAGGTGTTTGGGCTGCAAGGTGGCGGCAGTTTGGGCTTGGTTCGGTTTTGATTGTTTTTTATATTAAATCCCGTCGTGTCGATAGATATTGTTATTACGTAAGGTAATGTCGTAAATATAAAAAGTGAAACGTGTCATCGTATATATAAAACCAAGGCGATAACCTCAAATGTTTGGGTTGTGACATTATCCCCATGTTGAAAGAATTTTCGTCCGAAAATTGAGTGAGCAGGAGTTTGAAAGTGTTGGAATAAGAATGATTTCCGAATTCTCACATTCTCCCCCAGTTAAAGGAATTTCGCGGCAAAATTCAGTTTGCGTAGCTTGGATCTTGTGATTCGGTTGCAAAGAGGTGAGGGTAGTTATCTCTCATTTGATCCTCTCTTTCCCAAGTGTACTCCGGTCCATGCTTAGAGTTCCAATGAACCTTGACAATTGGTATTTTGCTATGTCTCCGCGGTTTGACCTCTCGCTCCATAATTTTGATTGGTTCTTCAACCGTAGTAGTTCGTCCACATGGATCTTATCTAATAGAACTTTAGTGTTTCATCTGATAGACATTTCTTCAGATTTGAGAAATGAAAAACGTTATGAACTCCATTGAGTTCATTAGGAAGGTTCAACTTATAAGCCACAAAACTGATTTTCTTCGTAATTTCAACAAATCACGCCCTTCTAAGGCGATACTTTCAGTAGGACTCGATCGCCTACTTGAAATTCTAACGGTTTGCGACGATGATCGGCATAGCTCTGTTGGCGGTCTCGAGCTGCTGCCATACGATTCCGGATTTGCACGATCTTTTCAATTGCTTCTGAAACCAACTCTGCCCCGTGATTTAACTGTGACCAACTTCCGCCCAACAAACGGGTGATCGACACTTCCTTCCATACAGTGCCTCAAATGGTGCCGCTTATATACTCGTGTGATAGCTGTTGTTATAGGAAAACTCTACCAAGGGTAGATGTTTCTCCCAACTTTTGCCAAAGCTGATTACACACATTCTGAGTGGTACGTTTACTTTGACCATGAGTCCGAGGATGGTATGTTGTGCTCAAATCGACGCGTGATCCCAAGGATTTCTACGCTGACCGCCACAGTATATCTTCAAGGGTCTGAGTGGTACGTTCACTTTGACCATCAGTCCGAGGATGGTATGTTGTGCTCAAATCGACGCGTGATCCCAAGGATTTCTACGCTGACCGCCACAGATGAGAAGTGAAATGTGAATCAAGGTCAGATATGATGGATGTTGGCACTCCGTGCCTGGCCATTATTTCCTTCAAGTACAGTGCCGCCAGCGTATCAAACTTATCGGTTTCCTTGATTGCTAAGAAGTGAGCCGATTTGGTTAGCCGGTCAATGATCACCCATATAGTATCCTTTCCACTAGGTGTCCTGGGTAGGCCTGTGATGAAGTCCATAGCGACTTGTTCCCATTTCCAAACAGGAATCTGCTGTTGCAATAGCCCTGAGGGTTTCTGGTACTCTACCTTGACCTTGGCACAGGTTAGGCATTTGCTTACATAGGTGGCTATTTCAGCCATCATGTTCGTCCACCAGTAAGTCGTTTTGAGATCTTGGTACATCTTATCTGATCCTAGACGAACCGAGTACCTTGATTTGTGAGCTTCATCCACTATGAGTTCCCTCAAGTTCCCGTAGAGGGGTACCCATATCCGATTAAGAAAGTAACGCGTTCTATCTGATTTGGTTTCCCAATCATGCTCCAACTTGCGTTATTTCTTAGCTTTCGTATTTTCGGGTTTGACCGCCTTCAACTGAGCATTGCGAATTTGTTTGGGTAAGTTAGAGTGTATCGTGAATTGTAAGGACCGAACCTGTCGGGGCTTCTCGTGTTCCTTTCTACTGAGAGCGTCGGCTACCACATTAGCCTTTCCCGGATGGTACTGGATGGCACATTCATAGTCATTTGAAAGTTCGAGCCAGCGACGTTGTCGCATGTTCAACTCTTTTTGATCGAAAATGTGTTGAAGGCTCTTGTGGTGGGTTTTAATGGTACATTTGGTTCTAAAAAGATAGTGCCTCCAAATTTTTAAAGCGAATACCATGGCTCCTAACTCTAAGTCGAGAGTTGTGTAGTTTCTTGTGTACCTTCAATTGCCGGGATGTGTACGCAATGACCTTATCGTGTTGCATGAGTACGCATTCAAGTCCTTGAATGGAAGCGTCGTAGTACACCACAAAGTCTTCAGTTCCCTCAGGTAGGGACAAAATAGGAGCACTACAAAGCTTCTGTTTCAGCACCTGGAAAGCTTCTTCCTGTTTGTCACCCCAGATATATTTGGTTCCTTTCTGGGTAAGGGATGTAAGGGGTTGAGCGATTTTTAAGAATACCTCAATAAAACGACGATAATAGCCTGCCAAACCTAGAAACTGTCTTATTTCTATTGGAGTCTTGGGTGCTTCCTAACTTTTGATAGCCTCAATCTTTGTCGGATCAACGTGAATACCCTTTTCGTTCACTATATGCCTAAGGAATTGGACTTCTCGAATCTAGAAGTCGCACTTAGAAAATTTGGCATACAGTTGTTCCTGTCGCAGCAGTTCTAACACCAACCGCAGATGCTCTGCGTGTTCCTCTTTAGTCCTAGAATAAATAAATATGTTATCAATGAAGACGATGGCGAATTTGTTGAGATAAGGCTTACAGACACGATCCATGAGGTCCATGAATACCGCAGGTGCATTAGTTAGCCCGAATGGCATGAACAAAAATTCATAGTGGTCGTACCGAGTATGAAATGCGGTTTTGGAGATGTCTTTCTCTCGTACACGCAGCTGATGATATCCTGACCTTAGATCAATCTTAGAGTAGTAACTTGATCCTTGAAGCCGGTCAAACAAGTCGTCGATCCTAGGTAGAGGGTACCGGTTTTTTATAGTGACTTTGTTGAGCTCCCTGTAATCGATACACATACGGAAAGTTCCATCCGTCTTTTTGACGAAAAGGACTGGAGCTCCCCATGGTGATGAGCTCGGACGAATAAAGCCTTTATCTAAGAGTTCCCGGAGTTGAGTAGAAAGCTCTTGTAGTTCAGATGGAACTAATCGGTAAGGAGCTTTGGCAATCAGTACAGCGTGCTTTGCCAGTTGAATTTCGAATTCGACTTGCCGATGTGGTGGCAGACCAGACAAGTTTTCGGGAAAACGTCAGGAAAGTCACACACGATAGGAAAGTCTCAATCTTCCTCTCATTGTTTGGTTATTCAGTAACCAGTGGCTAAGATAGCGTATAAGTTTTCTGTCGTAGGTACTTCTGGGCCTTCATGAGGGAAATGATGTTTGCTACCACACCACCCTTCTCACCATGAATGGTTAGGATCTCGCCGCTTGGGTGAGGTATACGAATACTCTTTTCAAAACATAAGATTTCAGCTCGGTTTTCGGATAACCAATACATGCCAACTACAACGTCAAAACTACCAAGTGTGGTTGGTATGAGATTGATATTGAATATGTGACCAGCCAACTGTAACTGGCATTCGTGGACGATGTGGATTATTTCTACCGATTTCCCATTGGCTAACTCTACAAGGTACTTGTGCTCTAGTTCATCAGGGTTAAGGTCTAACAATTTTCTAAATGACTCGGAAATAAAACTCCTATCGGCACAGCTATCGAATAAAACATGCGTAAAACTGTTGTTTAAGGGAAGTTTACCAATAACTACTTTAGAGTCATTTCGGGCCTCACCTTTTCCCAATGTAAACGCACGACCTTTTGCTCCACCACTCCCACCAGCATTGTTGTTATTGTTCTGATATCGGTGTTGGTTTCCACCACTGTTTCCCTTGTTCAGCTGTGGGCAATCCTACTTGAAGTGATCATTGCTACCGCATTGATAACAGGTTCTGGTGACTCCAGGCTGCTGCTGACCCTGGCTAGTGTTTTGTTTCAGATGAAGATTTACCCTACAATATTTAGCAGCGTGACCTCCTCTACACATCGCTGACATCCACCACACGACCCAAAGTGGTGACGAATACATTTGTTGCAAAAGGGCTTCTTTCCAGCATACCCACCTTGGCCCTAGTTGTTGGCGTTGTTGCTGAATTGTTGTTGTTGTTGGTAAAGTTGCGGTTACTGTTGTTGAAATGTTTTTGAGAGCCCTGTTGTGCTTGCCCAGTTGACACTTGCTTCGAGGATCCATCCTCCCACTTTCGTTTATTTTCAGGGGCGTTCCCACCTACACCCCTCTTTGGCAGTTTACCCTGTTCTACTACCCTGTTGGTCAACTTGTGCGCCAGTCCCACTGCCTGATGGACCGTAACGGGATTACTCAATTCAACCATTCCTTGAATTTTCGGAGCTAAACCTTTGATGTAAAGCTCTATTTTCTTATATTCTAGCCTAGCCATGTCGGGACATCAAGATACCATGTCATAGTGTTTTGAGGTGTAGGCCTCGATTTCCAACCCTTCCATCTTCAGCACCCATAGGTCTTGTTCCAGTTGCTGAATGCGGTCCTGTGGACAGTATTCCTCCTTGATGAGATCCATGAACTCGTTCCAACCCATTGCGTTTGCTGTGTCGAGTCCGAGAATCTGGACCCGTGCATTCCACCAAGTGAGTGCTGCGTCTACCAGAGTGGAAGCTGCGAATTTGACTCGATTCTCAGGTAGACAGTTGCACACTACAAACACAGATTCGGATTTCTCGAGCCATCTGACTAGCCCGATTGGCCCTTCTCTGCCAGTGAATTTAGTCGGATTAGCATCGATAAATTGTTTATACGGGTTAGTCCCCATACCTACAAGCACAGAGTTTGCAAGTAAAAGATTAGTGGAAGATGATCTAAGGAACGGTTGAGTATGTTAGAATACATGTAGTGTGGAAAATGTAGGTTCGTACGCGGTTACCTCCCACATTTAGATTATTGTTTTGATTTAGATTCTATGCTATGCCGCAGCAACTTGCTCCTGAATGAGCGCGGCCAGTTCTTCATGTGTCATCCCAATGTTACCTCGGCCACCACCACGGGCGCCACCACGTCCGTTTCTACCACCACCGCATGCTGAAATTCTATTCTTGACAACAAATAAACGAATACATGAGACAGTATATCACACATTTCATCACACATGTTCAAGAATATTGTAATAAGAAATGGGCATAACTCATCACACATAACATTCAAACCAACCATTCGATTAAAATATATTGCAATTCACCATAATGTATTAGACCAAATGTTCTTCATAAATCCAAATGTTAATGAGATTTTCAAATGACTACAAAGTTCAATCGGGGAAAGAAAAGAAAGTCATACCAAGCAAAGAATAAAAACTAATCATCTACGTCTCCGTCGCTCATATTCACATCCTCGTCAGCTGCTGCTTCCTCGGGTTCCTCATCAAGAACCTCCTCTGGTTCCTCTTCCTTTGGTTCATTCTCTGCCTCAAAAGCAATGATCTTGTTCTCAGCCAACTCCAGTCTCTCAGTAAGGTCCACAATCTGCTCAGCCATCACCCTATTCATTTCTCTTAGAGCGTTTGTCCTGGTAGCTTCCTTTTGTTGAGTTGCCCTGACCTGCTCTAGTTCTTGCTTCAGTGAACTATTATTTTATGTTAGGCCCGTGATAGCTCTAGCCGCTTCGCGCATATGATGAAACTCACGCTCAGTAGCAGCCACGAAGCCAGCAAAAGCTTCCTCTACAGGGTAGCCAAGAGGTGGCAGAGTACCATGAAGCCACCCGAATCAGATTATCGTAAGTTTCCCGATTCAATTCCAGATTAAACTTATAATCGTGTCATGAGCTATGGATGATCATGATGACCCATACCTTATCTGCTGCGGGCCGGGTGTGACATCTAAAAAGTGGAAACTCAAATAAAATTTACGTAAACATGTCTTCAATCACAAAGACGTATTCGCTATAAACATCTACGTATAGACTTGTACAATACCAAAGTTTTAATATGATCTAGTTATTCAAGTAAGAATGTCCCATTACATATATAATAAATAAACAAAATGTCTTAAAACTTAATTATGATTCACACCAATTTAAACTATAGTTAGAACACCAATAATTAAACATCCACGTCAATCTTCAAAAATCCATCCCTCTCACATGATAATATTAAAGTACACGCACCAAATTTTCTCTACTACAAACACTTGTAAAAGTGCAAACACGTGTAGTTTGTGTTAAACACGTGTAATTGATGACCTCAAACTCTACCAACATAATTTAATAGTACAGAAACCATGAATTATGTGTGTGTATAAAATTTTATACTTGAATCTGACATGCGTATTAATTATTATTGGACAGACAAATATTCTTTTATGAACACATAAGTATCATAAGTATATACCCAAATCAAGTTAGCGTATTAATTGTTACGGGGCCTCGAAAAATATTTTTTTTGGATACACTAATATGGAAAGTAAATACCCGAATCCGATTCACATATTATTTACCATGGGACATACAAAAGGTGTTTTTATGGATACACAAGTCTAAAAAGTGGAAACTCAAATACAATTTACGAAGACATGTCTTGACTCACACAGACGCATTCACTATAAACATCCACATATAGACTTGTATAATACGAAAATCGTAATACGATCTTGTTATTCAAGTAAGAACATCCCATTACATATATAATAAATTGAATAAGAAGTCTTAAACTTATTAAGATTCATAACGATTTAAACTATAGTTAGAACATCAATAACTGAAGATCTATGTCAACCTTCTAAAATCTATCTCTCTCACATGATAATATGAAAGTACACACACATAATTTTCTCTACTTTCAAACCCGTAAAAGTGAAAACACGTGTAAATTTGTGTTAAACACGTGTAAGTGATGACCTCAAACTTTACCCACATAATTTAATAGTAGAGAAACCATGAGTTACGGGTGTATAAGTTATACTCGAATCTGACATGCGTATTAATTAGTATTGGACAGAAAAATATTTTTTATGAATACATAAGTATAATAAAGTATAATATGTAGATACAAAATCAAGTTAGATTATCATTTGGTATGAGGCATAAAAAAGACATTTTTGGATTCATAAATATGAAAAATAAATATCATAATCTAATTCATGTAATTTACCAAGAAAGTTGTTTTTATGGATACACAAGTCTAAGAAGTGGAAACTCAAATACAATTGTGTGAACTATCTTTACTCACACAAACACATTGCCTATACATAAATTAAATAAAAAGTGTTAAACTTTGTTACACCCTCAAAATCCACTTGTGAGGTTTTACTGCGAGGCGCGTGACAAACCAAGATCCAAGACACTAGTCACATAGAATGACTCTATATGTAAAAATACATTTAAACAAGTTTAACCATGTAGTTAAAGAAATGCGGAAGCGTAAGCACACATAAGTAAAGTGTGCGTCAAAACAAACGCCCAAACCAAAGAATTTAAAAGTAAAGATGCAAAAGTTTAAACAAAATAGTTTTCATGCTCGTGATGTGCTCCTACTCTGGAAGATCCCTTAACAACCTGAGAAAATATGTAAAATCAAGTGTCAACATCTAATGAAAAGTGAGTTCACAGGTTTTAGTTCACAATTTTTAAAGATAAGTTGTTTCCACTGGTTCAGCCCCGAACCAGTGTGTTATAAAGTTTCCCTTATACCACTCGAATCATGTTGGAACATATTTGTGACAACAACTTAGATTTAGTCTTTGGATATCTTGTAATTAGTAAAATGATAACGGTTAGCGGGTTTAGTTTTGTAATAGTGATTTAGAATAAATTGGGCTGAACTAGACACTAAACAGAACATGGTAGGCAAATTGGGCTTAAACCCATTAGCAATCCATGTAGGAAACCCTAGCCCAGTTGCATAACCTATCTCTATATAAAGGGAGGTTTGCATTAGGGTTAAGGTTGATCGTTTGGCTAGTTTTGCTGATTGTGTTGCTGGTTTAGTTGCAAAGAGAGTCTTGAATTGATTGTAAACACATTGTGTTAGATAATCAGTAGAAGACAGTTTGAAAGGAATTGTGTTTGTGTTTGTGTTCTTGTTTCTGTAAAATCTGAACCAGGGGATTCCGCACTTTAGATTAGATAGATGATTCTGTGAAGATCCATACGGACTAGGGGACCTACAATTGGTATCAGAGCATTCGGCTCTTGATTTTGCTCGGTTCAGAATCATTACAGCAGAAAATTTTGGGTTTTTGGATGTTTTGGAGGTTGTTTTGAAGTTTGTGACGGCTGAATTAGGGTTTCTGCGACCGTTCTAGGGTTCTGCAGTGATTTCAGATTAACAGCAGGCATTTCAGATTGAAGAAAGGTATCTCGGATCAAAAGTGAAGCATTTCGGATTGCAGACTTGAATTTCGGATCAGAAATCTGCATTTCGGATCAGAAATCTGCATTTCGGATCATCAGACTTGCAATTCGGATCTGGAAAACTTGCGTTTTGGATAAGAAAAAGTGCAATTCGGATCTGAAAAGCCCATCTCGGATTCCATTTCGGATTGAATTTCGTATCAGAAGTGTATTCCGCATTCCATCTCAGATCAGAATAGTCTATTCCGGATTCCATTTCGGATCAGAACAGTGCATTCCGGATTTCATCTCGGATCACTATTCTGAATCACCATCTCGGATCAGCAATTCGGATTAGTGTTTCGGATTTCTATCTCGGATTGGCTATCCGAGTTACTATTCCGGATTTGCTACTGTTCCGAGTTGCATACAAAAGGTGGAAGGTTAACAAACTGATGTAACCGGAGTTAAACGTTTTCGGACATAGAATTTGATCCATAAACAATTTTGACAAACCGGTTGCACGCTTAGGCTCGTGTGATTTTTAGGACAAAAAAGGCACGAAAATTCCAAAAATCATAATCGGAAAATATACATCATTAGAATCGTATCGTCAAGACGAGTCTAACAGTATAATTTGGTAATCACTCATTTCGGACAAGTTTTAACGTTTTCTAACAAGCCGGTTTGGTAAAAATGTCGAATATGTCTAACCTAAATGAATTGTTAAGAATGGAGCACGAGGCTGGCACTACAAACAAACCTCCAAAGATGCTGAAGATAGAGAACTATCTTACTTGGAAGGATAGGTTTCAATCATTTATTGAATACTAGGACACACAGATGTGGATATGTATTCAAGATGGGTACGCTAATCCAACGCATGACTTTGAGGGCAGACAACGTGTTACTGCTTATGTAAACATACCTGAACATGAAAAGAGGATGTATGAGTCTATGAAGAAAGCCTTAGCTGCTATAAAGATGTCGTTACCTGATGGCATCAAACATAAATTCAAGCGTTATACTACATCTAATGAGATGTGGGATGCCCTAGAGAATAGGCATGAGGGCAATACTGATGTGAAGAAGAACAAAGTTGATCTGCCTCTGAGTGTCAAAAGTGCTGAAGATCACCTGGCATTGCTTGCTTCTTTTATTGCTTCCTACGAGAACTACATTCAGGGAAGAATATCTGATCCTGCTACGTTTGTTGAAGATTATGATCAGATCGACCCTGATGACCTAGAGGAGATGGATCTGCAATGGCAGATGGCTATGATCTCTAGAAGAGTGAAGAGGTTCATGAACAGAACGGGCAAGAAGTTAGTTGGAATGAACGTAGGGTTTGAAAAGTCTAAACTGAGGTGTTACAATTGTCAAAACTATGGACATTTTGCTAGAGAATGTCAACGACCAAAAACTGAGTTTCGTTCTAACTCATCCTTTCAAGATTCTCCTGGTCATGGTTCAAGCAACAGGAATGCGTCAAACAACTCTGGATCAAAGGCCCTGATTTCTACTGCTAGAGAGGGTTCTTATGATTGGAGTGTTCAACTGGAGGGTGATAATGTGATATCCCGGGTTTTTCGGATAACTTACACGTGACACTTGTCGAATAATGTATATGCTAAGTATTAAACGTGCACGAGTTAAATAAATACGTGATGTGTGTTGTGTGATTGTGTTAGTTATAGAGTAAGTAGGGTAGATATGTACACGAACTGAACCGAACCGCGACACGAACCAGTTTTGATTCATTGTGACTCTAGGAGTTAACAAAGTTTAAACATTGAACCCAAGTCTTCGGCCAAAAGAAAACAAGGATCAAACCTAGACCTAAAGTTCTAACTACTCGGTCGAGAACAACCCAAACCAAAAACCATTGCATGCAAAACCTAAAACTATTCGGCCACATGATCAAAACCCAAACCAAACCACCCAAGTCCCTTGCGGCCGTGTGCAAACCCAAACCGCAACCCTTCCCTTTTAACCCTTATCCCTTTGCGCCTATATATACATACATGCATGAGGCTTTGATTTCACAAAAACAAAACACACAAAACCCTAATAACAAACAGCCGACGGCAGCTTTTCTTCATCATCTCAATCGCAAAACAGCCGCTCCCCACTCTTCTTCACGGTCGCAATCAAGCCCCCTTCTTGGTCGCGATTTACCTTCAAGCCGAATCCATTCACATCCAAGTCTCGGCCCACTTACCTTGTCGTTTAAGGTTAGGATTTATCTTTTGCTACAAGATCATGTTCGAATATATGTGTTGAATGTAGTGATTGTGTTATTTTGCGGATTGATTATGTTAGATGGAAAGCTTGATGTTTGTTCAAAATCTGGAAAATATAAGCTGTGTTTTGGGTTATAAAAACTAGAGATATTGATTGGGGTTTGCATGGATAAGTTGTTAGTAGTAATCTATGATTAAAAATCGGTTTTTGATCGCCTAGGTCAATCGCATGAACGGGTTATACGAGTTTATGATAAAGATATGCTGAAAACAGTTTGCTGAATAATAGTTACAGCCGACTTCATCTGGCTGTAACTCGGTCATTAGTAGTCGAAAAACGGATTTTCTGATGTCTAGAACGTAGAGATTTGAATAAGGAATCTAATGGCGCTGGATTCGTAATTTTCTGAAGTCGTTTGATATTTTTAAAGGGCCAAATAAGTTCAGTAACTAAAACTGTGAAAATCCTGAAATTTTGTTAGTTGTTTATCAAGTTGGATTTTAAAATCAGTAGGGAGTTGAGTCATGATTTTTGTACAGAAACTAGGTATGGAAATTTCTGGGTAACTTCAACTGGAATTTTGTTAATTGGACGATCAGTGATTTTTAAATAAATTCTTCCGCGGACTGCAGTCAGAAAGCGGTAAATCTGACTGCAGCCTAGTAAATTAATATTTATGGTTAATTGGTAAAGGTTTAGGACTTGGAAAAATTATATAAATTTCTATGGTATAGATGTCACCTACTGTTAAAATATTGGAATTTTTGGAATGTTGGAACTATTTTATAAAAATCCTAGAAAACAGCTGAATTATGAGTGTTAAGCTGAAATTGATAACTTGTGATTGTGTGCACCAAATTGTGGCATGAATTGGTTTATGATTATGATAAGTTGTTTTAATCACTAGGATCACATGAGGATACTTGCATGCATGTTTGAGTGTTAGATATGTTGTTTGTGTGTATCACTTTGTGTGTAAATTACGTGTGGAATTTGTATTGGTGTGTTCACACACTAACTTGGAATTAATTGGTTTGTTAGGACGCAACTAGCAGTCCCATCTCTTATAACTTCTTTGCTACACTAACCGAGCAAATAAAGGTGAGTTCACGGCCCCTAACTTTATCCGGTTTTTAAACAACAGGGGGAGAAACATGTATACATTCTCAAACTCAATCTCTTTACGTTATACGAATTTAACGTCACATAACTACTCGGTAACTAAGTTAATGTTAATGTAATGTTATGGTCACTAAGCAGCTTTATCACTTAAGTCCTCGTCAATCTCTCGGATCGTTAGTATTGGGTTTAATAGCGGGGGAGTTATAAGTAGTACTACTGGGCCCGACAAGCCCCATCCGAGCTAGTCGCGCTAGCCGACCGGGTATGGTCAACGGGTGAATAATTCGGCCTAACCACGCCATGGTCATGTGAAAGGCCTGGCAAAACGGAGGCACAACAGTCAGCTTCGATCGCGAACACTTACGTGACATAACTTTAGGCTAGCTACCTATATATATATATTAACATTGAACTTAATTACGAATCAACTGTATTATCCCGGGTTGAGGATAATGGAAACAACAACTTAATATTCCGGGTTTGGAATATTGGAAACAACAACTTAATATTCCGGGTTTGGAATATTGGAAGCAACAACTTATTATTCCGGGTTGGAATAATGGGACCAATACGTTATCCCGGGTTAGGGATAACGGAGAAAACAAACTATAACCGAACAAACGAATTTATGAAAACCTGTGAACTCACTCATCTTTAATGTTGACACTTGTTTCTTTACATGTTTCTCAGGACGCTAGGAGCTCTAGGTGCACGCACATGCATTGAACAAGGCATCTTTTATCGAGTCTTATTTATAAATATTGTTTTGGGGTTTTTCATTTGTTTTGGCGTTTGTGTTGGCGCCCGTTTCACTATTATTTTATGCTTTCGCTCAAACTTTAAAAACTGATGCTTCTGCTAAATATTGGTAACATAAAATCTACAACAAGTGATTTTGGAAAACGTATTATCAAATCATATAGAGTCGTTCGACGTACTAGTGTTTCAGGTTCTGGTTTGTTCACACGCCTCGCGGTAAAACTCTGCAAGTGGAAATTGAGGGTGTGACAGTATTCATGGCTGAGATAACCCCAACTGTTGATGAAGAAGTGAAAGCTGATGCCGAGGCAGAGCGAGAGAAGGTAGCTGAAAAAGCTGATGGAGAACGGACTGTTAAAGAGAAGAAGATGGTTGCTGATGTTGCTGCTTTCATGGCCGATCTAAGCAACTCAACAGGAGAGGTACATTCTAACTCTGGTAGTTCTGTTTGTTTGAAGTGGCGTGAACTGCAAAGTGAGGTTGACACATTAACAAAACAAAACCAAAGTCTGGCTAATGAGCTCTCGAACCTAAAAGAATCAAACTTTTTCGTAAAACGAAATGAGTCATTATACTTCAAGAAAATTAAAGGTTATGAAGAAGAAATCAATATTCTAACCTGTAAGCTTAATGAAAAACTTCAAGTTATTAACTTAGCTCATGATACGATGAGTGAGAAAACAAAAGAAATTTCTGAAAAATGCAAAGAGTTGTCTGAAGCACAACTTAAAATTTGTGAACTTGAAAAGAAACTAAATCAATTCAGAGATTCATCTTTTATTATGAAACACATGATGAATGGTCTGAAGAAGAGTAATGACAAGACATGTGTGGGATTCAAAGGTTTGAATGAAGTTCCACCACCTCTTGGTCATGACTATTCTTTCTTGCTAGATGAAGAAGAGCTTACAGACTTTGTGTCAACTACACCTGGTAGTTCCACATCAAGGGATGTTGATGTGACTGAGAATGCCAAGAAGGATAATAACAGGAAACTAATTCTGAAAACAAAGAATACACACCCTAAGAATCAAAAACAATTTTTTGTTAAAAATGTTGATTTTGTTAAAGGGAGTGATATGAATGAAGAGGTCAATGTTATTACTAAAGAGTCTAATGTGCAGTTTGCTAAAAATAAAAACAAAGAAAATCAGAAGTTAAGCAAACCAAACAATATCCTGCTAAGGCATCATCTTCATTATCACCGTCACTTGATGAATCTAAGCAAGAGGCTTCAATGAAGAAGTCTTCGGCTAGAAAATCATGTTTCAAATTTCATGAAAAGGTACATGTAGCTAGCTGTTGTCCTAACAAAAGAGTGAAGCACAGGTAAGTGAGAGACAAAGAGAAAAATCACCAGCAAAAAGTGGTGATGGTGAGAAGAAGGTTAACTCACCAAAGATATCTGCTACTAGGCAACAAAGTGTTGCTGTTGGTGTAGATTGGGCTGAAAAAGGAACTCACCAAGTTCCTCGTTTTCAAAGAAATCAACAAAGATTTCAGCCGCATCTACATTAGGTAGATATGAAAGACCTAGAAGTAGTTTACCAAGAATGAATAATTTTAACGGTCAATCAAATAATTTCAGAAGTCAAGGTCAATATCAAACTCGATACCAGAATGTTGGTA
The DNA here is from genome assembly GCA_947069175.1 of Scalesia atractyloides. Taxonomy (NCBI): domain Eukaryota; kingdom Viridiplantae; phylum Streptophyta; class Magnoliopsida; order Asterales; family Asteraceae; genus Scalesia; species Scalesia atractyloides. The sequence continues at coordinate 20,699,557 of CAMTDV010000012.1, read as the reverse complement.
GTCGAAATTTTTATAACGATGGCTTTAGAAATTATCATCATCAAAATTCATGTAACCAAAATCATAATTTCCAAAGGTCACAAAGTCCAAACATGTTTAGGAAACCTCAGGACCAAAGACCTAGTGGAAATCAAAAACCATTTCCAACAACAGGTCTAAGATCCAAGACTCCTGTTAGGAGTGATAGATACTGGATGGATGTTCCTTTGGTTGATGAATCTGGAAGACCCAAGACCATTAAGGCTTGGGTCCCCCAATCTAACTAATTTTGTTGGGTGGTGCAGGAGCTGCTAAGGAGAATTATCAACTTGTGGTATGTTGATAGTGGCTGCTCCAGGCACATGACGGGGGATGCGAGGTTGCTGACTGAGTTTGAGAATATAGATGATGGTTATATGAATTTTGCAGGTGCTAAAGGAGGGCACATTACTGGTCGAGGAAAAGTGACCAACGGGAAGATCACACTGGACAAAGTGAACTATGTTGAATAGCTGAAGCACAATCTAATTAGCGTGTCTCAAGTCTGGGACAAGGGTCACTCGGTCCACTTTACAAAGTCTGAAGCTCTGGTGTTGAAACCTGGTTTGGTGATACCGGATGATTAGATAGTGATGAGAGCGCCAAGGAGAAACGACACTTATGTCATGTACATGGGTGCTAAGGATTCTTCAACTATGGTGGCGTGTTTACTATCAAAAGAATCTGAGGCTGAGTCATTGCTGTGGCACAGACGCATGGCCCACATCCACTACCGAAAAATGAATTATATTATTAAGAATGGTTTAGTGGAAGGGGTGCCAGTGCAGAGGTTTCACGTGGAAGATAAATGTCTTCCATGTCAAAAGGGAAAACAACATAAGAAACCTCACAAGTCTAAAACAGTAAATTCCATAGATGCCCCTTATGAATTACTTCATATGGATCTATTCGGTCTGGTGAACGTAAGGAGCATAGGTGGAAAGTACTATTGTTTAGTTGTCACAGATGATTACTCACGATATTCATGGGTTTTCTTTTTAGGTACAAAAGATGAGACAGCGGAGATGCTGATAGATCTTTTTACAAAATTGGAAAATGTCCATGATGCATAGATCAAGAGGATAAGATGTGATAATGGCACGGAGTTCAAGAACCAGATTTTGGATCTCTATTGTATTTGCAAAGGAATTGAACATCAATTTTCTGCTCCTTATACACCTCAACAGAATGGAGTCGCTGAAAGGAAAAACAGGACGTTGATTGAAGCCGCAACGACTATGCTTTCTGATTCAAATCTTCCAGTTTTTTTATGGGGAGAAGCTGTGAACACAGCTTGTTATGTCCTGAACAAAGTTTTGATGATTAAACGGTTTAATAAAACATGTCACAAACTATTATTTAACAAAAAACCAAACTTAAAAGGCTTTGAACCATTTGGATTACCCTGCATCATTGTGCGAAACAAAGATAAGCAAAAGTTCAGTGAGATAGCTGATGAGGGTTCCTTTCTAGGCTATATGCCTGGAACATTGAATAATAGGGTTTTAATCTAAAAACTGGTAAAACTGAGGTTGTGTTTAACATGGAAATCACCAGTTATTCACCTCAACAATCAACGAGTGGTCCTCCTATATTATATGATTATGACAGTGTTTTTAAATCATTTAATATTCCTGATTTTTCCAATGCAGATGAGTCTCAAGTGATCCAATCTGTGATCAGTGAAGATGGAGAGTGTGACTTCATGCCTAGATCGAGTGTGTCGATGACAGATGCTCTAGAAACTTCTTCCAATGCAGCTCCAGAGGACTTTAGTGATAGTGAGTCTGAACCCATTCAGGGGGAGGACTTAACTAATCCGTTTGCTAATGCTAACATTTAAGGGGGAGATTGGATTTAATATGGGAGATAATCTGGTTGTTGACACCATTGCTACCACACGTGTAAACAGAGATAATCCAGTTGAAAACATCATTGGTGATGCTGCTGCTGCAGGTGTTCAGACAAGAAGAGGTGTGCTCGAAGGTTTCTGTTTGTTTACTTCAATTGAGAAGACTAGAATGGTAAATGAGTGTTTGTATAGCTGCTTTATTGCCCAAGAGGAGCCAAAAAATGTTCATATGGCTCTAAAAGACAATTGTTGGGTTGAAGCTATGCAAGAGGAACTAGCTCAGTTCAAGAAGTTGAAAGTTTGGGAGCTAATTGACTTGCCTGTAGGAGAGAAGGAAATAGGTACTAAGTGGGTGTTCAAGTGCAAGAAAGACGACCGAGGGATCGTGATAAGGAATAAGGCTCGGTTGGTAGTGAAATGGTTCAATCAGCAAGAAGGGATTGATTACAATGAAGTGTTTGCACCAGTAGCAAGGTTGGAAGCAATTCTGTTGTTCCTAGCTTTTGCTTCATTCAAGGGCTTCAAAGTTTACCAACTTGACGTGAAGAATGCGTTTCTTTACGGGAAAGTCCAAGAAGTGGTTTATGTCTCACAACCAGATGGGTTTACTGATCCAGACTATCCTGATCGAGTCTATCGACTTGATAAGGCATTGTATGGGTTGCATCAGGCACCTAGGGCGTGGTATGAGACACTGTCAGCACATTTGTTAAAGAATGGTTTCGAAAGAGGTCAGATTGACAGAACACTTTTCATTAAAAGGAAGAAGGAAGACTTTCTACTGGTACATGTATACGTAGATGACATGATTTTTGGGTCATCTGATGAGAACATGTGTCATGATTTCGAGGAGGTAATGAAGAGCAAGTTTGAGATGAGTGCGGTCGGTGAACTATCCTACTTTTTGGGTTTACAAGTTGAACAGAAGAAGGATGGGATGTTTATATATCAGACGAAGTATGTGTATGACATTTTGTCTCGTTTCAAAATGGAGGATTGCGCAAATTTCAATACACCTATCTGTGAGAATCACAATCTTGGTCCATATCATGAGAGTGTGGAGGATGTTGATCCAACTCAATACAGGGCAATGATTGGTTCTCTGATGTACTTGACTGCTTCAAGACCCGGCATTATGTTCGCATTGTGTCTTTGTGCCAGATATAAAGCGAATCCAAAGGAGGCCCACATGAAAGCGGTGAAGCAGATTCTTCGTTACTTGAAGGGGAAACCTAAACTTGGGTTATGGTATCTAGCTGCTAGTGATTTGAAGTTTGTTGCTTTCACTGATTCAGACTTTGGAGGATGCAAATCTACGAGAAAGTCTACCACAGGTGGTTGTCAGTTCTTAGGAGGGAGGCTCGTGTCATGGCAATGCAAGAAGCAGTCTTGCGTGTCTACCTCGATGTGTGAAGCTGAATATATTGCTGCGGGTAGCTGTTGCTCACAGGTTCTCTGGATCCAACAACAGATGCGCGATTACGGTTTGAATTTCACTGGTACTCCTATTATGATAGACAACAATGCCACTATTTCAATCACCAACAATCCTGTAAAACACAGTCGCACAAAACATATTGACATTCGTCATCATTTTATATGGGATTGTGCTGAAAAGAAATTAATTGAACTGAATCGAGTTGACGCACTTGATAACCTGGCAGATCTTTACACAAAAGCATTTGACAGGGCTCGTTTTGAACATTTAGTCGAACTCAACGGCATGAGGAATCCTGAATAACCATTTTTTCATAAAAATAGTTTGTAAATAATTTACTGCTTTTCAAAAATCAAAAACAAAAAAATAGAAAATCAAAAATGAGTTTTCACTGTGTGACAAAGAAGAAATGATAGTACATCAGGAAGTTAGACTGTCACACTGAAATTAAAATTAAAATTGTTAAATTGTGATAGCAGCTTCATCATATGATGTACCAGTAGGCAAAAAGCATGAAATAATCAACTTACCTTTGTGATACACATATAAGAAACTGTGTATGAGTGGGTAACAAATCAGTGGCGTATGGTTTTATAACCTTAAATCTTGCTTTGATAGATTGCCAAAATCTGAGGTTTTAGGTCTTTATATCGTTATTTCATCCGGGGTATCAAGGTTGTCCAGATATATGCTAACCTAGGCACAACTAGGATATCTTAAAAGAGATAAGATGCCAAATCCCAAAATTGAAGAAGCTCTCCTAGAGTCATTCAAATGTGCAAATTGCATTATTAGTACCAAAATTTGGTATTTGTCCTAACCCTCGTTGGATATTTGGTCTCTTTGCTGTATAGAAATACTGACCTGATCGCCAATTATCTAACGTTGCAATTCAAAAGGATGAATTTCGGTATACTCACCTACTACGATGAATTTTTGTGCATACCTTGATTGTGGGGGTATGTCCTGAAGTGGGACACACTAGTATATCAGTATAAATTATCCAAACATATCACTAGGTAATGGTACTTGAAATGTTCATGTATTTTGTTTAAGTGGATAAAGAATACTGGTAATCGTCTTGAACTACTTTTCATGAATATTGCATATAGAATTATCAGATAGTGTGAAAACAGTTTGATGTTGCTGATATGATCTTCTTAACGGTGAATCTCACAAAAATAGAGTGTTTATTATTTAGTTATTTATTTGCTTTCAGAAAATATAAAAATCCAAAAATATTTCATTTTCTTGTATATTCTTAATGTACGAATATTGGTTTTTCATGGACGAGTTCTTACTGATAGGGGGGGGGGGTGTTAGAAGATGAGTTCAAAATTTTAAAATCTTGCAGGTTCATGGTGTTTAAAATTTAAAGTATGTGGTATTGAGTTGAGAAGTGCTTAATCTGTGATACAGTTTGACTATCTCTTGAATAATAATAATTTATTTAACTTGTGTTGAAAAATTCTTATGGTTTCTCGAGATGTTTGTTTTATAGTATACAGATTGTAGCAGTGTGTTGCTGAGAAGGTTGGTGAAGAGGAGTTTGCTTGGATGCATGGTAGAACCTCCTTTCTACATTGTAGACAAAGTTGAAGAGTTTTGAAGATTGCTATGCAAGTACTAAAATGGAGTTTACTCAAACGCTAACGATTTAGAAGATTTGGTGATTGGATCCATCAGCTTAGGGGGAGTCTGTTGCTGACAAAAGCTGTTAAAGCTGAAGCTATCCAAAGACCAATGTTTTTCAAAGATGTTGAAGATTGCGAGAAGACTGAAGACAAAGTTATTTTATGAAGCTATGTCAACGGGGAGTTTGTTGGTACATATTTGTGACAACATCTTAGATTTGGTCTTTGGATATCTTGTAATTAGTAAAATGATAAACGGTTAGCGGGTTTAGTTTTGTAATAGTGAATTAGAAGAAATTGAGCTGAACTAGACACTAAACAGAACATGGTAGGCGAATTGCGCTTAAACCCATTAGCAGTCCATGTAGGAAACCTTAGCCCAGTTGCATAATCTAACTCTATATAAAGGGAGGTTTGCATTAGGGTTATGGTTGATTGTTTGGCTGGTTCTGCTGATTGTGTTGCTAGTTTAGTTGCAAATGCCTCAAAATAAACGCCCAAACCAAAGAATTTAAAAGTCAAGATGCAAACGTTTAAACAAAATAGTTTTCATGCTCGTGATGTGCTCCTACTCTGGAAGATACCTTAACAACCTAAGAAAACATATAAATCAAGTGTCAAAATTTAATGAAGAGTGAGTTCACGGGTTTTAGTTCACAATTTTTAAAGATAAGTTGTTTCCACTGGTTCAGCCCCGAACCAGTGTGTTATAAAGTCTCTCTGATCCCACCCGAATCAGAGTATCGTAAGTTTCCCGATTCAATTCCTGAATAACGTTGTTATATTGTTTAGCGGTATATGTTATATGTTTAGGTAGCTAGCCTACGTCATGTCAACAAAGTGTTTGATCCGAAGCTGACGTTGTTGCCCCTGTTGTACCAGGTTTATCACCAACCATGGCTAAGTGTTAGGAAAATTCTACACCCGTGACCTTCGACGTTCGGTCTAACTGGCGCGACCAGCACGAATGGAGCTTGTCGGGCCCAGTAGTACTACTAAAAAATCCTTGCTATAATCCGATACTAACGTCATCGTAAGTTTTAAGGGGACTGACGTGTGATATAATGCATCATTGTGACCATAACCGTATAACATAACCTCTCCCAATATAGTTTGTTCATACATAATAATAAAAGTGTTACATTACTGTAATGGTACATGTTTTCTCCCCCTGTGTATTTAAAACAGTTTAAAAATGTAGGGCTGTGAACTCACCTTTGTATTGCTCGATAAGATTAGACTAAGTATATGAAATCTAGAGCGATCAACCACGCCCTATAATAGTTAGCACGGTTTATTAGGTTTTGCTTATGATAAACACGAAAGTCCTACACTTGTCTAGTAACTAGCACACAAACAAATAATCACATGGCACTTCTATAATATGGTTACATAACCGTGTTCACAACCTTTCTATGATATGATATATGCTATTTATACAATTAAAAAACAATCATGGATATTAAAAATAGCAAGTTCGGTTCTTACACATTCATGTTTCCTGCCTATCAAAAATCACTGAAACTAGGCTGTTTTGTGAGACTTGTTTAACCTATTTACAGGGCTGAAAAAATTATGATTTTTTATGTGACTTACCCGTTGGAAGGGTTGATCTTGCGCAAAAATTTCAAGGCCTAGCTCTTTACCAATAATTACATAAAAATCATTTATTAAGCAGCTATCAAATTCATCATTTTCTGACTGCAGTTTACGGAAAAAATTATTAAAAAATCCTCGGTTATCTTTTTGATGTAATTTCCAATTAGAGATTTTTTGACCTCCTGATACTACCTACAGAAGAAATTTGAGATCATAACTCAATTCCTACATTAAGTTATGACATTCGTAATGGGCTGCAAATTATGCCAGAAGACGCAGCCTGAACCTTCGGTATGAAAAATTCATAAAACATTCAATTTTCGTAAAAAAAAATGCAATTCCAGTGGGGTTCGAAAAGGTATTTCCTGGAACTACATCATGGACTCAAGAAACAACACTTTTTGTTAACTTTTGACCCGGTCATAGCCCATTAAAGTCGGCTGTAACGTTGTGGACAAATTTTGTTTCATCACCCAACCACACAAACAATTATCTAATACACCCAACGACCTAAACTCTTTAATCACAACAGATTATCATCCTAAATTAAATCATATAACAATTAGTTCATCACAACCATCAAGCATCTCAAACCCTAATCAAGATATATCTATCTATACATGCATAAAACTGTTTCTAAGCATCATACTTGATTTTTATGAACCCTAGCACCAAAATTATCATCATGATTAGCAAAGCACATAAAAACACATCCATGCATACAAGAATTTCCAACCGAAACAACACCAACTGTAACACCCTGTAAAATTGTGTCCAATAATATAGTGACACGTGTTGTATTTTTATATGTAGTCTATAAAAGACTAATATGGACTAAAAGTGACAGCATGCTCAAACTGAGCCTCTGATGTCAACATGCATAAACCAAGCCTCTGAACGATCATTAGTGTCGTCATGCCTAACAACGTAGCCTCTGAACGACCATCAGTATCGTTATACATAAAACATAGCCTCTGAACGACCATTAGTGTCGTTATGCTTAAACTCGGCCTCTGAGTGACCATTGTGTTAACATGCCTAGCCTCTGAGTGACATAGGATTCAACATGCTTATACTGAGCCTCTAAGTGATCCTTTACGTAGTCCTTACTCTCATATGTCCCGTTTATTGGATGAGAGTGATTAAATCCATTATTATATGAAAGTTGGATAATGGAGGGATTAAAAGTGTTAACATGTTAATTTATACCTTTGAGTGACCTTTTAACGAACTGAGAGCTCGACAACGTCCGGGCATAACCCGGGTATGCCAAGTATTGGCTACGGAGGGCTAATTATGCCAAAAGGGTGTTTTAGAAGGCTTTTATAAGTTAAGGAGTTAAAAGTGTCAAACTTTGAAACTGGCCAAGTGGCGGTCGCGGGCCGCGAGAAAGCCTCTGCTATAGAAAGTTTTGCTTGGTCTCCAAACAAAACTCCAAAAACCATTTGATCGAATCTATGGACTTGTCATCAGCTATGCCACGTTTTGGGACACTTGTAAGCTTCTTCTTACACCCCTAAACACCTGGATTCACCTCCTTTGAGTTCTCCAACTATAAATAGGTGCTTAACTTCACATTCAAACTTGCACCTTTCTCATTTATTCACTCTTCTCACTCCTCTGGAAGTTCCTAGCTAAAAGGAGCATCCATCATAGTTCTTTTGCACCCTAGGAATCACTAGTAAGTGTTCCTTCTTTGTGCATTTTCGTTTATAGGTTTTTATAGCCAAAAGTCAAACGCTTTGACTTTCGGTTAAGACCATTATGGTCCAGCCATTGTTTCAAATGAACATGGCTAAGTGATCGTAATAAGGTAGGTGTTAATCCCTATAAATGGCACCTCCTGAAGATCACATTTGCTAGACCAATTGACGAGTCAAAGTTATGATATTAAAAAGTCAAACATCCCTTTTTAGGAAAAATCATAAATTGATCTTATCTATGTTATGAAACCTTTTTTGACACTTAAACAAGTTGGAACTAATTATTAGAGCAGGTGAGAACATGTTCGGCTCGTCAATTTCAGTTCTAGGGTCGGTTCGCAACCGAAAGTCGCAAAGTTTGACTTCTGCTTTGACTTTCGATTCTGACCCGATTTAGATTAGTTACCTACTGATCTAAAGTTGCATTATGATCATAATATAATGTAGCATAACCCTCTAAGGTTATATTACATGATCATAATCAGAATCCAAGTTTATGCGCAAGTTCCATAATTATGCCATCCTTGACCAAAATGTCCTTTTTGCATAAAACAAGGTTTTAAATGGTAATGAACTTGAAAATGAGTTTTCTACTGATGTAGTATTATAAGTAAGATTATTTGGGATGTTAAACCAAGTTATAAACTGAGTTTTCAAGCAGGTCCTTAAACTATGTTGATAAATGACGGAGCCCTTGTGGCTTATAAAATGGTTTTAACCAAATCTTTTCAAGGTAAATCTTTTACCTACTGATATGTTATATTAAATAACATATCTAAGACATTTTAATCTGACCTTAACATCAGTTTTTGTAAAAAATCGCATAAAGACGTCATTTTACGACATAAGCGCCGTTTCGGCGCATAGTATGGTTTTAAACCATATTAATTGACCAAGACTTGTTACCTACTGATTTTAAAACTTATTTTATACATATTTACAGTAGGTACAAGTTATAAACTCAGAATCCCAAATAATTTATAAACTATGTGTAAAATGACCAAAATGCCCCTTCGGTGCATAGTTTGGTCATAAAAGATAAATTACACATATAAACGGTATCCTACTGATATTAAATCATAAATAAAGTATTTTTCCAGAACACTTATAAATATAACATTAAATTTTATTCAAGTTTCTTTTAAACGGTATGAAATTTACCGAAACGCCCTTATGAGGCATAGTTTCGTTTTTAAACCTTAATGGGCATACAAGTAGATATCCTATTGATATCTTAACTTATTTAAAATATAATGGTATATAGAACTTTTCCATGACTTATCCGGTTACCCATTATCGCTTATAAGCGTACGGATGATCACACGTAACTAGTTTACGGAAATTAACCAAAACGGGTTTAACCTTGTCATTTAAGTTTCAAAATCCATAATGTTAATAGTTTACCCATATTATACAAGTCAAGTACTTGTCGGGATTAAACTACATTCTATCCGATCATCATTTAATCAAGCGTTATACGTATTGATCATGTACACTATTCGGTTTATAAGACCGTTAGTATGTAATTGGCTAGCTTATGCCATAATCCAGACTAGAGCCTTCCCGGTAAATGCTATCTACACTTGGTACTTTTGTATACGGCTGAGTTATTTCAAAATAAAAGAAGAAGACTAGCTCAGGTAAATACTCTCGACTTATTTTCCCTATATGGGCTTAGGATATGGTAAATTATTACCGCTTGGTTTGAAGTGGGTCAATCGAATGCTCGTTTGTGGCTAGTAAACCCGCATATTCCGTTTTAATCAGTTTTGTTTGATAACTGAAACATCGGGGGTTAAATTACTGTGTCCTGGATATCATCGGCTCAATAAATTAGTTATTGGCCACGACCTTAGCGCGGGGTGTAGGCATACACCTGACAGACGATATGCAATATTCCTAAGACGTTGGGGATGACCCCTTCGTGAGTTCCTGAGTGGTGTGTATTTAATCATGTCTTGGTTTCTGTACTGGGCCCTGTATGTATTGACAAACATGTGAATCTGATCCAAGGTTGCAATGTCAACTTTCCCAAGTTAATAAAAGATTTTGTGCCGTTTTGCACTTAAAAACCATTTTTAAAGTTTTCAAAATGAGCCAGTTGGGTGTATTTACCAGCAAAAGCTGACGTATCGTCCAAAGACTAAACTGCAGGTATAATATGAAATAGGCCGGAAGCTGCTCGGTAGTGATAGAGGATCTTGCAAATCCTAAATCTGCCTAAAGTTTGTTTTATATTCTTCCTTGTACATTTTATGATCCGCATGTGGATCTTCTATTACAAGCTTGTATATTATTTTGTATTTTTAAACATTCAGTTTGTAATAGTAATTTTACTCCAAGACTTCCGTTGTGCCATGTTTAATTGACAATAATGTTATCAACTGACGTCACGATACTCCCCACCCGAGCCCACCGGTGTATGGATTTCGGGTTGGAAATCCGGAGTGTGATAGGGTTGGTATTAGAGCCAACGTTTGAGAGAATTAAACACTAGCCTTTTCTGTTTAATCTCAAACTTACACGAGCACATTCCATAGACTTCCGAGTCTAGGCATTGACCTAGGATTACTCATTTCAATATTAAGTTATTAGTATGTTTTTTTAATTGATTTTTAATAGGAAAATGCCGCCACGTGTGAGAGGACAAAGTGGAAGAGGAAAAGGTCCAATGAGGGGAGGACCATCGGAGCATATTCCCCCTCAACCTCATAATTTAGATGCATACCAAGAATCAGGAGATTCGTCTCCTTGGCAACCAATGAGACATTCTGTCTCTAATAGACACTCGCCCTCACATTTCCAAAATTCTTACCACTCCAATCATTAACACCATTCTCACCATTCCCATTCTCATCACTCTTACCATGAAGAATTTAACCCTAACCATTTCTTTAACACACCTCCAGCCGATCAAAATCAGTTGGACCAGCCAAACTCTATGGACGAGGACTTCGACCCGGAGATGCCATCCTCGGGATAGAAAGCGCATCGCATAGAAATATTAAGTGATTCGAACTCCTATGCCGGATCACCCTACCAAGGTCCTAATGAGTGGGACCAATATTGGAACCAATTCACCTTTGCCCACACTCCTTCTCATCACTCTCAACCACTCCCAATTCAAAAAGATGTCCACATGGAACCAGTGGATCAACCTGAACCACTACCTGAACCACCAATAAGGAGGCGTGAAGCACGTATGTCGGTACATGCCGGACAAAGGTCGGGATCGCTGCCACCTTTGCCCAATTCCTACCCTACAATTCAAGAGGACCCACAAATGGGTGGACCCTCTAATGTCTCACCTATAGTGGAACCAACACCAACACCTGTTGTTCAACCACCACCATCGGGTTATACTAACCCAATTCCCACATATCCAAACACGTCTGGATATGATCCTTTTAACCCTTCTACACCAGTAAACTACCAAGCATGGTCGCAAGACCCCTATATGCAAGCAGTTATGCACAATGCACTTTACCCGTCTCCTTTCCCACCTACTTATCCATCTACTGGATATCCAACTTATGGGTACCAGTATCCGGTTATGCCACAACCTCAACCACAACCTCCGCCACCACTTGAGGCCATTAATGGGGCCTTGGAAAGAATGAAAGAAATTCAGCAACAGGCGGAGAAAACAGAGAAGAAGACAAATAAGTTCTTCAAGAAACTCTCCAAGTTGGTCAAGGGAAAGAAGGACGAGTGAAGTCTCTTCTAATTAAATGTAGTCCCTGCGAGGACATTGTTATTTCTTTAGTCCCTGCGTGGACATTTTTATTTCTTTAAAAAGTCCTTGCATGGACAGTTTATTTCATTTTTCTAGTATTGTAATTTCTAATTTAAAATTTAATGAAGTAATTTGGATATATATATATATATATATATGTATGTATGTATGTATGTATTCATCCTTTTCAATCGATCGTCTCGATTTTACTCGACTTTTTGATCAGCTATATAATTTCAAAAAGATCTTAATGGTTTTGATTCAGCCGAGTGGCACAGACCACACATTTAGCCAATTATATAATGATAGTTAAGAACGGAAGGGTCTTCTAACATGATAGTTAAGGGATGTTATCCTTCTATCTAGAGGTGGTGGACTAAGTTCAAGCCTCCAAGTCATTAAGGTCAATGCGACCGGGACTAATAATCAACCATTAAGGTCCTCTTATGTTAACATTCAAGTAATGTGCATACTCATGGTTGTGTGACTTGAGGAATCACACTAATCTTCAAGGTAATGGACTATGTCCTAACCTTATATAGCCCATGTGATCTAATTGATCTCAGCCAATATCACCAGTGCGGTGATGAATAAAACATCCATTAGAGATGTATTACCCTTTCGGGTTATAATTTATTTTATATAGCCCATGTGATCTATTTGATCCCGGCTAAATATCACCAGTGCGGTGATGAATAAAACATCCATTAGTGATGTATCACCCTTTCGGGTTATAATTTATTTTATATAGCCCTTGTGATCTATTTGATCCCGGCTAAATATCACTAGTGCGGTGATGAATAAAACATCCATTAGTGATGTATTACCCTTTCGGGTTATGATTTATTTTATATAGCCCTTGTGATCTATTTGATCCCGGCTAAATATCACCAGTGCGGTGATGAATAAAACATCCATTAGTGATGTATTACCCTTTCGGGTTATGATTTATTTTATATAGCCCTTGTGATCTATTTGATCCCGGCTAAATATCACCAATGCGGTGATGAATAAAACATCCATTAGTAATGTATTACCCTTTCGGGTTATGATTTATTTTATATAGCCCATGTGATCTATTTGATCCCGGCTAAATATCACCGGTGCGGTGATGAATAAAACATCCATTAGTGATGTATTACCCTTCAGGTTATGAATTATTTTATATAGCTCTTGTGATCTATTTGATCCCAGCTAAATATCACCAGTACGGTGATGAATAAAACATCAATTAGTGATGTATTGCCCTTATGGCTATGATTTATTTTATATAGCCTGTGTGATCTATTTGATCCCGGCTAATATCACCAATACGGTAATAAATAAAACATCCATTAAGTGATGTAGTGCATATGTGTCATATTTTATGTCCATTAGTGACAGGCCTATGAGCCATATTTTAGGTCCGTTTGTGACATGCCTATGTGCCATGCTTTAAATGTCCTTTGTGACAAGCCTATGTGCTATATAATTGTCAAATATGATAATGACAGTTGTGACATTACGATCCACTGTCTAGTAATATATGGACTAAGTACAAATTGTAATTTGCCTATAATGGTCCTTTTGTGACCTAGGCCAAATATAGATATGTTAATCCTAAGAGTTGTGATGTTATTCACACTAGAATAGGCAATGGATTCTTATATCCGATGTTTTTAAAAAGCCGATGTGGTTGGTATACCATGGCTAAGGCAAATTTTATTTGTATGTAGAACCAAAGATTTGAAGAATGGCTAATTCTAATGAAGCTCTAAGTAGTCATCGGAATGTCAACTCAAAGGATGCCGAAAATGTAGCCATAAATAATAATGAATTCCAAGTACGCATTGATGCGGCTGTGAAAAAGGCCATGGGTAAGGCCATTGAAAAGCTAAGAGAGTCGAATGCTACTCACTCTAGACCACTGTCGGTTACCCCATCCTCAGCTCATAAAGATAGCTCTTCACTCATCAGATGCAAAGAGTGAACCTAAGAGGATAGACTACACTGATAGGTCCCGTTCTTCTAAGGACGGATGCACCTACAAGTACTTTGTCTCCTGTAAACCCCGAGACTTTAATGGGGAAAAAGGAGCTGTAGAAGCCGTAAAGTGGCTGGACGAGATGGAGACCATCATAGACATCAGCAGCTGTGCTGAAAAGGATGTGGTTAAGTATGTATCACAGTCCTTTAAGGGCGACGCCCTAACATGGTGGAAGGCCATGATTCAATCAATAGGTAAAGTATACCTGTATAATCTAGGATGGTCCAAGTTTATGGACCTTATTAAGGAAACCTACTGCCCACCCCATGAGGTAGAGAAAATAGAGGCAGACTTTTTGTCTCTTTCCATGAAAAACCTAGATTGCCGGAAATATGTTTCCGATTTCAATTCCTTATCTAGGTTAGTTTCCTATTTGATTACCCTGGAGCCCAAACGCATTGCGCGTTTTGTTAATGGGTTAGCGCCTGAGATAAAGGGCATGGTAAAGGCTGCTCAGCCTAATACCTATAGGTCTGCTGTTGACCTATCTCTCTCCCTCACCCTTGATTTAGTGAGGCAAAAGTCAGTTAAGCCTGAAACTGACAGAAAAAGGAAGAGAGAGGAAGACAACTCCCAAAGATTTAATAAGAAAAATAAAGGGAGATTCGGGTTCAAAGGGAACCAAGGCAAGTCGGCTGTGATGCCATTTTGCAAGACTTACAACCGAAGACACTGGGGACAATGTACTTCTGATCCACAAACTAGACCTTGTGGCATATGTAAAAGGAGAGGGCATAAGACTCTAGATTGTAAAGATCTTACGGATGTTGTATGTTATATCTGCAATGAAAAAGGGCACATTGCGACTAATTGCCCTAAGAATTCAAAGAATAATAATCCGAAGCCTGGAGAGGCCAAGAAGGGGAATGCACGCGCTTTTTGACTAACTGCTAAGGAAGCTATTAATGACAATAACATCATAACAGGTACTTTCCCCATTAATGATATTTATGCTAGAGTTCTTTTTGATTCGGGTGCAGATAGATCTTTTGTTGATCATAAGTTTAGTAAACTATTAAACCTGCCCATAAGAACTCCAGACGAAATTTATGAGATAGAACTCGCTGATGGAACCTTAGAAACTGCTTCTTCCATTCTTGATGGATGCTCTATATCCATTAAGAATCATTCCCCTATCTCTCTTTTGCCAATGAAATTGGCGAGGTTCGATGTTGTCTTAGGTATTGATTGGTTATCTTATAACCAAGCCCGTATTGCCTGCGATAAAAAGCTAATCGAAACTAAAACCCCATTTGGTGAGATGATCACCATCCCCGGAGACTCACACTATGGACTGCCAGACAAGGTGTCGTTATTTAAGGCATCCAAGTATTTGAGGAGAGGTTGTGTCATCTACATGGCACAAGTCACCATAAATGAACCTAAGCCGAACCTTGAAGATCAACCAGTTATCTCGGAGTATCCCGATGTTTTTTCCTGAAGAATTACCAGGCCTACCTCCGGATAGGCAAGTGGAGTTTATAATTGACATCATACCAGGATCAGCACCCGTAGCTAGAGCTCCATATAGACTAGCTCCAACTGAAATGAATGAGTTAAGAGTTCAATTGGATGAACTCTTGGAGAAAGGATTTATTCAACCTAGTTCCTCGCCTTGGGGAGCTCCAATCCTCTTTGTTAAGAAGAAAGACGGATCAATGCGGATGTGCATCGACTACCGGGAGCTGAACAAGCTAACAATTAAGAATAGATATCCTCTACCCAGGATTGATGATTTATTCGACCAACTTCAAGGGGCTAGTTACTTTTCTAAGATAGATTTGAGATCAGGATATCATCAACCGAAGGTTAGAAGTGAAGATGTTCCTAAGACAGCCTTCAGGACCCGCTATGGTCATTTTGAATTTTTGGTGATGCCTTTTGGGCTCACAAATGCACCTGCAGCATTCATGGATCTCATAAATAAAGTCTGCAAACCATATTTGGATAAGTTTGTCATTGTCTTCATAGACGACATACTTATTTGTTCTCGTAATCAAGCTGATCACGAGAAACATCTTAGGTGCATCCTAGAACTTTTAAGACAAGAGAAACTTTATGTGAATTCTCTAAATGCGAGTTCTGGCTTAGAGAAGTCCAATTCCTTGGACACGTTGTAAGTGAGCGTTGTATCCAAGTGGATCCCGCCAAAATTGAGGCTATAATAAATTGGGAAGTGCCCAAGACCCCAACAGAGATTCATAGTTTCTTAGGATTGGCTGGTTACTATAGAAGGTTCATTGAGAACTTTTCAAGAATAATCACTCCTTTAACTTCCTTGACCCGTAAGAATGTTAAGTATAATTGGGGTCCAAAGCATCAAGAATCTTTTGAGGTTCTTAAACATAAGTTGAGCAATGCTCCTGTATTATCTCTACCTGAGGGTATTGAGGGATTTGTAGTCTACTGTGATGCATCGCACACTGGCATGGGCTGTGTGCTAATGCAAAAAGGCAAAGTGATTGCCTATGCATCACGACAGTTAAAGGTGCACGAAAAGAATTACACCACCCATGATTTGGAACTGGGTGCCGTTGTATTTGCACTAAAACTGTTGAGACACTACTCGTATGGTACAAAGTGTGTTATATACACAGACCATAAAAGTCTCCGGCATCTGCTCAATCAGAAAGAATTGAACATGCGACAACGCCGATGGATGGAAACACTTAATGATTACGATTGCGAAATTCGCTACCATCCCGGCAACGCAAATGTAGTTGTTGACGCCTTAAGTCACAAGGAAAGGGTTAAACCTATTAGGATTAATGCCAAGAGCATTGAGCTCAGAAATAGCTTGAGTGAGAAGCTATTAGATGCGCAAAAACAAGCCCTGTTAGAGGCTAATATCCCTAGTGAGGGATTAGGCGGAACTGTTGATCAATTAACGCTTGGAAAGGATGGAATCCTAAAATTTAATGATAGAATTTGGGTTCTGATCTTTGGAGGACTTAGAGATCTAATCCTCCAAGAAGCGCAAAATATACTCGGTTCACCCGGGAGGTGACAAGATGTATCAACACTTGAAGAAGAATTATTGGTGGATGGGTTTGAAGAAATCCATAGCCACTTATGTAGCTAAGTGTCTGACGTGTTCGCAAGTTAAGGCCGAACATCAAAAGCCATCAGGACTTCTACAACAGCTTGAAATTCCCACTTGGAAATGGGAAATGGTAACTATGGATTTGATTACCAAGTTACCTAATACCAAAAGTGGAAATGACACTACTTGGGTCATAGTGGATAGGCTGACTAAATCAACACATCTCTTTCCAATAAAGGAAACGTATAATTCAGATAAATTGGCTAAGTTGTATGTGGACAAGATTGTGTCCCTACATGGTGTGCCAGTATCTATTGTATCCGATAGAGATACTAGATACACATCACACTTTTGGAAAAGTTTCCAACAATCGTTAGGCACACGATTAAATTTCAGTACGGCTTACCATCCGCAGACTGATGGTCAAAGTGAACGTACTATTCAGACTTTGGAAGATATGCTTCGGGCATACGTGATTGATTTAGGTGGAAGTTGGGATGACCACTTACCCCTAATAGAATTCTCCTACGATAACAGCTATCATACGAGCATCAAGGTTGCTCCTTTTGAGGCCTTGTATGGGAGAAAATGTAGAACGCATCAAGGTTGCTCCTTTTGAGACCTTGTATGGGAGAAAATGTAGAACGCCGTATGTTGGGCAGAAGTTGGGGAAGCCCAACTATCAGGACCTGAGATTGTCCTGGAGACCATAGAAAAGACTGTGCAAATCCGTGATCATCTCAAAGCTGCCAGAGATAGGCAGAAGAGCTATGCTGACAAGAGGCGTAAACCTCTTAAGTTCCAAGTAGGGGACAAAGTCATGCTGAAAGTATCACCCTGGAAAGGTGTGATGCGTTTTGGAAAGAAGGGCAAGTTGAGTCCAAGATATATAGGACCCTTCGAGATAATCGAACGTGTCGGCACTGTAGCTTATAAGCTCAGGTTGCCATAGGAGCTTAGAGGAATTCATGATGTATTCCACATATCTAACCTTAAGAAATGTCTAGCCGATGAGTCGCTAGCAATGTCACACAAGGATGTGCAAATTGATGAAAACCTAAGGTTTGTTGAGAAACCGATTTCGATCGAGGATCGACAGGTTAAGAAATTCCAAAGAAAAATGATACCTATAGTAAAGGTAAAGTGGGACGCTTTTAGAGGTCTTAAGTATACATGGGAGGTTGAGTCCACTATGCGACAAAAGTACCCCCATATTTTTGAATAAAATCTTGAGGTCGAGATTTCTTTTAAGGGGGTGAGGATGTAACACCTTGTAAAATCGTGTCCAATAATATAGTAACACATGTTGTATTTTTATATGTAGTCTATAAAAGACTAATATCGACTAAAAGTGACAACATGCCCAAACTGAGCCTCTGAATGACTTTCTGATGTCAACATGCATAAACCAAGCCTCTGAACGACCATTAGTGTCGTCATGCCTAACAACATAGCCTCTGAACGACCATCAATGTCGTTATGCATAAAACGTAGCCTCTGAACGACCATTAGTGTCGTTATGCTTAAACTCGGCCTCTGAGTGACCATTGTGTCAACATGCCTAGCCTCTGAGTGACATTGGAGTCAACATGCTTATACTGAGCCTCTAAGTGATCCTTTACATAGTCCTTACTCTCATATGTCCCGTTTAATGGACAACAGTGATTAAATCCATTATTATATGAAAGTTGGATAATGGAGGGCTTAAAAGTGTCAACATGTTAATTTATACCTCTGAGTAACCTTTTAACGAACCGAGAGCTCGACAATGTCCGGGCATAATCCCGGGTATGCCAAGTATTGACTACGGAGGGCTAATTATGCCAAAAAGGTGTTTTAGAAGGCTTTTATAAGTTAAGGGGTTAAAAGTGTCAAACTTTGAAGCTGGCCAAGTGGCGGTCGCGGGCCGCGAGAGACTAGGCATGGGTCTCTCGCGGGGCGCGAGAAAGCCTCTGCTGCAGAAAGTTTTGCTTGGTCTCCAAACAAAACTCCAAAAACTATTTGATCGAATCTATGGACTTGTAATCAGCTATGCCACGTTTTGGGACACTTGTAAGCTTCTTCTTACACCTCTAAACAGCTGGCTTCACCTCCTTTGAGTTCTCCAACTATAAATAGGTGCTTAACTTCACATTCCAACTTGCACCTTTCTCATTTATTCACTCTTCTCACTCCTCTGGAAGTTCCTAGCTAAAAGGAGCATCCAACATAGTTCTTTTGCACCCTAGGAATCACTGGTAAGTGTTCCTTCTTTGTGCATTTTCGTTTATAGGCTTTTATAGCCAAAAGTCAAGCGTTTTCGGAAAACGCTTTGACTTTCGGTTAAGACCATTATGGTCCAGCCATTGTTCGAAATGAACATGGCTAAGTGATCGTAATAAGGTAGGTGTTAATCCCTATAAAGGGCACCTCCTGAAGATCACATTTGCTAGACCAATTGACGGGTCAAAGTTATGATATTAAAAGTCAAACAGACCATTTTTAGGAAAAATCATAAATTGATCTTAGATATGTTATGAAACCTGTTTTAACACTTAAACAAGTTAGTAATAATTATTAGAGTAGGTGAGAACATGTTCGGCTCGTCAATTTCAGTTCTAGGGTCGGTTCGCAACCGAAAGTCGCAAAGTTTGACTTCTGCTTTGACTTTCGATTCTGACCCGATTTAGATTAGTTACCTACTGATCTAAAGTTGCATTATGATCGTAATATAATGTAGCATAACCCTCTGAGGTTATATTACATGATCATAATCAGAATCCAAGTTTATGCGCAAGTTCCATAATTATGCCATCTTTGACCAAAATGTCCTTTTTGCATAAAACAAGGTTTTAAATGGTAGTGAACTTGAAAATGAGTTTTCTAATGATGTAGTATTATAAGTAGGATTATTTGGGATGTTAAACCAAGTTATAAACTGAGTTTTCAAGCAGGTCCTTAAACTATGTCGATAAATGACGGTTTTAGCCCTTGCGGTAAATCTTTTACCTATTGATATGTTATATTAAATAACATATCTAAGACATTTTAATCTAACTATAACATCAGTTTTCGTAAAAAAATCGCATAAATACGCCATTTTACGACATAAGCGCCGTTTCGGCGCATGGTATGGTTTTAAACCATATTAATTGACCAAGACTTGTTACCTACTAATTTTAAAACTTATTTAAACATATTTATAGTAGGTACAAGTTATAAACTCAAAATCCCAAATAATTTATAAACTATGTGTAAAATGACCAAAATGCCCCTTTGGTGCATAGTTTGGTCATAAAAGATAAATTACACATATAAATGGTATCCTACTGATATTGAATCCTAAATAAAGTATTTTTCCAGAACACTTATAATTATAAAATTAAATTTTATTCAAATTTCTTTTAAACGGTATGAAATTTACTGAAATGCCCTTATGAGGCATAGTTTCGTTTTTAAACCTTAATGGGCATACAAGTAGATATCCTACTGATATCTTAACTTATATAAATATAATGGCATATAGAACTTGTCAATGACTTATCCGGTTACCCATTATCGCTTATAAGCGTACGGATGATCAACGTAACTAGTTTACAGAAATTAACCAAAACGGGTTTAACCTTGTCATTTAAGTTTCAAAATCCATAATGTTAATAGTTTACCCATATTATACAAGTCAAGTACTTGTCGGAATTAAACTACATTTTATCCGATCATCGTTTAATCAAGCGTTATACGTATTGATCATGTACATTATTCGGTTTATAAGACCGTTAGTATGTAATTGGCTAGCTTATGCCATAATCCAGACTAGAGCCTTCCCGGTAAATGCTATCTACACTTGGTACTTTTGTATACGGCTGAGTTATTTAAAAATAAAAGAAGAAGACTAGCTCAGGTAAATACTCTCGACTTATTTTCCCTATATGGGCTTGGGATACGGTAAATTATTACAGATTGGTCTGAAATGGGTCAATCAAATGATCGTTTGTGGCTAGTAAACCCGCATATTCCATTTTAATCAGTTTTGTTTGATAACTGAAACATCGGGGGTTAAATTACCGTGTCCTGGATATCCTCGGCTCAATAAATTAGTTATTGGCCACGACCTTAGCGCGGGGTGTAGGCATACACCTGACAGACGCTCATATGCAATATTCCCAAGACGTTGAGGATGACTCCTTCGTGAGTTCCTGAGCGGTGTGTATTTAATCATGCCTCGGATTCTGTACTGGGCCTTGTATGTATTGACAAACATGTGAAACTGATACAAGATTGCAATGTCAACATTCCCAAGTTAATAAAAGATTTTGTGTCGTTTTGCACTTAAAAACCATTTTTAAAGTTTTCAAAATGAGTCAGTTGGGTGTATTTACCAGCGAAAGCTGACGTATCGTCCAAAGACTAAACTGTAGGTACAATACGAAATAGGCCGGAAGCTGCTCGGTAGTGATAGAAGATCTTGCAAATCCTAAATCTGCCTAAAGTCTGTTTTATATTCTTTCTTGTACAATTTATGATCCGCCTGTGGATCTTCTATTACAAGCTTGTATATTATTTTGTATTTTCGAACATTCAGTTTATAATAGTAATTTTACTCCAAGACTTCCGTTGTGCCATGTTTAATTGACAATGATGTTATCAACTGACGTCACGATACTCCCCACCCGGGCCCACCGGTGTATGGATTTCGGGTTGGAAATTCGGGGTGTGACACCAATACATAACTAACCTTATGGAGATGGATGAGAGTGCTAGAAAGAGTAGCGAGAGAGGGAAGGAGCGGCGGTTAGGGAGGTATGCTTGTTAATGTCAATCAAGGAGGAAGGAGAAGGAGAGGTGATTAGGGTTTTGTGTGTTTTTTATTTAAACTCCCCATGCAAATATATAATGAAATCAAGCCTTGGGCTCCAAGAGTGGAGGAACCTTGGGCCACAAGGTGTTTGGGCTGCAAGGTGGGGGCAGTTTGGGCTTGTTTCGGCTTCGATTGTTTTTTATATTAAATTCCGTCGTGTCGATAAATATTGTTATTACGTAAGGTAATGTCATAAATATAAAAAGTGAAATGTGTCGTCGTAAATATAAAAAAACAAGGCGCTAACCTCAAATGTTTGGGTTGTTACAAACTTAACTAAGATTCAAACTGATTTAATTTGATTTTTTATTCAAGCGAAAACGTCTTTCTATATATATAAATTAAATAAAAAGTGTTAAACTTAACTAAGATTTACACTGATTTAAACCACAATTAGAACGCCAATAATTAAACATCCATGTCAATCTTCTAAAAGCTATCTCTCTCACATGATAATATAAAAGTCCACGCACCCAACTTCCTCTACTCTAAATGCTTGCTTTGTGATCAAATCGATCACGACTTTTTCCTCTACTTTGATATCAAATCAAAACATAACTATTTATACTAAACTAATGATCTAGAAAATAAGTTATCTCAAACCAATACCAACTCCATACTTGATAAACCAATAGAGAAAATAACTAGACAACCCTATTCATTTCAAAATAATAATTATCTCTAAACAATTAATTAATATTTATTCTTTGCTTCTCTTTATCGATTCACCCATCCAGGGGCAAAGGTTTATTGGGGCCAGGGGTGTCTACCCCTATTTTTCACTTTGTAGTGTTAATATTACCAAAATTTCCGATATTTTTTGTGTTGTAAAATATTGGAATTTGAGAGTCCGCCCCTTATTTGAATTTTGAGAGTCTGACTCATATTTTTCATTCAAGCTCTGCCACTGTACCCATCTTTATCGTTTCTTTCAATTTATCTTATCCCATAATTTTATCTAACCATTAGGTTTATCTTTTCATTATTTCCAGTTATGTCTTAAATCACGTTGGGTTTTTAGTTGACCTAATAGCATAAGAAAATTTGTAATTGACCTAATAGCATCTAAAAAATTTGCGTTTGTGGTTATCTAACATAGTCGAGTGTGGTTATAATTTTTGTTATATTTTAAGCACTTTTTACTCGTAGATCAAGCTTTAAATTATAAAACACGATACAATACTACCACTCTACACATGTTAGGGCAAGTGCACCCATCGTAGACGTAGTATAGTGATGGTGAGATACCGAGGTCGTCCAAGGATATAAGAGCTTCTAATGTCGGCTTATCGTTAACGTCTAATCTAACCAAATTTTATAAAAGTTTTGAAAGTTTGAAAAGATAAAAACTAAATGTAAGAACGTAAAGAAATAAATAAATACGAATAGACAAGAAAGAATCACTTGGTTCCGACTCCTTTTATATATACTTTGATAATTTCTACGCTTTGAGCTTTTTAAGAGATTATCTTAGTTACTGTAGTAGGCCCCTCTTGTGAAGGCGGCGTTACCCTCAACCAATTGGTCTGATTTAGCAGGGATACAGTCCCGCAAGGTCGGAATATTAAAAGATAATTAAATAAGTTATTGATCCGAAAAGTGGTAGGCCCCTCTTGTGAAGGCGATGTTATCCTCGGCCATATTGGTCTAAGTCAGCAGGGATACAGTCCCGCAAGGTCGGGTAAAGTTTTAATAGTAATTATTTATAAGGAGTTCAAGCCGTTTTTACTTCCCCTGATTTGATGTTATCTGCCTCAAGGGAAGTCCTAATAAGCTTGAACCAAGTTCTCGCAGGATCTATAAACTGAACGAGATAAGAACTTTACCCAAACACCTTTCTAACCTCCTTCCAGGTAATTAACGCACTTTATATAAACCATAAAGACACGAATGAATGAATCAACGAAACATGAAGAAATGTTTAAATAAAGTTCACTTTCAATATAAAAAAACTAGTTATTAAAATCATCAATACATACCCAAATAAAAAGTTGCCAAAGATTGGAAATCAAAAGTAATACATAAAAGATTTGTCTTCACTAAGTCATGTAAGAGATTTAGCCAAGCATGGCCTTTGTTTGATAAGAACTCTTACGATCAATATTGGATCCTGAGACTACTACACACTCTAAACGATGAAAGATGGATGATAGTAGTGGGTATCGGTGTTGTAATGGTGGTGGACTGATGGCAAGTGTGAGAGAAATGGTTTGCCAAAGGATGCCTTTCTCATGAACCCAACACCTCTCTTTATAGCTGAAACAGAAGGCGACCATGGCCCCATGTCCACCTGGCACGTCCCCGTGGGCTTCATTTTCTCTCCCTTCATTAACTACAAATGTTAGGTCTTGTACTAACACGCCCTGTGATGACAGAGCATGGCCCCGTGGTCAGTGTACTTGCTATACTATCTCAAATTCAGCGAATGTTAGAGTTGACCACGACCCGTGTTGAGCTGGCACGGCCCAGTGTTGCTTATCGTTTGCTGTATGTCCTATTCTGTAGAGAATCTTGACTGGACATGGCACCGTGCCTGAGCTTCTGTCTTCGTTATTTTTGTTGTTTTGGATGTGGATGGGGTTTGGCAGGTCGAGTCAATCCTTCTTCTTTGTATTTGTGTTGGTTTTTGCTGTTAACTTGTTTCTTTTATCATTTAAGCTCTTTTGATCCTGTAATTTGAAAGTAAACAAAGAAACATGCTTTTTCCAACATTAGTACCGAAAAAGGGTTGATTTTATGCCTTGTTTGACGTAATTTATATGTTGCATTTTGCGCACATCAAATACCCCCCATTTGAATCTTTGCTTGTAATGTGGCTTACACACACAAATGGAATTGGTAGAAGAGAAGTTTTTGGTTTATCTTTGGAGTGTCGGGAATCCAAGTTCTAAATTTATTTTGTTTTTATTTTATTTACAATCTTATTCGTCATGATTTATTTAGAACATATTTTAAGAAAAAATATTTGTTTTGGGCATAACATGCCTTTATGAAATTCTATTTAGCTTTATACAAATTTACATACCTCATAAGTGGTCACTCAACACTCGGCCGAATATGTTTAAGTGTAATCGCTCAAACCCGATGTGGTGCTTACGCCTACCATAAGCTTGACAAACAATCAAACCTTCTCCTTTGTAATGTTTAATCTTTGAAAATATCAAGAGAGCTTTAAAAGGGTAGGTTTTGGCTAGGGTTAGGTATTTTTGGGTAAAATGGTGAAAAGCGTACAAGTGTCGCTTTTCTTGAACAATTTTTGTGGCTTAGAAAAAAAACTTTAACCAATGTTTTTTTAGCTAAAGTTGAAACTAAGCTATACTTTGTTATTTATAACCGAACTTGTTATTAAAATAAATGGAGTAAATAAAAAGAAGTTTTTTGGATGCGGGTGTTTGTTTTGCAAAAGTTTATATTTTTGCGGGTTTTAGAAATGAAAGGGTTAAGGTTCAAAGGGGTTTAACCAGAGGGATATGAAAAGGAAAATAAAGGTTTAGAAAAAAAAATGGGTTATAGTCCTAATGCCTCTATCATTTACTTACTTGGATTAGTGTCGGTAAGAATTGGGAATGTATTGCTTTGGCAAGTTCTAGATTTGTAAGAACCCAATGGGCTATTCACACAAAAAACTAAATATTGAGCAATTAGTATAGTTATATATTTGTGTGCTCGGTAAAGGCTCAAAAACTCATTTTTGTGAAAAAATGTTATAATGTAAAAGTGTATGTATAATCGAATTTTATAAAGATTTGTTATGCCCGTTTTTAAAATTTTCTTAATGGTTCTTTTTATCACGACACTATCAGGTGTCAATTTGTAAAAACATAATTTTTAGAACTTAGTTTTCCCAAAGTAAACTAAGATAAGTAAAAAAAGTGAAAATTTTGAAAAATATTTGGGGTGATTAGCGGTTTTCCAAGGCAAGTTTTGTGTAAGACTTGATTTTAGGACAAACGATTCAAGGTTTTAACATCTCCCCTAAACTTAAATTACACATTGTCCTCAATATGTCCCAAATATGATTTGTTTTTATTAAATGTGCAAAAAGTGGGGTTAAACAACAAATTTTAAGGTTACTAGTCACGGGGCACGGGGGCATGCTAGGTGGACACAGCCCCGTAGCCAAAGTGCCAGTAATGAAGACTAATAGAAGACTTACAGTATGGTAGACACGGGGACGTGCCTGGTGGGCACAGCCCATGCCACCTCTTCTAAAGAATTTTTTTTGCATCAGACATTTGGGCACAAGGGCGTGCCTGGTTGTCACGGCCCCGTGCTGCAGACTCTGTTCTGCAGTTTTTGAAGCGGGAGGCTCTGGTTTACGTGCATGGGGTCCCTTTTTCTCAGTTTTTCACATCATTCCACCATTTAAAGTGTTACAAACACCACCCTTTTATTTATACCATCCATTCATTACAACCTAAAAGAAAAAAAGTACATAATTTAAAGGTCCTAAGATAGATTAGCCTCCTAATGACAAGAAATAAAAATTAGAAAATCTCTCCTTAGAATAGTCGGGAATGAAACAAAAACCCCGAGGTGCTTTCCGGATGTTAGAGGGCTTTTGAGCTTTCCCGGGTGGGATGTACCCTCTCAAATGTCATTGAGCATCTCCTCGATCTCCCTAGGGAGAAAGAAGGGAAGCTCATCATCCACAATTTCTTGTGAGAGAGGGTTGATGGTCACCAGAATCTCATAAAGTGTGTCTAGAGCTGGTTCCGGTGGAAGCTCATCTCACCTGGTGGGGATGATGACTTCTTGTGCTAGAATCCAATCTTCTTGTGGGAAGATTGGCTCCATGGGAGACATAGCAAGAATATTCAACATTTGGTGCAAAAGGTTAATTTCTTGAAAGCTAGTCTCAAGCCCCATTGTTATGTAGTTGATCCAATCTATTAGGATCTCTTCCACCGATGTCATCTCCTCCATATCCTCCCTTAGCGCGCTTATGTAACGGACAAGAGTAGCCTTGATGGAGGGCCTCTTTCCCCTCCTGTTGGTCCCCGTAGTGTTAGATGAAGTTTCACTGTTTCTGCTTTAACATTCTAGGAAGAACAAGGAAGTTGTTATTCACGCAGAATATACCCACGGCCCCGTGCCCCATATATGTTATGATTTCGAACCCATAACTCTTTGTTTTAAGTCATTCTTCTTTTGATTTTTGAAAATTTTGAACGTAGATAACTTGAAACGTTGTCGTAAAATAGTTATTTTAAGAGAGTTTGGGTTTAAAATCACATATTTATGTTGATGAAGCTTGAAGTTTTGAAGCTTCAAGATTCATCAACATAAATATGTGATTTTTTGAGGTTTATGAAGTTTCGTCTTTTCTAAGGCATTTAATTTATCGGGCGGTTCTTTACTAGTGGAGACAACACCAAAGTGTTGGACATACCTAAGGTGCTTGTGATTTATACGAAAACGCAAGAGGTTGTCAAAAAGGAAGAATCCTAAACTAAATGGTGGGCGGAATCAACCTTTATTTATCTTGTCCAGGCTCTTGTTAAATAATGTATGAGTCGAATCGCTCTGGTCTATGTTTACACCGGTTGTAGCTAGTGGTGAGTCCGTCTTGGCACAATCGAAATAGGGATGACTATCGCATCCGTCCTCACAAGCTGTTGAGGTACACAGAGCAGCCTTAGTGTTGTGTATTCCTGAATGGCCGCCCATCAATTCTTCTCCATTGTTAGTGTTTTGTGATGAACACCTCATATTCATCATAAACTTTATTTCTTTTAATTTTTGGAGAATCCTCTTTTCTATTTGGCATATCTTATCTAAGGTTATGTGTTTTTGAAAAAACAATTGATGGCATTCAGCGGGATTATAGTTATCATTTTTACTTTCGCCCCTCTTACGTTGATTTTCACAGGAAAACGATGGGTTTATTAGGTAGCGGGGGTTGAAATTTAAAAAGTAGCATTCTAAGTCTCGATGAAACCCACTACATAATTGGCACCAATTATCGTAAGAGCTGCGAAAGTAAAAATAATCAATATCATCCATGTTTTTGTCAGATGTTCTTAACCGTTGGGGTCGAACGGTCCTGTT
Source organism: Scalesia atractyloides (assembly GCA_947069175.1). Lineage (NCBI taxonomy): Eukaryota > Viridiplantae > Streptophyta > Magnoliopsida > Asterales > Asteraceae > Scalesia > Scalesia atractyloides. Next base: position 20,671,620 of record CAMTDV010000012.1, on the reverse strand, counting down.
TCATAGTTGCTGATAGGGAGACACGGCCCCATGTCGCAGCTACTGTCTGACATAAAACAGTTTTGCCAGCTGCAGTTAAGGGCACGGCCCCGTGCTGCAGTCTGCAGAAAATGAAAAAACAAATAAAAATCCTAAAAATTAAGAAAAACAAAAATTGATTAGACCGTTAATTCTAAGCTTTCTTAAAATCCTTAGTTCCCCGACAACTGCGCCAAAAACTTGTTGTGATCGAGTGTGACTATATTTTTTGTTATATTTTAAGCACATTTTACTCGTGGATCAAGCTTTAAATTTAAAAAGCACGATACAATACTACCACTCTACACATGTTAGGGCAAGTGCACCCATCGTAGACGTAGTATAGTGATAGTAAGATACCGAGGTCGTCCAAGGACATAAGTGCTTTTAATACCGGCTTATCATTAACGTCAAAAGTTTTGAAAGTTTTAAAAGATAAAAACTAAATGTAAGAACGTAAAGAAATAAATAAAAATGAATAGACAAGAAATAATCACTTGGTTCCGACTCCACTTTTATATATACTTTGATGATTTCCGCGCTTTGAGTTTTTTAAGAGATTATCTTAGTTACAGTGGTAGGCCCCTCTTGTGAAGGCGATGTTACCCTCAATCTATTGGTCTGATTCAACATGGATACAATCCCACAAGGTCGGAATATTAAAAGATAATTAAATAAGTTATTAATCTGAAAAGTGGTAGGCCCCTCTTGTGAAGGCGAGATGACCCTCGACCCTATTGGTCTGAGTCAGTAGGGATACAGTCCCGCAAGGTCGGGTAAAGTTTTAATAGTAGTTTACTTATAAGGGGTTCAAGCCATTTTTACTTCCCCTGATTTGATGCTATCTGCCTCAAGGGAAGTCCTAATAAGCTTGAACCAAGTTCTTGCAAGATCTATACACTGAATGAGACAAGAACGTTACCCAAACACCCTTTTAACCCCGTACAGATAGTTAACGCGATTTATGTAGACCGCAAAGACACGATTGAGTGAATCAACGACACATGAAAAATGTTTAAATAAAGTTCACTTTCAATATAAAAAACTAGTTATTAAGTCATTAATACATACCCAAATAAAAAGTTGCCAAAGATTGGAAATCAAAAGTAATACATAAAAGATTTGTCTTCACCAAGTGATGTAATAGATTTAGCCAAGCATGACCTTTGTTTGATAAGAACTCTTACGATCAATATTGGATCCTGAGACTACTACACACTCTAAAAGATGAAAGATAGATGATAGTGATGGGTGTCGGTGTTGTAGTAGTGGTGGACTGATGACAAGTGTGATAGAAGTGGTTTGCCAAGGAATGCATTTCTCATGAACCAAGCACCTCTATTTATAGTTGAAAACAGAAGGCGACCATGGCACCATGCCCACCTAGCACGGCCCCGTGGACTTCTTTTTCTCTCCCTTCATTAATTGCAGATATCAGGTCTTGCACTAACACGCCCCGTTGTGATAGAGCACGGCCACGTGGTCAGATTACTTGTTGTACTATCTTAGATTCTGTGAATCTTAGAGTTAACCACAGCCCATGTTGAGCTGGCACGGCCCCGTGTTGCTTGTATTTTGTTGTATGTCATTTTCTCCAGAGAATCTTGTCTTGGCACAGCCCCATGCATGGTTGGCACGACTCCGTGCCTGAGCTTTGTATTCATTATTTTTGTTGTTTTGGAAGTGGATGGGGGTTTGGCTGGTCGAGTCAATCATCCTTATTTGTATTTGTGTTGGTTTTTGCTGTTAATTTGTTTCTTTTATTCGTTTAAGCTCTTTTGATCCTATAATTTGAAAGTACAAAAGAAACATGTTTTTTTCTAACGTTATACCGAAAAAAGGTGATTTTATATCATGTTTAACGTAATTTATATGTCGTATTTTACGTACATTATTATCAAAAGGCGTGAAAGCGAGGTCCTACACAAAGACCAAACACAAATGGCATTAGAACCAAAAATACCTTTTTTGCATTTGGAAATTATTTCATAAAATGACTTAATAAATATATTTATAACGATTAAAGGCTTAAAGATTTTATGCACTTACTACTCATTAAATGAAATCTCATTTATGCATATTATAATTTTTAATTTTTTAGGCTGTAAAAAAGTTATTCTGTTTATTATGGTCAAAACTGATCGGACTGAAAATTAGATCGCTTCTCGATTCAATCAGCATACGTTGAACTGTCACCAACTGCCCAATTGGTTTTGATGAGCGGTGGTTGACTGGTGTCCCGGTATATGTTTGTAAAATAATTTATAAAGACCTTAATGATTTTTTTATGATAACTAAATTCAATACTCATGTATTTCTTTTTCTTAAAGGACAATATGCCTTTTTTTAGTATAATCAACATAGCAATAAACTCTTTAAATTTTATGTAATATTTAAAAGTTTTAAAATTAGTTATAACATCAAATACTGTAAATTTAAGGCTATGTGTTATCTTTATCACCTACTCTTTCATCTTTTGTCGTGACTGAAAGGTGTAGGGGTCATGGTTAGAACATGATTCGTCACGTAAGAATATGAATGGAAGGCTACACCACCCCTTCCTTGATTGATGGTGGTGGATGTGGATTAAATCACGATTACCATAACCCTCCATTTGATGACTATGAGACAAAATATTTTAAAATAATAAAGGGGACAGTTCCCTAAACATACGTTATAGTCATCCCCTCATGTATCATCCTACGTCCTCACACTTTTTATCGATTTATTTTATACAACTAGAATTGATGTTGTTGTGTTGCAGCGGCGAAACCAAAACCGGGTAAAAGCATAAAAATAACGAATTTAAGTGACTCGCATGAAGTAAAACGTAGACTAACTCGAATTTATACCCGTATTAGTCGAGAGGGTCGATCAAATATTCTATAGACTTCTTAGAAAGCAGAGAGAGGGGGGTCAACTTTGAAACTTGAGAGGAATGGGAAATCCTATTCACCACCAAACAAAGTTTGAATACAAATCACCACAAAAGATCATTGGTGCTATCTCGCTATATTGCGGCGGCGGGATAAAAACTGAAAAAACGTAAACAACCACAAATTTATAACAACCGGCTGGTTAAAAAACAACGTTGCGAAAAGTTTCGTCGAAAAGTAGATAAAAATAACTCATGTAACATAAAATTCATCAAAAATTTAAAATGATAACCTTCTTAAAGTTAAAGTTTAGAGATTACAATGTAATTCGGTTAAAAAAAAGAAAAAAATAACAAACCCAAAGATGAGAGATGCAAATGAAAATTATCAACTAAAAACAAAAAATAATAGGTGTAGCTAAGAGAATATCTTGATCAAATTCAAAAAAATAGAACTTTGTGGCAAAATAAAAAAGTTACAAAATTAATTGTAGTTAATAAGTTAGTATATTATAATACTCAACTGCTCAAGTGTTTTTTTTTTTACTAAAATGCTAATATGGTTCTTATTTCTTTAATATAAGGTCATTCGTAATTATTAATACCCTCAATGGGTATTTTCCACCACATCAACACTATAATGCTTCTGAAAATTTTGTTTAATGGTTAACGCCCCTTAATACCCTCATTCTATCATTACTTTCCAATTTTGTTTTCCTCATTAGACATTATAAGGCTATAGGTTGTGGTCATGGCAATCATGACCAACATGACCCTCTACGTCAGCGTCATGTCATCGACCTCTAATCCACTATCCAAAACCACTACCTTAAAAGTGTGGTCATGACCTAAACTACTAAGCCCTTAATAATTTTTGTCTAAAGAAAAAGAAAAGGAAATCTTGGAAAATGGAAAAGAGAACCATAGTTGCCATCGTTTAATCCATGCAAACCATGGTTGATCAGGCAAAGGAGTGATGTAGCCTTCCATTCATGTTCCTACGTGACGAATTATATCCCAACCATAACCCTCACAACCTTAAACCTAATAGAAATACTCATTCATCTTTATGCCCTTATAAATCCCACGGGAGTGGTGTTAGTGATATTATCAAGTCACATCATACCCCTATAATGCCCATTACTCGTGGCATAACAAACATAGGAATATAGTATTTAAAATATCCTACTTCTGATAAACAATTTCATGTGTCAATATCATATCATTTATAAAAAAATTGTTCTTAATCAAAATTGATTTTTTTAAGTGTGTTAATATTATAGAATTACAACATTTCTTATTGTAAAATCCTTAGCTTAACATTCGGAATTACTTCAAATATGTCTTTAAGTTAACCAATTTCTATGATAAGATTAGATATGCTAAACTTTTCTACAAAATTCGTTGTTACTTTACTTCAGATATATTTCTAATTTATAACTTGTATGTTATATATTTGTAGACTTCGTTATTAGAAGTTCTCATCTTGTACAAATCAAAAATGTTGTTGTTTGTGCTAAATTGGTGTTATTGGATTATTGTTATTTTATACTCTAAGTGAGGAAGACATATGTAATTCATTAGAATTAAAATCTCACAATGTTTGTTTGTTTGATTCATTTTCTTTTTTGTTGAATTATGTTTCATTTGATGAATGCATGTGTTACTGTGTCACGTCCGGGACTTTTGTATTGATATCATTATACTGATTATATACGAGTGTTGGCATGATTTCTGTATTGTTCAGTGGTCAACAATGTAAAAATGATTAAGAAGTTTTCTAAAAAGGTACTGAATGTAACAAGAGCTTTTAAGCACTTTTGAAACGTATTGTGTATTGATTACTATGATCAAGAGATTGTAATATTGTAAGATTATTATGAAGATTATGCACTACTATATATATATAGGGTGGGGTTATTATGAAAAAATTTAAAAGTGTGAGAAAAATAAGAATAAACCATTAGATATTTAATCTAATGGTTGAGATCATAGTGACAATTCTGTAAATAATGTTGACTATTAAACTAACTAATTTTCTTGATTAAGGGTATAAAGGTAAATTTAATATTTTTAAATTAAGAAATTAACATTAATACACATGCAAAGTTCCCCCTTCTTTTTTAACATCAATAACTTTTTAAGCGTGACTCTTTTTTTTTTTAAAAATCACCATAATAACGAGTGTTTTTTTATCTTTAATATGATTACCATATTGATATACTTATGTAGAGTTATTTCTGTTTTTATATATTTAGGGTGTTATTTCTGTTTTGATTCTGATTAAAGTGTTGACTGGTGTTATATTAGGGTGTTATTTCTGTTATATTCAATGTTAGAGTGTTCTCTATAAGATGTGTGCCTTCAATATAACTGCTGTGGTGTTTTTATGAGTTATGGTGTTATTTTTGTTATATTTATGTTCTTTATAAGATTTATGCCTTCAATATACATGTTGTGGTGTTTCTATAAGTTAGGGTGTTTTTATGAGTTAGGGTATTTTTATGAGTTATATTTATGTTCTTTATAAGATGTATGCCTTCAATATACATGTTGTGGTGTTTTTATGAGTTAAGGTGTTATTTCAAATTCAAAAATCCCTACAATAACTGCCAAAAATCGGTTGCATATATTCATTCCATAATTAGATTTTATTAGTTAAATTACGCTTATACCCTTAAACTACCAAAAGAAAAAGAGACACATGTCACCTCCATAATCTTTCTTATCCTTGTCACACTTTTAAATTTTCTCACATGAACCTCTACCTATATATGTATAGGGTAGGGATCAAGAGTGAACAACTATATTAGAGTGAACTGTGCGAACTGATCTAGACCGTTGATTTTAATCTGTAGGTCCACCTGAGGATCAATTAAACCAGTTCCTTGTTCATATAACATACACATAAGTGCGGAATCCAAGTGTGCATGCAACCAAAGCAAAGTAAAGAACACGGGGTAACCAAAGATTCACTATCTTGATTAATGATTGAGAACAAGTACAAACATATACACACAATGCTCGTATGACTCAAACAAACTTGTTGTGTTCTTGTGTCTTCGTCTTCAGAGATATCCAGCTGAAAGGATAACAAATTCTCTGGTCCAACCAACTCTCACACGCGAGTCAACACCTGACTGAGAAGTGCATGTCTGCTTATATAGTGTCCGTCTAGAGTTCGTACGAAACACGAATCCAGACATATGGAACACACTATTTCACATGAGACACAACTCCAGAATTTGGTACGAGTCATTGTTTCGTACGAAATGCTTGATTCGTACGAAACCTGTGTTTTGTACGAAATCTTTTGATTCACACAGAATCCTTATTTCAGGAAAACGTGTGTAGACTTGACGTACATAAGACTTATCAGTATGCACACATGCAACTGATTAACACAGACAAGCTAAGATGTCATACTAGATCAAGGTAGAAGGATATCTCGATCTATTCGACACGACCAAACCTATACAGACACTTGAGCGAAGACCGTACAATTACAACTATAACTAAGAACAAGCGACATACACAAAACTGTATCAACATAATCATCTTGGAATATTAAATGGTGGCATGATTGTAAATAAGATTATATGTTTTTAACTTAAAATTTAAAGATGAAGGGTAAATCAGTTTTTAAAAAAATGCAAATTCTTTTTTTATTAGGAAACCCAACGGTTTCAAAATATATTGATTTGAATTGATTGCACGATCCCCTCCCAAAATTCGCATTAATCTGTTTGGGAACACAATCCATTCCCCTAAAACCTTCATTCACCGCATATCCATCCCGAAAAGTAAGAAATCGGCAGTATTTTGAAGACCGAAACCGAACAGAGCATTACTAGGGCAGCAGTATTTTGAAGAACGAAACCTAACAGGGCATCAAGGATAGAGGTATGCTCTAATTTGTGTGTTAAAATCGTACTCTGATATGAGGTTATTGTAGTCGTTTAACTTGTTTAGTCGCTAGGGTTCTTCAAATACCCAAAAGGTAGATGATTCTGCTCAGTGGATGTTAATGGTTTGTTGTGTTTACTCAGTGGATGTTAATGGTTTTTTGTATATGGTACTGATGGTAGGTGTATGTTTACTAGTGCATTCATGAGTAACTCTACAGTACACATGTGTATGTTGTTATTGTTTTTTTTTATTTAGGGCCAATTCGAGTGTTTGGTGTACATTGCCCACTTTGAAGTTGTATAATTCTGGTATTTGCGAAATAGGATTATTATGTTGTAAAACAGGGAGTTGGATTTTGGGAAATGAATTTTTGAGTGTTATTTGACACAATGATGTTGAAGAATCCATATCTAGTAGTAAGTACACATGTGTAGGTTGTTAACAAATTGGTTTGTATCATCTTGTTTATGTTTACTAGTGCATTCATGAGTAACTCTGCAGTACACATGTGTATGTTGTTATTTTTTTATTTAGGGCCAATTTGAGTTTTTGGTGTACGTTGCCCACTTTGAAGTTGTATAATTCTGGTATTTGCGAAATAGGATTATCATGTTGTAAAAAAGGGAGCTGGATTTTGGGAAAGGAATTTTTGGGTGTTATTTGACACAATGATGTTGAAGAATCCATATCTAGTAGTAAGTACACATGTGTAGGTTGTTAACAAATTGGTTTGTATCATCTTGTTTGAAGCTTTAGGGTATTTAGATTATACTTGTGAGTGTTTTCGTGTATCTTGACGAACTTGGTGATGTTTAACTATGTTAGTTGTAAAGTATGATAAGTATGTTGTAGTATAACAGTGTCTTGGATTTGGAAGAGTAATGATTGGGTGTTATTTTGTACAATAAAGGCTTGGCATTCATGATCGGATTAGGCAGTAAACATGTGTATATTGAAATTCTTTTTTGTTTGATGGTTTATAATGTTTATATGCTATATTCCCTAGTGTTTTGAGGGTATCTTGCCTACCTTGGGGATGTATAATTCTGTTATTCGAAAAAAAGGATTAGTATGTTGTTGTTAGACATGGCGAAGACTGTGGTATCCATTATATGTATATAACACATATGTTTTTACGTGTATTTGAAATTTTATTGTGTCAGTTAAATGTGTATGTTAACTTTAAATGTGTTAGATATTACATGATATATTTTTAATATGAATATAGTAAACGCTGCCAGCACTCCTCAAGAATATTGTTTACGTTTTTTTTTGTTGTAGTACAGTAATACTAAAAAGATTAGATTAATATGATGTTTGTTGTATTTGTTATGTGTGTTGTTGGTTCTGCATACGATACAAAAGATCTGATACCAAATGAAGACGCGTAAGTTTTTAATATACTAATTCTATATGTACTTATATATTGATGAGTTTGTAGAGAAATTTAACGAATATTACCCGTTGAATCATGAAGGTAACAAAAGCAAAAGAATAGCTCGTAGGAGGGCGAGTAGGTTTAGTAACACAATTGATGACCCCATTCAATTCTCTGATGATGAAGCGATTTCTGATAAAGACGCGAAAGATAAATAGAATGTTGATATGTTGTTGTTGAATAGTGTGTTTTAAAAAAGAAACGTAGAAATAACTGTAATGAACATTTATTTGACAACGCAGTATAATTTAATTATGATTGGTTTTTTTTCATGTAATTCTTTAAAAATAATATTTTTTTGCTTTTATGTTATTTTGCTAGGAAGCATAAGTCCTAAAGCGGACCGGATGAAGGTGAACCCTAAAGTCGGCAAAATGCGTACATGTGATGTTTGTAGTTGTTCACTGTCTTACATGTGTTACTGTTTTTTTATATTGTATTTAATTTCTTGTGAGTGCAATAGAAGAAGATTATCAAAAATTGAAAAACGACAGTGGTAAACAAGAAACAAATGAGGGGGAAAAAGTCAGGATAATAGTGATCATAGTGGGAAGCATTTGGAATTGAAAGGTAGGAAAAAAAGTGAAGCAACCAAAAAAAATAAGAAGGAAATATTGAAAATAGTTCAAGTCCCTTTCCCGGACGACGAAGAAAGTTTGATTGGTTCTTTTATTCTAATTTATCATATGAAAAATTTGAATGAATTAATTTATAAATAAATTGTACTGGACCAGTTTTATTAAAAAATTAATTAATTTGGTTTTGTGTAGATGTTAAAGGTAGTCAGTTAAATATTGCAAATCGCAAAAGGGTTAAGAAGACGGAAGAGCATGATGATAAAGAAGCAACAGGTATGTTTTCTAGCAAAAAATAGTAGTTGGTATGTCCTATACTATGTTACGATTTCCAGTAGACATGTCTCATATGTTTTGGTGCACATGTATTACTCAATACACTTGCGATGTTTAAACGTCGTATTAATTGAAATGTTTTATTAGGAGATGATGCAAGAAAAGAAGGTAAGTCACTTAATCGTGGACGAGCACGTCGTAAAATAGCAGGCGATCAAGAAAACGTTGAAGAAATTAATTCGTTAGACGTCATGTATGATATTAATTACGTTGCTAGATATGATTTGCATTTGCATTGGCGAGTATGCATCACCGTGGCATGTACTAATGACAAGTTATGATGCTACGGGTGGTATTTGTTATTCTGTTACGTTTGTGTATTGTCCTTATTAATGCATCCTAAAAAAACATATGTAGAACATACATACGGGTATGATTGTCACTAAGCGATACAATTCTTTTGTTCTAATACTGGTCAAAACAGGTTACAAAAAACGGTCATTGTGTGTATGCTTTTATTTAACTGCAGAACATACATACGTGTACTGTGTATACAGTTCTCGAATACAGTTGTGAAGTGTACGTATGTGTTGTTTGTATGTGATTGTAATACCAAGCATACCACAAATAGAGTATTCTATAGCATAAAAGAAATTCTTAATGATAGACAAAATGATGTTTTGTTTCCATAAGACGCTCAACATACAAACATGTACTGTGTGAACAATGTTCTCGATTACATTTGTGAACTGTACATATGTGGAGTTTGTATGTGATTGTGTTACCTAACATACCACGAAATGATTAATCTATAGTATAAAAGAACTTCTTATTAATAGACACAGCGATGTAATGTTTCCATAAGACGCTTATACATGTGATTATGTAAATTTAGGTTCATATGTGTAGTGCGTGTCAGTGTACAATTTTAACCATTTCAAACATAGTAGTGTACATACAATATAAAGTTGAATATAATCACCAAAAAATGTGGTAATATATTATTTTGAAGTCAAAATAGACAAAAAAAATGTATCGGTTGCATGTAACACTATACTTTAAATTTAAATATTACTATCATCATCATTGCTGTCTCGCAAAAACGAATCAGTTCCTGTGTCGGTTCCATCATCGTAATCATCTGTGTCATCACCCTCTTGGTCGCCATCTTCTTCGGTAGACGAATCATCCCTCGTGATGTTGCCTTTTTTTAGTGGACAATTTCTTTTGTCATGCAACCTAACCCTTTTGCCACAGTAGTTGCATTTTCTTCTATGTTTTTTGCATTTTTTAAAGCTTTCTCCCGTGGTCCAATTGGACGTATGTGCTTGCCACATTCTTTTTTGCGTATTTTCCTAGGAGTCGTACATGATACCTCCTCGGGTTGAGTATGATCAAGTATTTCCTGGTAGACAAACACCTTCTTTTTAAGTTCTGGATCTGCTGGCACATCTCTTAAAACCTTATCTTTGAGCAATTGTACTTGCTCGTCTAATTCCTGTAATTTGTCTAGCCTACCACGAACTCTATCCCGACACATTTCGATACTGTCAAGGATTCTACGCCATATTCTTCCACTACGACTCTGATCTACAGATAACCTGTTTTCAACGTTATGTACACTGGTAGGCAAAGCGTCTCTCCTCCATCTTGGGTTAATGTACGGACTTGGTATCTTATGTACGTTGTGGTGGCCAAAAACGCAGAAAATATGACGACACAGATATCCGTTTCTCGTATAACCCATGCATTCGCAGGAAACATCGGCATCTTGTTTATTAAAAATAACCTACAATGTAAAGATGCAATAACGTATATGTTGAGGGATATCGTGCGAGTAAAATCTATAAAAGTTAGTAAGATAATGCAAAGAGTAACTGTACGTAAAAAATAACAAACCTTGAACTCGTTTATAACTTCTTTCGTGTGGTCTTGATGAGCAATAACAAAGCTGCTTACACCATCGGATGCGGATCGTTCCGCAATATAACAATTTTCCTTCCCGTTCAAAATTTCCTTTTGAAGATCGAAAAAAATCCTCCTTGTGTAAATATCATTTGCATGACGTTCGATTGGCAACTGGTTTTAAATTCAGGATTAGTGGTGTCTGTTTTATGTGTTAGCTCCCTCTGTTCGTTTCGTAACCCATCAACCGATGTGTCGTAGTACAACATGAACTGCACCAACGTATTATGAGAACTTGAATTAGATTTACACAGGTGATTTGCGCTTTCACACCTGGATGTGGTCTTCATCAACTTACACATAGGTATCTCGCGGAAGTATGCCGGAATCCAACTGTGGCGAATAGAATACATCTTAGACAACCACGAATGGTCTTCCAAACCGTATTCGGCAATTAGATTGTGCCATCTGTTCTCAAATGTTTCTGGTTTAATATAAACATTCCAAATGAGTTTGTGGAACTTCTGTTTTATTTCTGCATTCCTCTTGGCGTTCCCCTTTATCTACATGTAAAATTCAAAAATTAATTAGGAGTACACATAAGTACATATCTGTAAACTCCAGGTACACATGTGTAATGAATAATTAATTTTCGGACAGAATTCATACCTTCACCGGCAATTTCTGAATTATGTGCCACATACACAACCTATGGATGGACTTATCAAATACTTTTCCTACCGCTTGTTTCATGGCACAATCTTGATCGGTTAGGACTAACATGGGTTATTTACCGTTGTGTGTGTCAAGGAATTTTGCAGAAGCCATGTGTAAGACTCGATAGTCTCATTATGCAACAACCCAGCACCAAAGATAGTGCATTTTTTGTGATGATCGATCCCGGTGAAAGGAACAAAAATCATATCGTACCTGTTTTGGAAAACAAAAGATTATTATGTGTATTAGAAGGAAATAATTGATCTGAAATTTCAAATAACACATACATATTTGTGTGATGCGTTGCGTCGAATGCAGTTACATCACCAAATGTGTCATAGTTTGATTTGGAAACAACGTCACACCAAAAAATTAACTGGAGTTCGGTATCAACAGTATGTGTGTTGAAGGTGTAGTTTTCTTTGTTTATGCCGCGTTCCTTGAATTTATCAAGAATCATCTGGGCGTCCTGTCGCCTATAAGATCTCGAATATCACGCCCACAATTCTTGTAGTCGACAACCGTACCATGCACGTTTTGGTGACCTCCTTTTAAAACTATTTGTACTTTGTGAGACTTGGTAGGGCCAAGATTAGCGTTACGGCATTTTGCGATGAACTCTTGTGTTGAGAAGTCGAGCTTCCTCCGCTTCACAGATAGATCAAGATTTTCAGGTGTTGTAACCCATGGTTGTGTTGTTCCACAAAGTCATATATCTCGTACTCGGACGAATTTTTTATGCGGACGAACTTAACACATGCCTTGCAATCTGTAACTTTAACATTCGAACGTCTCTTTGGGGAACAAGAGGTGATTTGATCAGCCATATTATCTTTCCGTTTAGGTTTGTTGGCTCTAGAACATAACACATATCTCATATTCGTAACAATAATGTCTCCTATTTTTTCCTTCTGCGAAGTACCAAGACGGGTTCCAAACCCGGCAAGTTATGCATACTCTTCATACATAGCAATAGCTTCTTCAATAGTACTAAATCTAGCTTTAATAAATGGTTTGAATCCGGGAGGGACGGTTGGTGTCCAGTACCTAGTACCATTAGGTGTTTCGTATACATTGCTGGCAACTGATTCTACAAATGGTTAAGATCCAAAAAAGTAAAAACAGTTTATGATAAAAAATAAGATTACAACTTTGAATAATGTTATTTGTAAATTAGGTAAGGTAAAGCAATTTCAAAACAAGTTCATCACGGATTTTCCTCCTCAGTCCTGTATATTATTTATACACATGTGTACTGTGATACAGTACACAAGTGAACTTAACTCTAACATGTCAACGTATACATCAGAATACAATACACATGTGTACTGTTCTGTAAAAGGCTTGACAATTAGTGACTATCAGACACAAAAACACTTAAATATCATAACAGTACACATGTGTATTGTTCTGTAAAATACTTGACAATTAAAGAAAACAACACAATCATATATACTACACGGAAGAAACAGCAGGTATGCATATGATTAATGTCTGGCATATACAAAACGCGTAGATCACCAACAAAGTGCACATGCGTACCTATTCTGTAAAAAAGACTTGACTATTAGAAAGTGGCATATACAAAACCATAATGGCTGGCATATACAAAATGCATATCTAACCTACCTGTACACATGTTTTACTGGTATTTAAACATTTGACAATGAAAGAAAACAACACAAAACATATATACAATACGGAAAAGACAGCAGGTATGCTCATTATTACTGGCTGGCATATACAAAACGCATATATCACCTACATGTTTACATGTGTACTGTTCTACATCGATCCAACTACAACAGGCACTTAAAAATACCAAAATGCAAACCAGCAAATATACTCATGAGTTATAATATGCACCGATCTTACTACAACAACATAACAACAAACACAACGTATAACACTCGTATACAACCATACACTGAATTATCGAAAAATATGAACTTTCATACATGAACGAATATCACATCAAACAAAACTGACCGAGCGAATAACTCTACAATTAAACCCGAATATAACACGTCTAACGGACCAATTTGATGAAAAATCCAAAAATACAACGCACCTGGTCGATCCAATGTAGTAACGAAAACATTACCGACATTATCAATGTTGACTTCATCATCGTTCACCATTGTCTTGTTCGTATTTGTTATATGTTCGTCCATATTACGAAAACAATAAGACCGAAAAGGTGTTACAATATGCGGCTTAAAAACACAGTTCACACTAATTGTAAAAAATCAGGGAATTAACAAAAGTTTTCGTAAGATGTAGATAATAAGCATATGAACGAAAGGTGTAAGAATAATCGATTTAACAAACTTTTCAAACAAATTGGAACAGATCTGTGAAATCTCAAACGTTTTTGATGGATTTTTCTGTAACTGAATAACAAATACAAAAGATTATAGAATAGTTGTTTTGATTTGATTATATATAAATTTGGATTAACAATCTGTTCGAACAATTTGGGTGCGATCTGGATCTTCTACCAGTTTTCGAAAAGCATATTACGTAACTGCTGTACCAAAATAAAAGATTGTAAAGTTATGTTTTTGATTTGATCAACTCTACATAATAGGAAACAATGTAACTACCTAGTATAAATTTTGTTTAAAAGAAATTGAAAATTAAAATAATAATGTTTAATTAATATCCTGTCCGTGACAATTAATAAATAGATCAATGGTCCAGATTAGTTCACACAGTTCACTATTAGAAAATTGTTCACAAATTATCCTAATCCTATATATATATAATACACGAGATTATAACCTAGTTATATAAAATTCAAATATTGTAAGATTAATAATGAAATCATCAAGTACCGTAAATTAATAAACACATACAATATGAATGCCATAATATGATCTTAATCTAAGTAAAAAATGTCTCTTTTCAAATATACTAAAATCACATGAAAAGTCTTAAACTTAACTAACATTCACATATGTGCCCATAATTAGAACTACAACTGGAACAATAATTAAACATATCTGCCAATCTTCTAAAATCTCTCTCACATGACAATATAAAGTTCACGCTCAACTTTCTCTCTTTCAAACACTCTTTTGTGATAACATGTGTAACATATGATTGTATAGTATAGAAATCATGAGTTAAGCAGGGTAAAAAAAGTAGATACTCGTATTATTTATTTTTAGACAGATAAATTAATTCTTTATGAAACATGAGTATAATTAGTAGAACCCCAAATCAAGTTAGCCTATTATTTGTTATGGGGCATAGATAAGACATTTCTATATACTAAACACGTGTAAGTTATAACCTTAAACTCTACCTACATAATTTAATAACTAAGAAACTATGAGTTACGTGTGACTATAAAAGTATATGCTTAAATCTTTCTCACGTATTATTTATAACTGGACAGAAAAATATATATGTTTTTTATAAATACGTAAATATAATAAATAGATGCCCGAATCAAGTAAGCCTATTATTTGTTATGGGGCATAAAAGACCTTTCGGATACAATAATATGGAAAGTAAATACCCGAATGTTATTTACATATTATTTATCATGGGACATACAAAAAGGTGTTTATGAATATGCAAGCATAAAATGTAGAAACTCAATTCAAATTTGCATGAACATGTCACACAAACGCATTCGCTGTAAGCATCCAAGGATGGGCCCATATACGACAGCCGTAATCTGATCTTAATATTCAAGTAAAAAACGTCTCAAGTACACTAAATTAAACAAAAAGTCATTAGCTTAACAAAAAAAATTTCAGTTAGGACACCAATAATTAAAAATTCATGTCAATCATCTATATCATTTTTCATGGGACACAAAAAGGTGTTTTTTTTATGGATACACACATAGACATGTCATCACTCACACAAACACAACTCCTATGAAAACTACAAATTTGCGTGAGCCTGTCTTCACTCGCACAAACACATTCGTTATAAACATCCACAGATGGACCCATATACGAAGAGTGTAATGCAATCTTCTTATTCAAGTAAAAACGTCTCGTTACATATACACTAAATTGAACAAAATGCTTTAAACTTAATTTACATTTTCAGTTAGAACACCAATAATTAAACATCCATGTTAATCTTCTAAAATCTATCTCTCAAATGACAATATAAAAGTCCACACACAATTTCCTCTACTCTAAACACTCAGTTTGTGTTAAACACGTGTAAATAATTATGACCTTAAACTCTACCTACCTAATTTATAAATAGGCGAACCATGTGAAGGATTATGGTCCCAATTGCCATGCAAGCCGCAACCAAGCCCTTGCACGCGTCGGCGATACCCACACTTAAACTTCAAAACACTCAGATGGTCAAGGTTCCACTGCGAGCGACTCCTGCAGGTGCAGGACTATGCCAGCTTAGAGGAGACAAACAGTACAAAGTGAAAGGGACCTGCAGCCAATCAACGTCTGCCAACTACTATAGCTGAAGATCTCCACGATGCCCAATCGTGCAGGGGACAAATAGTACAGAAGACTACAACGTGAAGCCAATAAATGTGTGCCATTTCACTTCTCCTCAATCTTCACTAATGGCTGGCGTGTGTCGGTGTTCTTATAACAGATGGTTAATTTTAGGTTGTTTTCTACACTAGTTCAAGATTTAATATTTATAAAAACATGATAAACTACTAACACACTACATCTCACGTTGTACAAATGCATTCATCTTTGGCATAATATAGTGATGGTAAGATACCGAGGTCGCCCAAGGATACAGGAGTTTTAGTACCGAGTCGTCATTAACGTTTAACCAAGTCCAAAAGTTGGGTTTGCTAAAAAGAATATATAAAAAGAAAAAGAAAAGAAAAATAAATGGCTCAAGAAGAAAATAAAAGGGTAGGAAACAATGATAGGAGAAGGGGTGTTTGGGGTCAACTTACCTCTTGATCTTGTTAACTAGATCAGATCGTGGGGTCGCAAGGGCTTGATTGTCAGACGAGTGACTATATTTGTTAACGTGTATTATTGTGCAATATCTGAGTCGGGATATAATATTAATTAATCAAATAGTCCAAAGGAGATATATATATATATATATATATATATATATATATATGAGTAGTTTCTATTAGTCCATCCGTGAGTCGTCAATTCCCCTAATGAAGAAACACTGGCTGGACCGACAGGTATCCGGAGATACCTTAGTTACAGCTCAACGTCTCTACATAAAAGGTTATCTCTTGTTTGCTCTTCGGGGTGATCTCACTTCAAGCTCACTACAAAACTAGAAACGCCGTTAGCCTCGTCACTAGAGAAAGGGGGAGGGTTTTCTCCATGACCACACTCCGACGTGATAATAAGTATTGGGGAGTGCAAATAATAAGCAAGTAGGGAGTAGTAATGTGTGTTAGCGTATTATCGTAAGTGGTTTACCTTGTGGTGTAATCCTTATTTTATAGCCGAAGAGAGGTGTATATGAAATGGGCTGATGGGCCTTGCGCCTGGGCCCGACGACCAAGAATGTCCATCCTGTCTCCTCTGCATCAACCATTAATGGTCTTTGGCAGGAGGTGCATTTGGCGCATGGTGAGTGGAGCCACGTGTCATGGCAGTTGTCCTTGGTGTCAGACCTATCATCAGCCGATAGTGGAGATCGTGTAACAGTCGCTAGCGTGAGTTTGGTTGGTGCCACATGTACGTCCTTGCATACAGTTTTCCCTTTGCATGACTGTTCATCATGCGACGCGGTCTTAGACAACCTGTCGAGCGGTTATTGGGTCACAACTCTGCCACTTTGTACCCTTGTATTTGGTCAACGCCTCTTTGCGCTTCTCCCTTCCGCGTGGCTTTATCAGTGCTTTCTGCCAACACGGAGTTGTAGGGATTAAGTCCTTTTGTTCTCAAGACTGATTTGCTCTCATTTATCTTGGCCTTGTGCAAGGTTTTAGGACTTCGCGGCTAGAGGATTGTTTGATCCGCGCAGGGTCAAGGGACCTACACTTTCAGGTCTAACTTGTCGTTGCGCAGTGTGCGCAAGGTTTGTTGTGCAACCTGCTAGTATTAAGATTGCAATATCGTTGCGCATTGCACGCAAGGTTATTTAGGCAACCTGCTGGTTTCAAGAATGGCGCACCATTGCGCATTGCGCACAAGGTTATTCTTGTGGTATGTTGTCATTAAGAGGGTATGGTTCCTTGCGCAGGCGCAGAGTTTTTGGGACCATACACGTCCACCTAAGGTAGTTACTTTTATATTTATTAAGTCATTTACACTTTGGTGTTATCTTCACGCAAAGGCAAGAGATTACCCAACCCGAAGTCCCATCCAAAACCTTTAACCTCCGCTAAGAGCTTTAACATGTTTTGACTCTACATATACATAGAAAATATGAACGACCCAAGTTAATGTCAACACTATTATTTCACTCACTTTCAATCAACTATATTAATTAATTAAAGTTATTAACACACACACACACCTTGCTTACCCATGATCTTCCTTATCTTAACATCAGGGGGTAAGTTTCCTCAAACACCTCTAGATACTAGCCAAGAATGGCCATGGAAGAAGATAAGATCAAACTTGAAAAGATTATATAAACCATTAAAAGCTTGATTGCACTAATTATTCTTGAGTTTCTCCTAATGATTATAATGATTAGAGAGTATGAGTACAAGAGAAGTGTGTAGTGGATAAGATGGGAGAGAATGAGTAATTGAAAATTGTGGAGAAAACCTCTATTCATAGGCTGGTTGGGGGCGAGGCACGCCCCGTGCTTGGAAGACACCAGTCATGCCCAGTTAGGTGACGTACTGTAGCCAGTTGCTCTAGGCATGAGTCGTGTCGCGTACACACGGGTTGTGGTCAACTTTGTGAGCCCCACGAGATCTTCTAAATCTTACAAAAGACTTATCTTGTCTTTGTATTGCTGAGGCACGGGGCGTGCCTGGCTTTTTCCATCTGATCTTCGCGTAATGGTCTTCTGGAGGTGTCGAGATTCGAGGCATGGGGTGTGTCTTGACAACTTCTTCTAATATCCATCGTTTTCGCCCGGTTTTGCTTCCTATGTTATTCTTAGGTTATTATTGTCCTGAAAATTCAATATAAACCAATTTAAGCTTAATTTGAACATTTCATTAATAATACATATTATAAATGGGTGATAAATTAACATAAAAAAACATGTGCATTTTTGCTCATATCAATGACTGAAGACAAATGAGACAGCAAACACATCTGGAAAGCAACGTGTGATCGTACTCCCACATCTACGCGCATTACTAGTCGTGTCAGAGGAACCAAATAGATATTCCTTGAGAGTGACGTCTGACCCAATCAGCCCACCTTCTTCTCTAACCCTTCTTCTCTGACCTAATCTGCATTCACTAAAGGTTTAAGGATCTAATTCCTTACTCTCTCACTCTAAACACACACTTGTTTGATTTCTCTCTAGAAAGAACAATACTTAATCTCACGCTAGAGGGTGTTACAAGAAGAACCCCACCTCTCCTTCTCATAGATCACGATGTTTGAGTTTTGCATATTACGCTTAGGAGATTCCGGCCTATATCGATCAAGAGAAGAGATTTAGAAGATAACTCTCGATCTAGACATTACTAGCCTATCCCTTGCAGATTAGACTTAGTGTTTCTTCACCATCAGTTATGTGTGTGTATAAAAGTATATACCCAAATCTGACTTGCCTATAATTTAATATTGGATAGACAAATATAGTTTTTTATGAATACGTAAGTATAATAAGTAAATACCTAAAACACAGTAGCGTATAATTTATTTTTAGGGTACACATATATGGAAGGAAAATACTTGAATTTGATTCACGTATTACTTATCATGTGACACACAAAAAGGTGTTTTTATGCATACACAAGTTTAAAAGTAGAAACTCAATTACAGTTTGCGTGAACCTGTCTTAATTCACACAAATGCATTCGGTATAAACATCCATGAATGGACCCATATGTATAGTCCGTAATTTGATCTTCTTATTCAGGTAAAACGTATCCTTACAAATACACTAACTAAACAAAATAACTTCAAGTTAATTAATATTTTTGTTGATGCACTTATGTCCATCACTTTGCGAATAGGCTAGATAAAGTGTGTGTTGAATTTTGTATAGATTATATATGAACACACAACCGAAGTGCGAACGTGAGAGGAGCATTTATGTCACTTCGTACGAAGTGAACCCACTTCGTACGAGTTGGTCAATGTCTATATATAGGTGGTGTGTGTTTATTGTTTTGCAAGTTTTGGAAGTTCCTAGAGAGGAAACACTGGCGGAATCTCTCCAGGATTTCGCCAGCTTGACAAGATGTATACTCTTTCGGTATGAATGAATGAAGCTTATGCGTATTCTGTTTCTACTCATTTCTTCATAACATTCTACCGAACTAGTCCTCTACCCAAACTTTCGTCTAGAACCGCCGGATCCCGGACCTACAATTAGTATCAGAGCTACGGTGCCAATTCATTCAATCTAACAGTTGATGAATCGGCTACGCTCATGAATTTTGAAGATTTATGGACGATTGAGGGGTTTTAGATGTAAATCATCAAATAAATGGACAATCCACATGCAAAAAGTAAAATTGAACCTATAGGATTGTTTGAAACTGATTTTCGACCAAGTTTTTGCAAGAATCATCGTGAAATTCGTAGAAACAAAGATTTTGGATTGAAAAAAATGTAATCAGGTGTGTTCGTACAAAGAGGCAATTCGTACGAGATGACACTTCGCACGAACTGAAGTTCAGCTCGTACGAAGTGAACCTGAATGCAAAAAAAGGCATTTTTTGATCGTATTGACGCGACGAGTGTTCAGAAAAAATTTGGTGATTGCAAATTTTTTCGAGATTTTAATGTCTAATTCGGGTTGTTTGGGGACACCATCTAGGGCTTAAGATAACAAATTTGATGATACGATCATAGTTAGTTGAACATAACGGGGTAGTCACTCATACAGATGAAGAAGGATGATCTTTTGGTATAGTGATTACTAATGGGCCTTAACATTAAATCCGCATTTGTTAAAAACTGAAGATTCCAGATTTGAGGGGGAATGTCAGTGAAAAATGTGGTTCGGTCAAAATTTGCAAAAATGAGGGAGAATAAAAATTTTCACGTATATGTTAAGATTACGGCATTTTTGAAACTCGTGACTCTGCAACAGTATTCAAGTTTTTCCGACTACAGATTCTGGAGAATGAAGAAGATCTAGATTTGTTAGTTCGTGATCACAGGAGGTTTAAAATTTTTAGATCGTGGAACAGATTGATGCTTAAGGGTTAGAGTCCTAATCTTCAATGGGGATTAGGTTAGCAGGTTCGACAGTTTTTGTTGATGTCACACCCTGACCCGCAGCGGATAAGGTAGTCGGGGCATGATTGGGTTTTCATCAAAGCTCATGACATTTACTATTGTAAAAGTTTCATATTTATTATTTCAAATTTAAATAATGCATTCTAATCAACACATAATTCATCGAAACACAATAATGTTCCAAACAAAGCTTGCAAATAACAGTTTATTTCCTCTAAGGCCCATGTCCTACGTGATCCGCACTTCAAACATGTTCACCTATATCATGTGTAAAAATAGAGTTTTGGGTCAACATAAGTTGGCGACTGAATCCATTTTATCATTGAGCAAAAGATATGTTTAGTATTCTATAAAATTGTGCATTAACCAAATATGGGAACATAGTGTATGTAATCTAAATCACAAACCACATCTTCAACTAATAATGTACATGTGAGCACGATAAGCGATGTGCTGCGAGATCAAGGCTCAATCAAACGGAGCAGATCTAGTATATTAGGCTACGCGACGCTCCACCTATAGGTAATGGGGAACAACTGGGCCTAATGTGCGAGATTGACTGTAATGAGAATATAAACACAAAATGACAATACACAAACAATATCACATAGCACGTTAGATCACATAATGGTAATAGCACAAGATTTAAAATAATGAGATAATAATAGCGACACATGATACACCCCAAAAACGTGACAAAAAAGGGAAGTTGTAAGATTCACTCACAGTGGGTGCGATTACGATTCAATGAAGATTGCGCACGATTGAGTGGTTGAGATACCAAACGACGAAAATGGCTAACCTAAATATTCACATAATAATTTAGATAAAAATATATATTCTCTTGGATTGAATTTAATATTTTTACTTAACTTATTATTTACACAATTTATTAGATAATTTAGATAAATTTTTATTGTGTTATTTTTATTCGCTTGAACTTATTTGCCACTAATATTATTTGGTTATATAAAAATAATATAGTTTTTGGAAAAATAATTAAAAGTTTAGTTTAATTAAAAAATATGTTTTTCCTGAATTAAATCGGACTAAATCACATAAACCGGTCGGATACGCAGCGTGTGAGGATCGAAATCGTGACCTCTCGTTTGCGTGCATGCAGCCCGCCCAACTGGGCTGCGTGTCTAACCAGGAGTATATAGGATTTTAATTACATTCATACACTTACTGGATCAAACCATATTCTGATTAATTAAAAAAGGTTTTGTATATTATAGGGACAGTGCATGTAACCGGTATCAAACCCGCGACCTTTGATTCGTGTGTGCACACAGCCCGACCAATTGTGCCGTGTGTCTATCCCGTTGGATAAAGATTTTTATTTCTTTTATACCCTCACTACTGAGCTTCATGAGTGGGTTTTATGAAAAGATTTCATTAATGCAGTGAATCAAAACATGAACACGGTTCGAACCCGGAACCTTGGACTTCATATGCACACAGTCCAACCAACTGGACTGTGTGTCTAACCCAGTTTAAACATTATTTTTAATTCTTTTAATCAAGAACTCCAGTTTATCTTCTTCTTTAATGTAACACCCGTAAAATCGTGTCCAATATTATAGTGACACGTGTTGTATTTTTTTTATATAGTCGATTAAAGACTAACATGGACTAAAAGTGACAACATGCTCAAACTGAGCCTCTAAATGACTTTATGATGTCAACATGCATAAACCTAGCCTCTGAACCACCATTAGTGTCGTCATGCATAAAAACGTAGCCTCTGAATGGCCATTAGTGTCGTTATGCATAAAATGTAGCATCTGAACGGCCATTAGTGTCGTTATGCTTAAACTCGGCCTTTGAGTGACCGTTGTGTCAACATGCCTAGTCTCTGAGTGACATCGGAATCAACATGCTTATACTGAGCCTCTGAGTGATCCTTTACGTAGTCCTAACTCTCATATGTCCCGTTTATTGGACGAGAGTGATTAAATCCATTATTATATGAAAGTTGGATAATGGAGGGATTAAAAGTGTCAACATGTTAATTTATACCTCTGAATGACCTTTTAACGAACCGAGAGCTCAACAATGTCCGAGCATAATCCCGGGTTGCCAAGTATTGGCTACGGAGGGCTAATTATGCAAAAAATGTCGCACCCCAACCGATGGCGGAAACATCGGAGTGAGACGACTAGATTGCTCATTGCATCATAACACTATTTGCGACAATATTTGAATCAACCAAATTTCATTTCATTCAAAACATCAATTGTCATATTACAACAAAATCCAAATAAGAGTAACATCAACGAAATAAGTTCAATAATAACATAATATTTAACTTAGTATTCTACGCGTGTTTCTATACCATTCCTACTAAGTTCCATTATACAACTTCATCAACCTGCAAAATGTTAAAAAGTATAGTTGAATAACAAAGTATTGGCGAGTACACAAGTTTAATATCATAGCATAAGTATAAAATCCGATTAACAAATCCACATGATTAGCTAGCATACCAGATAAATGTAAAGAAGGCATGTGAATCTACAAGTCAATCCTCTAGTGTACCGCAAAATAGATTTCAATTTAACAATGATCACAAGAATACGGGTGGTGCATTACTCCTATAGCGCTACACATGTTAAGGGAGGCTTGATCGAAGTTAATGACATTTAGATCACATAAGAATAGACCAAGTAACAAGTCAAGTAGCACATAACTAAAGCATGTTTGATGGATTGTTTGTGTGATTTCATAGAATAAAAGTGTGATTTAGTGTAGTTTTATAAACTAACATATTGCACCCAAAAAGTGTAAAGCATAAAAAGGGTTCGAGTGTACTCACGGTTTTGCAAGGTATTATCCATGAGAGATTTAGGTTGATTTAGGGGTTGGAACACCAAGTTTATCCTACACAAGGCAAACGTAGGTGTATGAGTATTAAGTTGACGGTAGAGTTTATAGAGTTTAGGAATTAAAGTATATGAAAGTATATATACGTAAAAGTACTTATCTAGACTCTAATGCTCGTTTTTTGACACTATAAGCCCCGAAGGGTAATTGTGTTTTTATGGGCCATGCCCAATAGAATCGTAACGGCTATCAGGTCTAAGATAAAATAACCTACTTTTAGGACATACAACCATTTGGTCATCATCAAAGGTTCGGTGATGTTTAAGTATTTACATATAGTTACATATTACTAGTTTATCATATAATTCATGTATTTCATAGATGTCATGTAAGTCATTTAGGTCATGCATGGAGGTAGGTGGTTAACCATCCTAAACCTCTTTCGTAAGATTCACCATTACACAAGATTGACACAAGGCCAATCCGGATGGCCAAGAATTATAGAAAACATCAAGTGAGGAGTGGATTGAATAGTTGAATGGCCAAGGCCTTCATGTAATCACACCTACACCAACACACGCTTGAAAGCTTGGATGGCTCAACACTTGTGGGTTTGAAACCCTAATGAAAACATAATATTTGTGAGGATGAATTCTCTATTTTGAATGTCTCAACCTTGTTTTTAAGCCTAACCAACCATAAGATTATAAACATTCGGACATAGGTTTGAGATGAGATAAACTCAAGTTGTAAGAAATATTTAGAAGATAAACAGAAAGTTTGGCACCAAAAATGGTGTGATTCCATCTTGGTTTTCCATGGAAAACCTATGGTAACATCCATAGGGCCTTAGCAAACATTGTTGAACAAGAAACATAGTAAAAACATTGAAAAATTTGAAGTTTGAAAGATAAAAATTTGGGCAGAAAGTTTATGCACTTTGGATCTCAAAATGGTGTGGTTTCACCTTAGTTTGCCCAAGCAGACTTTTGAGAACTTTCCTAGAGGTTACCCAAGAGTGTTAGAAAGAAAAAACAAGGTAAAAAGAAGGAGGAAAGTGAGTTGAAACTCACTTACAATCTGCTGTGTTTCAGCAACGAAATTCAGAAAGTATGGACTTGTTTTGAGAGTGTGGAGGCTTGTAAAAGTGATAAATGGGTGGGGGAGCTTGTGGTTATATAGGAGGAAGATTAGGGTTAGTCTTGGATTACATTTAATGCCAAATGGGGGGAAGATTTGAATTAAAAAATAATGGGGAAGAAGCCCCATGTTGCGGCCACATGGGCTGTTTCTTTTTTTTTTTTTTTGAACATTTTAATTGATTAATTGCTGAATTGTTAGACTTTAGGTATTGCTTATTGTGTGTTACATGTATGGGTCTTGTATTGGTCCAAAATCATGCATAAAATAGCTTAGAAACCCTAAAAAGAGAACAACCATGATACGTATTTTTCTTGAACATAATAAGTCATGATTTTACAAAAATGGAAGCTTAAATTCTTAGAATAATAACACCAATTGTCTTGCTTGAGTTTAGTACATGATCAATAAACATTCATCACACATTTACACATTGTTTTGAATTGATTTATGAAAGCATAAAGTATCGAACGTTCATAATTTTAACTCGAATATAGTTTGCGAATTTAGCATAGTTGACTAATCTTGTTTACAATCAAAGACTTAGAATACATTGAATTTGAAATGGAAATAAGATTACAAGGTTTGGACTTTCTAAAAATAGAAACATGAAGCAGACTTGCTAAAAACGGGAAGATACAATTGCGAAGCGTTACAAAAAAGGTGTTTTAGAAGGCTTTTATAAGCTTTTATAAGCTAAGCGGTTAAAAGTGTCAATTTTTGAAACTGGCCATATGGCGGTCACGGGCCGCAAGAGACATGGCATGTGTCTCTCGCGAGGCGCGAGAAAGCCTCTGCTGCAAAAAGTTTTGCTTGGTCACCGAACAAAACTCCAAAAAACCATTTGATCGAATCTATGGACTTGTAATATGCCACGTTTTGGGATACTTGTAAGCTTCTTCTTACACCCCTAAACACCTGGCTTCCTCCTTTAAGTTCTCCAACTATAAATAGGTGCTTAACTTCACATTCCAACTTGCACCTTTCTCATTAATTCACTCTTCTCCCTCCTCTGAAAGTTTCTAGCTGAAAGGAGCATCCAACTTAGTTCTATTGCATTCTAGGAACCTGTAGTAAGTGTTCCTTGCTCTTGCATTTTCGTTTATAGGCTTTTAAAGCCAAAAGTCAAGTTTTTTACGGAAAACGCTTTGACTTTCGATTAAGACCATTATGGTCCAGCCATTGTTCGAAATGAACATGACTAAATGATCATCATAAGGTAGGTGTTAATCCCTATGAAGGGCACCTCCTGAAGATCACGTTTGCTAGACCAATTGACGGGTCAAAGTTATGACATTAAAAAGTCAAACAGGCCATTTTTCGGAAAAATCATAAATTGATCTTATATATGTTATGAAACCAGTTTTGAAACTTAAAAAATTGATAATAATTATTAGAATATGTAAGAACATGTTCGGCTCGTCAATTTCAGTTTTAGGGTCGGTTCGCAACCGAAAGTCGTGAAGTTTGACTTCTATTTTGACTTTTGATTCTAACCCGATTTAGATTAGTTACCTACTGATCTAAAGTTGCGTTATGAACATAATATAATATAGCATAACCCTCTGAGGTTATATTACATGATCATAATCAAAATCCAAGTTTATACGCAAGTTCCATAATTATGCCATTTTTGACCAAAATGCCCTTTTAGCATAAAACAAGGTTTTACATAGTAATGAACTTGAAAATGAGTTTTCTACTGATGTAATATTATAAGTAGGATTATTTGGGATGTTAAACCAAGTTATAAACTGAGTTTTCAAGCAAGTCCTTAAACTATGTCGATAAATGGCGATTTTAGCCCTTGTAGCTCATAAAATAGTTTTAATCAAATCTATTCAAGGTAAATCTTTTACCTACTGATATGTTATATTAAATAACATATCTAAGACATTTTAATCTGAACTTAATATCAGTTTTCGTAAAAATCACATAAGGACGTCATTTTACGACATAAGCGTTGTTTAGGCGCATAGTATGGTTTTAAACCATATTAATGAACCAAGACTTGTTACCTACTGATATTAAAACTTATTTTAAATATTTTTACAGTAGGTTATTGATATAAACTCGGAATCCCAAATAATTTATAAACTATGTTTAAAATGACCAAAATGCCCCTTTGGTGCATGGTTTGGGCATAAAAGATAAATTACACATATAAATGGTATCCTACTGATATTAAATCATAAATAAAGTATTTTTCCAGAACACTTATAATTATAACATTAGATTTTATTCAAGTTCCTTAAAACGATATGAAATTACCGAAATGCCCTTATGAGGCATAGTTTCGTTTTAAAACCTTAACGGGCATACAAGTTGATATCTTAACTTATTTGAAATATAATGGCATATAGAACTGTTCCATGACTTATCCGGTTAACCATTATCGCTTATAAGCATACGGTTGATTATATGTAACTAGTTTACGAAATTCAACCAAAATGTGTTTAACCTTATCATTTTAATCTCAAAATCCAGAATGTTAATTGTTTACCCATATTATACAAGTCAAGTACTTGTCGGGATTAAACTACATTCTATCCGATCATCGTTTAATCAAGCGTTATATGTAATGATCATGTACACTAATCGGTTTATAAGACCGTTAGTATTTAATTGGCTAGCTTATGCCATAATCCAGACTAGAGCCTTTCCGGTAAATGCTATTTGCACTTGGTACATTTTTATACAGCTGATTTATTTAAAAATAAAAGAAGAAGACTAGCTCAGGTAAATACTCTCGACTTATTTTCCCTATACGGGCTTGGGATACGGTAAATTATTACCGCTTGGTCCAAAATGGGGTCAATCAAATGCCCGTTTGTGGCTAGCAAACCCCATATTTCGTTTTAATCAGTTTTGTTTGATAATTAAACATCTGGGGTTAAATTACCGTGTCCTGGATATCCTTGGCTCAATACATTAGTTCTTGGTCACGACCTTAGCACGGGGTGTAGCCATACACCTGTCAGATGCTCATATGCAAATTACCCAAGACGTTGGGGATAACTCCTTCGTGAGCTCGTAAGTGGTGTGTATTTAATCATTTCTCGGTTTCTGTACTGGGCCCTGTATGTATTGACAAACATGTGAATTTGATACAAGGTTGTAAATTCAACTTTCCAAAGTTAATAAAAGATTTTGTGTCGTTTTGCACTTAAAAACCATTTTAAAGTTTTCAAAATGAGTCAGTTGGGTGTATTTACCAGCGAAAGCCGACGTATCGTCCAATGACTAAACTGCAGGCACAATACGAAATAGGCCGGAAGCTGCTCGCTAGTGAATAAGAAGATCTTGCAAATCCTTAGATCTGCCCTAAAGTCTGTTTTACATTCTTTCTTGTACATTTTATGATCCGCTTGTGGATCTTCTATTACGAGCCTGTATATTATTTTGTATTTTCGAACATTAGGTTTGTAATAGTAATTTTACTCCAAGACTTCCGTTGTGTCGTGTTTAAGTGACTATGATGTTATCAACTGACGTCACGATACTACCCACCCGGGCCCACCGGTGTATGGATTTGGGTTGGAAATCCCGGGGTGTGACAAGGTTGGTATTAGAGCCAACATTTGAGAGAATTAAACACTATCCTTCTTGTGTTTAATCTCAAACTTACACGAGCACATTCCTTAGACTTCCGAGTCTAGGCATTGAACTAGGATTGCTCATTTCATTATTAAGTTATTAGTATGTTTTTGAATTGATTTTTAACAGGAAAATGCCGCCACATGTACAAGGACAAAGTGGAAGAGGAAAAGGTCCTAATGAGTGGGACCAATATTGGAACTAATTCACCTTCACCCACACACCTTCCCATCATTCTCAACCACCTCCTGTTCAAGAAGATGTCTACATGGAACCAGTGGACCAACCTCAACCACCACTTGAACCACCAAGGAGAAAGTGTGGAGCACGTATGTCAGGCGTGCTGGACAAAGCTCAGGATCGCTGCCACCTTTGCCCAACTCCTACCCCACAATTCAAGAGGACCCACAAATGGGTGGACCCTCTAATGTTTCACCTATAGTGGAACCAACACCAACACTTGTTGTTCAACCACCACCATCGGGTTATACTAACTCAATTCCCGCATATCCAGACACGTCTGGATATGATCCTTTTAACCCGTCTACACCGGTAGACTATCAAGCATGGTCGCAAGACCCTTATATGCAAGCGGTTATGCACAACGCACTTTACCCGTCTCCTTTCCCACATGCTTATCAACCGACTAGATATCCAACTTATGGGTACCAATATCCGGTTATGCCACAACCACAACCTCCGCCACCACTTGAGGCCATTAATGAGGCCTTGGAACGAATGGAAGAAATACAGCAGCAGGCGGAGAAAACGGAGAAAAAGACAAACAAGTTCTTCAAGAAACTCTCCAAGTTGGTCAAAGGAAAGAAGGACGAGTGAAGTCGCTTCTAATTATATGTAGTCCCTGCGAGGACATTGATATTTCTTTAGTCCCTGCATGGACATTTTTATTCCTTTAAGTCCTTGCATGGACAAGTTTATTTCATTTTTCTAGTATTGTAATTTCTAGTTTGGAATTTAATGAAGTACTTTTGGAATTATATATATATATATATGTATTCATCCTCTTGAAAACGAGCGTCTCGATTTTACTCGAAATTTATGCTTTGCGATATAATTCCAAAAAGATCTTAATGGTTTTGATTTAGCCGAGTGGCACAGACCACACATTTGGCAAAAATTTATATAAATGATAGTTAAGAACGGAAAGGTCTTCTATCATGATAGTTAAGGGAAGTTATCCTTCTATCCAGGGGTGGTGGACTTAAGTTCAAGCCTCCAAGTAATTAAGGTCAATGCGACCTGGACTATTAGTCAACCATTAAGGTCCTCTTATGTTAACATTCAAGTAATGTGCATACTCATGGTTGTGTGACTTGAGGAATCACACTAACCTTCAAGGTAATGGACTATGTCCTAACCTTATATAGCCCTTGTGATCAATATGATCCCGGCTAATATCACCAGTGCGGTGATAAAACATCCATTAGTGATGTCTTGCCCTTATGGCTATGAAATATTTTATATAGCCCATGAGATCTATTTGATCCCGGCTAAATATCACCAGTGCGGTGATGAATAAAACAACCATTAGTGATGTATTACCCTTTCAGGTTATAATTTATTTTATATAGCACATGTGATCTACTTTGATCCCGGCTAAATATCACCAGTACGGTGATGAATAAAACATCCATTAGTGATGTATTACCCTTTCGGGTTATAATTTATTTTATATAGCCCATGTGATCTATTTGATCCCGGCTAAATATCACCAGTATGGTGATAAGTAAAACATCCATTAGTAATGTATTGCCTTGTGGCTATGATTTATTTTTTATATAGCCCATGTGATCTATTTGATCCCGGCTAAATATCACCAGTGCGATGATAAGTAAAAGAACCACTAGTAATTTATTGCCTTGTGGCTATGATTTATTTTATATATAGCCTATGTGATCTATTTGATCCCGGCTAATATCACCAGTGCGGTGATAAATAAATAAAACATCCATTAGTGATGTAGTGCCTATGTGCCATATTTTATGTCCTTTTGTGACAGGCCTATGTGCCATATCTTATTTCCATTAGTAACAGGCTTATATGCCATATTTTATATCACGTTAGTGACAGTCCTATGTGCCATAATCTTATGTCCATTTGTGACAGGCCTATATATATATATGTCTATATGACAATGACAGTTGTGACACTATGATCCCCTGTCTAATAATATATGGACCTTGTCCAGATCGTAAATTGCCTATAATGGTCCTAGTAAGACCTAGGCCAAATATAGATACTTTAAGCCTAAGAGTGTGATGTTATTCACACTAGCATGATTAGGCGATGGATTTTTATATCCAATGTTTAAAGCCGATATGGTTGGTATACCATGGCTAAGGCATATTTTATTTGGTATATAGAACCAAATATTTGAAGAATGGCTAATTCAAATGAGGCACAAAATAGCCAGCGGGACATTGAACCCAACAATGCTGAAAATAGAAATATTGATGGTAATGATTTCCAAGCTCGCATTGATGCGGCTGTGGAAAAGGCCATCGAAAGGCTTAGAGAGTCGAGTGCTACTCGCTCTAGACCACTGTCGGTTACCCCATCCTCAGCTCATAAAGAGAGCTCTATTCACTCATCAAATGCGAAGAGTGAACCTAAGAGGATAGACTATGCTGATAGGTCCCGTTCTTCTAAGGACGGATGCACCTACAAGTACTTTGTCTCATGTAAACCCCAAGACTTTAATGGGGAAAAAGGAACTATAGAAGCCCTAAAGTGGCTAGACAAGATGGAGACCGTCGTAGACATCAACGGCTGTGCTGATAAGGATGTGGTCAAGTATGTATCACAGTCCTTTAAGGGCGATGCCCTAATCTGGTGGAAAGCCATGATTCAGTCTACAGGTAAAGTATACCTGTATAATCTGGGATGGTCTAAGTTTATGGACCTTATTAAGGAAACCTACTGCCCACCCCATGAGGTAGAGAAATTAGAGACCGACTTCTTGTCTCCTTCTATGAAAAACCTAGATTGTCGGAAATATGTTTCCGATTTCAATTCCCTATCTAGGTTAGTATCCTACCTAATTACCCCTGAATCCAAACGCATTGTGCGTTTTATCAATGGATTAGCGCCCAAGATTAAGGGCATGGTAAAGGCTGCTCAGCCTAATACCTATAGGTCTGCTGTAGACCTATCTCTCTCTCTCTCACCCTTGATCTTGTAAGGCAAAAGTCAGTTAAGCCAGAAACTGACGGGAAAAGGAAGAGAGATGAAGACAACTCCCAAAGATTTAATAAGGAAAATAAAGGGAGATTCGGGTTCAAAGGAACCAAGGCAAGTCGGTTGTGATGCCATTTTGCAAGACTTGCAACCGCAGACACTGGGGATAGTGTAATTCTGATTCATAAGCTAGACCTTGTGGTATTTGTAAAAGGAAAGGGCATAAGACCCTATATTGTAAGGATCTTAAGGATGTTGTATGTTATATTTGTAATAAAAAAGGGAACATTGCAACTAACTACCCTAAGAATTCAAAGAATAATAATCCGAAGCCTGGAGAGGCCAAGAAGGGGAACGCACGCGCCTTTCGGTTGACTGCTAATGAAGCTGTTAATGACAATAACGTCATAACAGGTACTTTTCCCATTAACGATATTTATACTAGAGTTCTTTTTTATTCGGGTGCGGATAAATCTTTTGTTGACCATAAGTTCAGTAAACTGTTAAATCTGCCAATAAGAACTCTAGATAAAATTTATGAGATAGAACATGCTAATGGAAACTTAGGAACCGCAACTTCCATTCTTGATGGATGCTCTATATCCATTAAGAATCATTCCATCCCTATCTCTCTTCTGCCAATGAGATTGGCGGGGTTCGATGTTATCTTAGGTATGGATTGGTTATCTTATAACCAAGCCCGTATTGCCTACGATAAAAAGCTCATCGAATTTAAAACCCCATCTGGTGAAATGATCAACATCCTCGAAGACTCACACTATGGACTGCCAGAAAAGGTGTCGTTATTTAAGGCATCCAAGTGTTTGAGAAGAGGCTGTGTCATCTCCATGGCACAAGTTACCATAAATGAGCCTAAGTCAAACATGGAGGACCTACCAGTCATCTCAGAATATCCCGACGTATTCCCGAAAGAATTACCAGGCCTACCTCCAGACAGGCAAGTGGAGTTTAGAATAGATATCCTCCCAGGATCAGCACCAGTAGCTAGAGCTCCATATAGGCTAGCACCAACGGAAATGAAGGAATTAAGAACGCAGCTAGACGAACTTTTGGAGAAAGGGTTTATTCAGCCTAGTTCCTCGCCTTGGGGAGCTCCTATCCTTTTCGTTAAAAAGAAAGACGGTTCAATGCGAATGTGCATTGACTACCGAGAACTAAACAAGTTAACAATCAAGAATAGATATCCTTTGCCCAGGATCGATGATTTATTTGACCAACTTCAAGTGGCTAGTTATTTCTCCAAGATTGATTAAAGATCTGGATATCATCAATTGAAGGTTAGAAGTGAGGATGTTCCCAAGACTGCCTTCAGGACCCGCTATGGTCACTTCGAATTCTTAGTGATGCCTTTTGGGCTCACAAATGCACCAGCAGCGTTCATGGATCTCATGAATAGGGTTTGCAAACCGTATTTGGATAAGTTTGTCATTGTCTTCATTGACGACATACTTATCTATTCTCGTAATCAAGCTGATCATGAGAATCATCTTCGATGCATCTTAGAACTCCTAAGGAAAGAGAAGCTTTATGCTAAATTCTCTAAATGTGAATTTTGGCTTAGAGAAGTCCAATTCCTTGGACATATGGTAAGCGAGCGTGGTATCCAAGTGGATCCTGCCAAAATTGAGGCTATAATGAATTGGGAAGTGCCCAAGACCCCAACGGAGGTTCGTAGTTTCCTAGGATTGGCTGGTTACTATAGAAGGTTCATTGAGAACTTTTCAAGAATAGCCACTACTTTAACTTCCTTGACCCGTAAGAATATTAAGTATAATTGGGGTCCAAAGCAACAAGAATCTTTTGAGATTCTTAAACACATATTGAGCAATGCTCTTGTGTTATCTTTACCAGAAGGCATCAAGGATTTTGTAGTCTATTGTAATGCTTCGCACACTGGCATGGTTTGTGTGCTAATGCAAAAAGGCAAAGTAATTTCCTATGCATCACGATAGTTAAAGGTGCACGAAAGGAATTACACCACCCACGATTTAGAATTGGGTGCTGTTGTCTTTGCACTAAAACTGTGGAGACATTACTTGTATGGCGTAAAGTGTAGTATATACACAGACCATAAAAGTCTCCAGCATCTGTTCAATCAAAAGGAATTGAACATGCGACAACGACGATGGATGGAAACGCTTAATGACTATGATTACGAGATTCGCTACCATCCAGGCAAGGCAAACGTAGTTGCCGATGCTTTAAGTCGCAAAGAACGGGTTAAACCTATAAGGATTAACGCCAAGAGCATTGAGCTCAGAAATAGCTTAAGTGAGAAGCTATTAGTTGCACAAAAGCAAGCTCTATTAGAGGCTAATATCCCTAATGAGGGACTAGGTAGAACTGTCGACCAGTTAGCGCCAGGAAAGGATGGAATCCTTAGATTCAATGGAAGAATCTGGGTTCCAATCCTTGGAGGACTTAGAGATCTAATCCTCCAAGAAGCGCACAACACAAGATACTCAGTTCACCCAGGTGGTGAAAAAATGTATCAAGACTTGAAGAAGAATTATTGGTGGATGGGTTTGAAGAAATCCATAGCCACTTATGTGGCTAAGTGTCTGACGTGTTCGCAAGTTAAGGCCGAATACCAAAAGTCGTCAGGACTTCTACAACAGCTTGAAATTCCCACGTGGAAATGGGAAATGGTAACTATGGATTTGATTACCAAGTTACCTAAGACCAAATGTGGAAATGACACGATTTGGGTCATCATTGATAGGCTGACTAAGTCAGCACATTTCTTGCCAATTAAAGAGACTTATAGTTCTGACAAATTGGCTAAGTTGTATGTGGACAAGATTGTGTCCCTACACGGTGTGCCAGTATCTATTGTATCTGACAGAGATACTAGATACACATCTCACTTTTAGAAAAGTTTCCAACAATCTTTAGGCACACGATTAAACTTTAGTACGGCTTACCATCCTCAGATGGTCAAAGTGAGCGTACTATCCAGACACTGGAAGACATGCTTAGGGTGTGTGTGATTGATTTAGGTAGAAGTTGGGATGACCACTTACCCCTAATAGAATTCTCCTACAATAACAGTTATCATACGAGCATCAAGGCTGCTCCTTTTGAGGCCTTGTATGGGAGAAAGTGCAGAACGCCAGTGTGTTGGGTAGAAGTTGGGGAAGCCCAACTATCAGGACCAGAGATTGTCCTGGAGACCACGGAAAAGATTGTGCAAATCCGTGATCGTCTCAAAGCTACCAGAGATAGGCAGAAAAGCTATGCTGGCAAGAGGCGTAAAGCTCTTAAGTTCCAAATAGGGGACAAAGTCATGTTAAAAGTATCACCCTGGAAAGGAGTGATGCATTTTGGAAAGAAGGGCAAGTTGAGCCCAAGATATATTGGACCATTCGAGATAGTCGAATGTGTCGGCACTGTAGCATATAAGCTCAGGTTGCCAGAGGAGCTTAGTGGAATCCATGATGTATTCCACATATCTAACCTTAAAAAATGTCTACCCGATGAGTCACTAGCAATGTCGCACAAAGACGTGTAGATAGATGAAAATCTGAGGTTTATTGAGAAACCAATTTCGATCAAGGATCGACAGGTTAAGAAGCTCCGATGAAAATTAATACCTATAGTAAAGGTTAAATGGGATGCCTTTAGAGGTCCCGAGCATACATGGGAGGTTGAGTCCACTATACGACAAAAGTACCCCCATCGTTTTGACCAAAATCTCGAGGTCGAGATTTCTTTTAAGGGGGTGAGGATGTAACACCCTGTAACGTGTCCAATAGTATAGTGACACGTGTTGTATTTTTTTATATAGTCGATTAAAGACTAATATGGACTAAAAGTGACAACATGCTCAAACTGAGCCTCTGAATGACTTTCTGATGTCAACATGCATAAACCTAGCCTCTGAACGACCATTAGTGTCGTCATGCATAAAAACGTAGCCTCTGAACGACCATTAGTGTCGTTATGCATAAAACGTTGCCTCTGAACGATCATTAGTGTCGTTATGCTTAAACTCGGCCTTTGAGTGATCGTTGTGTTAGCATGCCTAGCCTCTGAGTGACATCGGAGTCAACATGCTTATGCTGAGCCTCTGAGTGATCCTTTACATAGTCCTAACTCTCATATGTCCCGTTTATTGGACGAGAGTGATTAAATCCATTATTATATGAAAGTTGGATAATGGAGGGATTAAAAGTGTCAACATGTTAATTTATACCTCTGAATGACCTTTTAACGAACCGAGAGCTCGACAATGTCCGGGCATAATCCCGGGTATTCCAGGTATTGGCTACGAAGGGCTAATTATGCCAAAAAGGTGTTTTAGAAGGCTTTTATAAGCTTTTATAAGTTAAGGGGTTAAAAGTGTCAATTTTTGAAACTGGCCATATGGCGGTCGCGGGCCGCGAGAGACATAGCCTGTGTCTCTCGCGGGGCGCGAGAGAGCCTCTGCTGCAGAAAGTTTTTCTTGGTCCCCAAACAAAACTCCAAAAAACCATTTGATCGAATCTATGGACTTGTAATCAGCTTTGCCACGTTTTGAGACACTTGTAAGCTTCTTCTTACACCCCTAAGCACCTGGCTTCACCTCCTTTGAGTTCTCCAACTATAAACAGGTGCTTAAGTTCACATTCCAACTTGCACCTTTCACATTAATTCACTCTTCTCCCTCCTCTAGCTGAAAGGAGCATCCAACTTAGTTCTCTTGCATTCTAGGAACCTCTTGTAAGTGTTCCTTGCTCTTGCATTTTCGTTTATAGGCTTTTATAGACAAAAGTCAAGTGTTTTACGGAAAATGCTTTGACTTTCGGTTAAGATCATTAAGGTACAGCCAATGTTCGAAATAAACATGGCTAAGTGATCATCATAGTGTAGGTGTTAATCCCTATAAAGGGAACCTCCTGAAGATCACGTTTGCTAGACCAATTGACGAGTCAAAGTTATGATATTAAAAAGTCAAACAGGCCATTTTTCGAAAAAATCATAAATTGATCTTATATATGTTATGAAACCTGTTTTGACACTTAAACAAATTGCAAATAATTATTAGAACATGTAAGAACATGTTCGGCTTGTCAATTTCAGTTTTAGGGTCGGTGCGCAACCGAAAGTCGCGAAGTTTGACTTCTGCTTTGACTTTCGATTCTGACCCGATTTAGATTAGTTACCTACTGATCTAAAGTTGCATTATGATCATAATATAATGTAGCATAACCCTCTGAGGTTATATTACATGATCATAATCAAAATCCAAGTTTATGCGCAAGTTCCATAATTATGCCATTTTTGACCAAAATGCCCTTTTTGCATAAAACAAGGTTTTAAATGGTAATGAACTTGAAAATGAGTTTTCTACTGATGTAATTTTATAATTATAAGTAGAATTATTTGGGATGTTAAACCAAGTTATAAACTGAGTTTTCAAGCAAGTCCTTAAACTATGTCGATAAATGGCGATTTTAGCCCTTGTGGCTCATAAACTAGTTTTAATCAAATATTTTCAAGGTAAATCTTTTACCTACTTATATTTATATTAAATAACATATCTTAGACATTTTAATATGAACTTAACATCAGTTTTCGTAAAAATCGCACAAGGACGCAATTTTACGACATAAGCGCCATTTAGGCGCATAGTATGGCATTAAACCATATTAATGAACCAAGACTTGTTACCTACTAATATTAAAACTCTTTTAAAATATTTTTACAGTAGGTTATTGATATAAACTCAGAATCCCAAATAATTTATAAACTATGTTTAAAATGACCAAAATGCCCCTCGATGCATGGTTTGGTCATAAAAGATAAATTACACATATAAATGGTATCCTACTGATATAAAATCATAAATAAAGTATTTTTCCAGAACACTTATAGTTATAACATTAAATTTTATTCAAGTTCCTTAAAAACGGTATGAAATTACCGAAATGCCCTTATGATGCATAGTTTCGTTTTAAAACCTTAACGGTCATACAAGTTGATATCTTACTGATATCTTAACTTATTTAAATTATAATGGCATGTAGAACTTGTCCATGACTTATCCGGTTAACCATTATCGCTTATAAGCATACGGTTGATTATATGTAACTAGTTTACGGAATTCAACCAAAACGGGCTTAACCTCATCATTTTAATCTCAAAATCCAGAATGTTAATTGTTTACCCATATTATACAAGTCAAGTACTTGTCGGGATTACACTACATTCTATCCGATCATCGTTTAATCAAGCGTCATATGTAATGATAATGTACACTAAACGGTTTATAAGACCATTAGTATTTAATTGGCTAGCTTATGCCATAATCCAGACTAGAGCCTTCCCGGTAAATGCTATCTGCACTTGGTACTTTTGTTTACGGCCGAGTTATTTAAAAATAAAAGAAGAAGACTAGCTTAGGTAAATACTCTCGACTTATTTTCCCTATACGGGCTTGGGATACGGTAAATTATTACCGCTTGGTCCAAAATGGGGTCAATCAAATGCCCTCTTGTGGCTAGAAAACCCCATATTTCGTTTTAACCAGTTTTGTTTGATAACTTAAACATCAGGGGTTAAATTACCGTGTTCTGGATATCCTCGGCTCAATACATTAGTTATTGGCCACGGCCTTAGTACGGGGTGTAGGCATACACCTGTCAGATGCACATATGCAAATTACCCAAGACGTTGGGGATAACTCCTTCGTGAGTTCGTTAGTGGTGTGTATTTAATCATGTCTCAGTTTTTGTACTGGGCCCTGTATGTATTGACAAACATGTAAATCTGATACAAGGTTGTAAATTCAACTTTCCCAAGTTAATAAAAGATTTTGTGTCGTTTTGCACTTAAAAACCATTTTAAAGTTTTCAAAATGAGTCAGTTGGGTGTATTTACCAGCGAAAGCTGACGTATCGTCCAAAGACTAAACTGCAGGTACAATACAAAATAGGCCGGAAGCTGCTCGGTAGTGAATAAGAGGATCTTGCAAATCCTTAGATCTGCCCTAAAGTCTGTTTTACATTCTTTCTTGTACATTTTATGATTCGCCTATGGATCTTCTATTACGAGCCTGTATATTATTTTGTATTTCGAACATTCGGTTTGTAATAGTAATTTTACTCCAAGACTTCTGTTGGCCCGTGTTTAAGTGACTATGATGTTATCAACTGACGTCACGATACTCCCCACCCGGGCCCACCGGTGTATGGATTTGGGTTGGAAATCCCGGGGTGTGACATTTAATTTGAACAGAAATGTTAAATCGCGATTAGTTTGATTTGCTTAATAATTCGCTTATAAATTTCTACTGATTATAAAATGATGATAAAATGAAATAGAATGGATGAAATGTATACCAAACAGAAGTTTCTCCGATTTTCCCGGCGAAGTTCCGGCGATGGTAGATTATTCCGGTGTGGGTTCTGATGAACAGAGATTTGCAAGAAGATTTGGGAGTGTGTGTGCATTCTAATGGCTCCAGAACTCCCTATTTATAGATGAGAAGGGTCGCACGATTTAAGCTTCGGTTTTGGGAGTTTCTGTCAATTTCGGTTATGGCGGGTTGTTAGCAATCACAATTGAATTTGGTTGACTCGGTTTTTGCGTCTATAAACATGATTGAGAACGGTTTCTGCATTTAATTTCGTAGAAACAGCATATGTTGAATATTGTCGGATTGTATGTAGCCGTTGCTGGGCGACATGTTGAACCAGTTCAAAGGGAACGAAAATATAAATGAATATTTGATTAGATTATTTTAGATGTGAACTGGGTGCTGCAGTGGTGTGTTGTGTGTGTCTATATCTATGCGACCCGGGTTCGAGTCCCGCGGTCAGCATATATATTTTAATTTTTATTTACTATCCTTCTAGAATTATTTATATATTATTTTATGTTTATTATTTTTATTATGTTTATTATTATTTATATTATTAATATACCAAAATCCATTAAACAATTAACATAAATTCTAAACAAAAGATCAAATACTTGATTACAAAATGGAGCGGGTTTTAGGATCCGTTTTACGACAGATGTTACAATATCCGCTACTTTTAGAAATTTCGTCCCGAAATTTAAGTAGTAGTAGGTTTGTCTTGGATGAGATGGGGGTATTTTTCACGCATTGAGTTTTCACGTTCCCAAGTAACTCGGGTCCTCGTTTCGACTCCCAACGAACACTAATGTTACAGATGTTAGGACCCGTTTTAGGACCCGTTTTACGACATTTGTTACAATATCCGCTACTTTTAGAAATTTCGTCCCGAAATTTAAGTAGTAGTAGGTTTGTCTTGGAAGAGATGGGGGTATTTTTCGCGCAGTGAGTTTTCACGTGCCCAAGTAAACTCGGGTCCTCGTTTCGACTCCCAATGAACACTGACTATCGGTATTCGACTTCCTCTTAAACGTTTCTCACCAAAGTCCATGATTTCTACAAAATGCATCGACTCATCAATCTGGATATGTTCTCACGGTATATGAAGGTTTTCGTCGGCAAGGCACTTTTTTTAGCTAGAAACATGGAACGTTGGATGGATCTTGCTGAGTTCTTCATGTAAGTCAAGCTTGTAGGCTACAGGACTAACTCTCTAGTATTTTAAATGTTCCAACATAGCAAGGTGCTAGCTTGCCTTTTTGTCCAAATCGAACAACTCCTTTCCAAGGTGACACTTTCAAAAGTACTTGATCACCAACCCAAAACTGGAGCAGTTTGCGTCGTTTGTCTGCGTAACTCTTTTGACAACTCTGAGCTGCTAGAAGATTGTTGCGGATTTGAAGAATCCTATCGGTTGTTTCTTGGATTAATTCTGGTCCGGTGATCTGTGCTTCACCAATTTCGTGCCAACATACAGGTGATCGGCACTTACGACCGTATAGTGCTTCAAAAGGATCCACACAGATGCTAGAGTGATAGTTGTTATTGTATGAAAATTTGACCAATGGTAGATGAGCATCCCAATTGCCCTTGAAGTTGATAATGCATGATCGGAATATGTCTTCAAGAGTCTGAATTGTGCGCTCAGATTGACCATCAATTTGGGGATGAAAGCGGTACTAAGGTCTAATCGAGCGCCTAATGTTGATTGCACGGCTGGCCATGTGCGTGAAGTAAAACGCCCATCTCGACCCGAGATGATGCTAAGGATATACATAACCAAGTGAGTGTGAAGTTTGGATTTTGATTGAGGCAGTAATGTTCCTAGTAAGGGTTGAATACCCTGCTACATGAACGCTTTTTGATATCTGAGGTGAAAAGGCATTGTAACACGGGGATGACTAACTGGATATGGTCTCATGATAAAGGGTTTTGAGAGAATCGAAGCATCAAAATGAAAAGTTACATCACAAAACAAAGTTATCAACCACATCGATATCCAAATTGAGATAGACACTACTTACACAGAACTTCCC
Organism: Scalesia atractyloides; assembly: GCA_947069175.1. Lineage (NCBI taxonomy): Eukaryota > Viridiplantae > Streptophyta > Magnoliopsida > Asterales > Asteraceae > Scalesia > Scalesia atractyloides. The sequence continues at coordinate 20,630,430 of CAMTDV010000012.1, read as the reverse complement.
ATAATCGTCTAACAATGCTTTTAATCACCTGACAAGAACACTTATATATAGGAAGTACCTGCAGCGTATCCACCATATCCTTGTCAAATTTTCATCGGCCTTGTTATTAAGTCATGATTAGCTCTATGTGACTCGTTCTAACATCTACCAAACATAAACAAACACAAGTGCTAATGCTTGAGTCTCGAACCCAAGGAAAGCGAGACTGAATGACGGTGGTACCTCCCTCGTGTGTTATGAGGAAGTGGTCAGTCTATGAAAAAGTGAGACACGACCGAACTTCCCTAAAAGATGAGACGGGATTCGTTGTGATGTATGATAACATGAAATTTAATCGATGAATAGAGACATGTATGAAACGAATTGGCATAGCGTGATATAAATTGTGTTAATGGCATTAATATGAAATAATAAAATCTTGAAACATTATTACCCAAATTGAAAACAATGGTAACTTGAATAGTCAAAACAAGAAATGGAATTTATTTAAGCTTGGATTGGGAATAAAATAAACAGATGGAGCAAAGTCTTGAGTCTTCATGATAGGAGAAAGGCTAGTTAGGTAGTTCGTTCGCACCGTCGTTGACCTCAACTGGGTTTGCGTTGATGTTGTAGGCTCTCCCTCTTGCTGGTGGGGGTGCTGGGTTTTCCTGGTTTGCTTGGTTAACTGGGTTTGCTTGGGCTTGAGCGTTAATGATGTTAACCAGCCTAGGACACGTGTTTTTGAAGTGGGTAGTATCTCCACAATTGAAACAAGCTCTAACATAAGGTACCATGGGATAGTTCGGCTGTTGGTAGGGTTGGGTCATGTTTTGGGCAAGAGGTGGAGTATGGTTTTGAGGATCACGGTAAGTGTTACTCAAATGACCATAATGCCCACAATTGGCACACAGTCGGCAAGGTATGGTGGGTTGGTGGTGATAATGACAGGTATTGCATTGAGGGTGGGGACCAGTGTAGGGTTTCTTGTTTGGGTATACTGGGTTGGGTGCCACTTGGGTGATTGGAATGGCTTGGAGGGGTATGGCTTGTGGAGTTGGCTGACTGGTTTAGTTGACAACAAAATTTTTCCCGTTACGTTTGTCACACCCTGACCCGCAGCGGAAATGGTAGTCGGGGCATGATTGGATTTTCATCAAAGCTCATGACATTTACTATAAAGTTTCATATTTATTATTTCTTTTTAAAGAAGAAATTACAATAAACATACAAGCACAACATGTTCAAATACATTTTTCATGACTTCTTTATTTTTCTTCTAAGGCAATTTCCTATGTGTTCCTTGCTTCAACCTGTCCACCTGTATCATGTGTAAAAATAGGGTTTTGGGTCAACAAAAGTTGGCGAGTGAATCTTATGAAAACATTTGAACGAATTTGTTATATTGGTTATAAAAACGTGCATAACCACATATGAGTATACGTATATGTAAATTTAATCACAAAACACATAATATCAATTAATGCACACGCACACACCAAATGATGAACAATGAGATCAAGGCTCAATCAAACGGAGCCGATCTAACGAGGCACGCGATGCTCAACTCGTCTCCAACGAGGAACTGATGGGCCTAATGAATGATTTGCACGCAACTTGACAAAATGTAAACACACATCACAACAAACAACATTTACATCACACGTTTAGATCATATAATGGTAATAGCACAAGTTTGAATAAACGCAATAAATAAAGCGACACATGATACACCCCAAAACATGAATAAAAAGGGGAATTTGTAAGAATTCACTCACAGTGGGTGCGTATTCTTGGTAATGGTAAGTGCGCACGAGTTGAGGATTTGATCGACGAACGAATACTAACCTAAAATAATAATACGATAATTCGATAAATATAACCAAATAAATATTTTGATTTAATACTTTTGTTAGATTTTGTGGTTTTTATGGAGTTTTTAGGGCCTTCATATTTGTATTTTTAAACATTTTTATTTAAATATTAACTAAAGTAGTATTTATAAGTAATAAAAATAAAATAAAATTATATATTAAAAAATATATTGTCAGATCTGACAGGACCTGACCGGTTCTTAAGCGATTTTGGATGCGTGTGATGAGATTCGAACCTGAGACCTTCCGTTCACGTGCACGCAGCTCTTCCAACTGAGCTACGTGTCTAACCCGTTAGTTTCTTGATTTTTATTATACTTGTGTACTGTTTTCCTTAATTCAGAAATCATTTAATTAAAAAGGTTTTTTAAAATCAACTAAACCGGTGTGTTGGGCATAACTCGAACCTGCGACCTTAGTGTGACTTGCACCCAGCCCAACCAGTTGGGTGGGTGTCTAACCCATTTGGTTTAATGTTTTTATTTCTCTTATCAACTAACAAGAGGTGTTCTGCAGCCTTAAAAAAATTTTGATATTTATCACAGAAAACCGATTAAGTGCACGAATCGAACCCAGATCCTTCATGTTATATCTGCACACAGTCCACCACTGGACTGTATGTCTAACCCGGTTATAATCCGGTTTTAAAAATATAAATATACGCAATACAACTTCATCTTCTTCAACATAGTTAAAACCTAGAAACATAAACCCGACTGTTAATTCAAAATCTTTGTTTTTTTTTGAACATTAGAATGCTATACAACTGAATTCAAAAGAGAGTAAGATGAATATACCGATCGGAGAATGTTATGGAAGTTCCGGTTGGATTCCGGCAATGTGCAGAATATTCCGGTGGAGATTTAGTTTGAACATAAAGTATCCGAAAGTGTTTGAGATTAAGATTACCAGGGATGGCGAATTCAGTTAATGTGATACAACAATATTTATACTGTGGATTAACCAATACGGGATTTCGGTTTCGAAACCCAAATTATGGGTTATTGATTTCATCATGATTTCGCAGGTTTTTCCTAATAATTGAAACGTATTTCAGTTATGTATTAAGTTTTAACATCAGTTATCTTCAATCACTCGCAAATTAGGTCATCTTTGAATTCTTGGCAGTTACGGTCTGTGATCGTTGAATTTGCAGGCTTGCTCGGTTTAGTATAAATTTAATTTGATTTCAGTTTCACTCACAATAGTGTGTGCAGCTTAGTGGTGTTTGGTGTGTGTAATTATACGGGAGACCCGGGTTCGAAACCCGACTACTCCTTTCAAATGTTTGTTTTATTTTTAGAGTTTATTTTTATTTTCATTTACTTATTATTATTATTATTATTTATTATAGTTTTTAAATTCTACAATATTTATTAATTATGAAATATTTAAAAATAACCGGCACTAATAGGATACGCAACGAACTTAAACTGAATATTTGATTGTTAAACGAAGCGGGTTTTGAAACCCGTTTTACATAAATGTTACAACGTTTTCTTTTGGCAGTGAATCGAGAAGAGGATTCGGCTTGAGTTGGGTTGGGGTTTTCAGTCGGTGTTTTGCTACTTGCATCCTTCTTCTTCTCGTCCTTAAAATCCCCATTCCTGATGTGGTTTTCAGTGAGCTCGGTAGCTAGCTCCATTGCTGCTTCCAGAGTTGCAGGCACGATACTCATCACAGAATCCTGAATCTTCATAGGAATACCCCGAATGTAATGCTCGATCAGACGGTAGAGAGGAGTGAACAAATTTGGAACCATTTGGTTTAACTCGAGAAACCTCTTGTTGTAGGCTATATGATCTCCCTCTTTTTTCTTCAGGAAATAGAACTCATCTTCCAGCTTCTTAATTTCGCTTCTTGGGCAGAAACGTCTTGTCATGAGTTCTCTCAGTTGTTCCCAAGTTAGGGATACTGCGGCTTCGGCGCCTCTTCTGCCCTTTTCGGCATTCCACCAAGTGAGTGCTACCCCAAATAGGCGACCAGTAGCATAACGAACCTTACGGTCATTGGGACAGTCACAGTTGAGAAAGGTACTCTCCATTTCTTCAAACCACCGAAGGAGAGCAGTGACCCCTTCGGTTCCCTCATATTTTGAAGTGTCACATGAGTTGAAGTGCTTGTAAGTGCACTTGGTGGTGTTTGCAAGAGGGTTAGTAGCATTTTGTTCTCCTTGATTGTTTAGATTAACGGGGTTAGCAGCGAGAGCTTGCTAAACTTGAATTACGATATCAGGAATCACGGCGGCCATTTGTTGGGCTATTTGAGCAGCCATGCGTTCGCCGGATTTTCCTGATCTCCTACCTCCACGAGAGTGCCTAGAATTCATCTACAGGAACTACGTAACGAGATTATGAGTTTTACGTATAGGTTTCATGTGTGTCGCATAAAGTTTAGAAATAAAATTAAATCTCCACAAAATAAATGAGAAAAATAAATCCATTACATCCATAGGATGTCTTGGGCTTTGCTCATGTTTGGGCCCCCATATGTCCCCCATACTTGGCCTAGGTAGTCATTCGGGCCCCCATGACTACTGGGCTTTGTAGGGTTCACATTGGTTTTGGCCTGCTAACACTCGCACCACCCGAATGAAAATCATAAAACATGTTTGCTAGGTGTAAGGTCGGAAGGTATCCTGGTGTAGACACAGTGACAACTAGAAATGGGGTTAGTTCACACGACGTTTGGGTGTGGCATGCTTTGGCCTAATAGGTCCTTCATACTCTCATCGTTAGTCCCCAGGTAGGCAAACTGGTCCGTTACTTTGGATTTATACGAATGCCAATCCTAGACAGGACGTTCCGACTATCGGTACTTGTACCCTTCCAGTTCCTACATGCTCGTCGTAAAAACTCATTTTGATGAGATTTGAAAATAAAAACATCACAAATTTTGAAGAGAAAAGTAAGAAAATGTTTGAATACGTGAGAATCAAGACGTGTGTTATGACGATAATATATGCGTATGTATATATGCATGTTATATTGACAATATTTATAACACGTTGAATGTCACACAAAATCAAATAGCAATGAAAGTGCTTGCATGTAATTGTGTGTGAGAGAAGTGTAAAACAAGTAAATGTTATAAGTTTACATGTAACCAACTTAACACGTAACCAGTTAAATTTCTAACTGATTATAGTATAGGCTCTAAGGGTCTAATAACCTATCCTATATCCCTGTAGTCACTTGCTATGATACCAATCTGTCACACCCTGACCCGCAGCGGATAAGGTAGTCGGGGCATGATTGGTTTTCATCAAAGCTCATGACATTTACTATTGTAAAATTTTAATATTTATTATTTCAAATTTAAATAATGCATTCTAATCAACACATAATTCATAGAAACACAATAGTGTTCCAAACAAAGCTTGCAAATAACAGTTTATTTCCTCTAAGGCCCATGTCCTATGTGATCCGCACTTCAAACCTGTTCACCTGTATCATGTGTAAAAATAGATTTTTGGGTCAACATAAGTTGGCGAGTGAATTTATTTTATCATTGAGCAAAAGCTATGTTTAGTATTTTATAAAAATGTGCATTAACCAAATATGGGAACATAGTGTGTGTAATCTAAATCACAAACCACATCTTCAACTAATAATGTACATGTGAGCACGATAAGCGATGTGCTGCGAGATCAAGGCTCAATCAAACGGAGCCGATCTAGTATATTAGGCTACGCGACGCTCCACCTATAGGTAACGGGAACAAATGGGCCTAATGTGAGAGATTGACTGTAATGAGAATATAAACACAAAATGACAATAAACAAACAGTATCACATAGCACGTTAGATCACATAATGGTAATAGCACGAGCTTTAAAATAACGAGATAATAATAGCGACACGTGATACACCCCAAAAACGTGACAAAAAAGGGGGAAGTTGTAAGATTCACTCACAGTGGGTGCGATTACGATTCAATGAAGATTGCGCACGATTGAGTGGTTGAGATACCAAACGACGAAAATGGCTAACCTAAATATTCACATAATAATTTAGATAAAAATATATATTCTCTTTAGTTGAATTTAATATTTTTACTTAACTTATTATCTACACAATTTATTAGATAATTTAGATAAATTTTTATTGTGTTTAATACTATATTTTTATTCGCTTGAACTTATTTGCCACTAATATTATTTGGTTATATAAAAATAATATAGTTTTTGGAAAAATAATTAAAAGTTTAGTTTAATTAAAAAAATATGTTTTTCCTGAATTAAATGGGACTAAATCGCATAAACCGGTCGGATACGCAGCGTGTGAGGATCGAACTCGTGACCTCTCGTTTGCGTACACGCAGCCCGGCCAACTGGGCTGCGTGTCTAACCCGGAGTGTATAGGATTTTAATTACATTTATACATTTACTGGATCAAACCATATTCTGATTAATTAAAAAAGGTTTTGTATATTACAGGGACAATGCATATAACCGGTATCGAACCCGCGACCTTTGCTTCGTGTGTGCACACAGCCCGACCAATTGGGTTGTGTGTCTAACACGTTGGATAAAGGATTTTTATTTCTTTTATACACTCACTGTTGAGCTTCCTGAGTGGGTTTTATAAAAAGATTTCGTTAATGCAGTGAATCAGAACATGAACATTGTTCGAACCCAGGACCTTGGACTTCATATGCACACAGTCCAACCAACTGGACTGTGTGTCTAACCCGGTTTAAACACTATTTTTAATTCTTTTAATCAAAAACTCCAGTTCATCTTCTTCTTTAATTTGAACAGAAATGTGAAATCGCGATTAGTTTGATTTGCTTAACAATTCGCTTATAAATTTCTACTGATTATAAAATGATGATAAAATGAAATAGAATGGATGAAATGTATACCAAACAGAAGTTTCTCTGATTTTCCTGGCGAAGTTCCGGCGATGGTAGATTATTCTGATGTGGGTTCTGATGAACAGAGATTTGCAAGAAGATTTGGGAGTGTGTGTGCATTCTAATGGCTCCAGAACTCCCTATTTATAGATGAGAAGGGTCGCACAATTTAAGCTTCGGTTTCGGTCAATTTCGGTTATGGCGGGTTGTTAGCAATCACAACTGAATGTGGCTGACTCGTTTTTTGCGTCTATAAACATGATTGAGAAACGGCATATGTTGAAGATTGCCGGATTGTACGTAGCCGTTGCTGGGCGGCATGTTGAACCAGTTCAAAGGGAAGGAAAATAGAAATGAATATTCGATTAGATTATTTCAGATGTGAAGTTGGTGCTGCAGTGGTGTGTTGTGTATGTGTATATCTATGCGACCCGGGTTCGAGTCCTGCGGTCAGCATATATATTTTAATTTTTATTTATTATCCTTTTAGAATTATTTATATATATTATTTTATGTCTATTATTTTTATTATCTTTATTATTATTTATATTATTAATATACCAAAATCCATTAAACGATAAACATAAATTCTAAACAAAAGATCATATACTTGATTACGAAATGGAGCGGAATTTAGGACCCGTTTAATGACAGATGTTACAGTTGATGCCAGCGAGGACCTGAGCCTGTTCAAGTTATATTGCATACACGAATGGTCGATGATAGTCTTAGGTGTTAACATGGCTAGCGGTTTCTAAATTACCAAGAAGATCTAAGGTCATTCAAGATATGTTGTATACACGAATGAGTGAGGATAGTCTTTGGTTCCATTCTTCAAGCAGATGAATTGTTCTTCTTGGACTAACCGTCGTTGAATGACGATGCTTGATGATTAGGTTGCGACGGGGTCGAGCGGAGATAGCTATATATCTGTTATTATGACTGAAGAGGAAGAATGTGATTCTGATTGCGGAAGAATGTTTCTTAGATCTAATCTGTTACCATATGATCTGATTTCGATGATGATTTGCTGATTGAACAGATTACCGATTTGCTGATCATTCATTCAGGAGTATGCTTAAACATAATTACATAAATCGGGATTTCAGATTTCGTGGGTATTCATTGATTTGAAGTTTACCTTTGTGGTAATTTGAAGTTTACCGTTGTGGTAATTTGAAGTTTACCTTTGTCGTAATTTGAAGTTTCTATCAATTGTCAGTTGGGTTTTTGAAGATCAGAGGATCGAACATAGGAGGAGTGCGCTAAAATGAACACGGATGTGGTTAAAGTTGAAATGGAGATGCTACATGGATTAATTTCGAATTCGTGGTTATTCAAGAAAATTTGTTGATTAAGCAAATCAGAGAAGGTTGGGATCTGTGCAAACAAAGACCTGAAAATCAATTTATGGAGAGAATAATTTCAGGGGGAATTGGTGCTTTAATGTTGATAATGCAAACCCGAATCATCAATCAAGGGGGAATTTGTTGAAGCATTCTATGACATCGGCAAATACCTGACTGAAATTGTAGAATATTCAAACACGGCTCTCAGATTTCAAGATCAAGCTTCGACAGTGACGTCCAAGGGGGAAATTGTTGATGCACTTAATGTTCGTCACTGTGAGAATAGGCTAGATAGAGCGTGTGTTGAATATTATATAGATTAGATACGAACAGACAACTGAAGTGTGAACATTAGAGGAGCATTTATGTCACTTCGTACGAAGCAACATGCTCACTTTGTACGAGTTGGTCAATGTCTATATATAGGTGGTGTGTGTTCATTGTTTATCAAGTTTTGAAAGTTCCAAGAAGGGAACGCTGGCGGAATCTCTTCCGGATTTCGCCAGCTTAACAAGATGTATACTCTTTCGGTATGAATGAATGAAGCTTCCGCGTATTCTGTTTCTGCTCCTTTCTTAATAACATTCTACCAACCTAGTACTATCGTCTACCCAAGCTTCCGTCTAAAACCGTCGGATCCCGGACCTACAATTTTCAGTTAGAAAACCAATAATTAAACATTCATGTCAATCTTGTAAAATCTATCTCTCTCATATGACACTCGTTTGTGTTAAACACGTGTAAGTTATGACCTCACACTCTACCGACATAATTTAATGTGTCAATCTTCTAAAATCTATCTCTCTCATATGACACTCATTTGCGTTAAACACGTATAACTTATGACCTCAAACTCTACCGACATAATTTAATTGTAGATAAATCATGAGTTACGTGTGTGTAAAAGTATATATTCGAATCTGACTGATATTTATTATTGGAGAGATAGATATGTATAGTTATATAGAAATATATAAGTAGAGTTAGGTTTCGATAAAAATGGGCCTTAACATACAAACCAAGTTAATGTAAGAAGTGAAAGAAAACCTTTTTTTTAATTTGATTCTCATCTTATTAAGTAAATATTTTAGTCCCAAATCTAAAAATAAAATTATATAAATAACACTAGCACGGTAATTATAATTACCTCTACTAGAGTATATATATATATATATATATATATATATATATATATATTTAAATATTTTGCAACTAAAGATTGTATTGGTTAAGTAAATAGGAAAACAAAATAAAAAAAGGGAAATGAGATCCAATCTATTGTGTATGAAAGTAGGACTCCTCTTTTTTGACTTCCTTTTTTATTTATTTCTTTTATTTTTTAGATTATTTTATAAAAATAATGGTTAAAAATGAATTTTAATATATAAGGAAATAAATAAAAGGAAAATTGTAGAATAATGGTATGAAAAAATTAGTTTTAAATAAAGTAACGTATAGGACAGAACTCGTAAACCTGCACTCACATGTTTTTATAATAATAATATTTTTTCTATAACTATGAATGAAAGTATTTAGTTCAAGTAAATATTAGTAAGAATTTTGTATCTTATACGTTTTTTTTGTTATATGAAATTGATGTTTTAAATGGGTTATTGTGATCAAATGGGTTTCTAATATATATATAAAGAGAGAGAGGGGGGCCGGTTAACGTACAAAATGTCTGAACATACAATGTGTACGCGAGGCATTATCAACATGCGAAAATTGATTTATAACGTACGACTTTCATTTCTATATATAACATGCGACTTTCAGAAATGAGACTTCCAATAATATAACATGCGACTTTCAAGAAATGTATATACATGGGATTTAGAAATTTAATATAACATGCGAAATTTATAGCGTTAGATTTTTATAACATGCGAACTTGTCTCGCGTACGCAACGTACGTTAAGGCATATTATACGATATACTTTCTCTCTCTCTATATATATATATACACACATCATATTCAGTAAATCCCACCAATAGCAAGACTAAAGTAAGGTCTGAGGATGGTAAGATGTAGACTGCCTTGCCTTTACCCCATAGAAATAGAAAAGCTGCTTCCAGTAAGACCTCCGGCTCGATGGTAGTTTTCCATCAAGCCTTGGACATAAGACACATAACACTCAGCAATTGATACAAAAGCCGATTAGTGCATGTATATCCCTAGTCTTTCGGCTATCAATACCACCACATGATGCATGATTAACCATCCCTTGCTTTTTTTGTTATTTTCATGATATTCGTAAAATAACGTTAAAATTATTGCACTTTCACTATTGCCCCCTGAGGGCCCACACATATATGCAGTATACACGCATATCGCAAGCGATTCGATATATATATATATATATATTACTGCGATATGCGATTCGATATATATATATATATATATATATATTACTTAAAAAGTTGATGTTTACTATTTGGTTAGTTGGAGATTCTTTGTCACAACGCGTTGTGAAAAAATCTTAATTTAAATTACAATTAAAAATCTAACCAATAGTAAAAGATTATAACTAATTTCATGTGGTAATGTCTCCATTAATCTATCTTTTTTTTGGCTTATATATTTAAAATTTTCAAAAGTCATATATATTAATACAATTCTTCATTATCTTATATTCACTTTAATACAAAAAATATTCGTGAGATTCTTTTTGGGATATCTCATCAATTTGTTAATATTCTTAAACATAAACTTGTTATATCATTAAAACCTTAATAATTATTATATAACATAAATATAATAAATATAAACCTTAATAAAGCCAAACACCCCGTAAGAAAAAAGTAATACTATCATAAAGCTAATATGGATTCGTAACTCTACATAGATTTGAAAGAAAGATGAGAGCAAAGTGTCACTAATGGATGTCCTATTGAAAATGATTAAACATATTTACAAAAAGTGTTTATAAGCTAAAATTTTAGAAACATATAAAATAATTTAGAATAGCAAATAAAATCCTGTAATGAAACGGGTTTAAAAATTATCAATTAAATGGTTTTAGTTACAGAAAAATACAGTATGAGTACCATATATTTATGTTATTTGATTGTAAAAATAAAATATAACATGTATCTTGATCGTTTATATTCTTAAACACGTGTAATAGAAGCTATCAATAATTAAACATCCCTCCCAATCTTCTGAAATTTCTCACGTAACAATACAAAAATCCACCCACCCACTTTCCTCCACTCCGAACACTCCTTCCTCTTAACACACGTGTAACACATGACCTCAAACAAACACACATATTAAACCCCCCAAACACAACCTCAAACTCTCACTCCCCTCTTCACTTTCAAAATCTCTATGACCGACAAATGTCTCCACAACCGCCACCATGTCTCCTCCTCCTCCTCCTCCTCCTCCACCTTCTTCCAATCCAACCCACTCTCTCCCAACACTTCATCTACACCACCTTCAACCCCACCAACTTAACAACCAACGGCAACGCAACCATCACCACCACCGGCATCCTTAAACTCACCAACGTAAGCTCCCACACCATCGGTCACGCTCTCTACCCACACCCCATCCGTTTCAAAACACCCGACACCAAAACCGCTCTCTCATTCTCCACCGCTTTTGTCTTCTCCATCGTCCCACGGTACCGCAAACTCGGTGGTCATGGGCTTGCTTTCACCATCTCTCCGACCAAAGACTTCATCGGAGCACAACCTAGTCAATACCTCGGACTTGTCAACGTTACTTCAAACGGTTACTCATCAAACCATCTTTTTGCCATAGAGTTTGACACCGTTCAAGATCTTGAGTTTTCTGATATTAATGACAACCATGTTGGTGTGAATATCAACCGTATGAAGTCGGTTAATTCGACGAAAGCCGGGTTTTTCGTCGATGGGAATGTTACTAAACAGGATCTTTGTATACATAGCGGGAAAAAGATTCAAGCTTGGGTTGATTATGACGGTGAAAACCATCAAGTTGATGTTTATCTTTCTTTATTTTCAAACAAACCAAGAAAGGCGATCATGTCGGTTTTCTTGGATTTAACACCGGTTTTTCAAGAGTTTATGTACGTTGGGTTTTCTTCATCTACCGGTGTTCTTGCTAGCTCGCATTATGTGTTTGGTTGGAGCTTTAACATGAGTGGAAATGCAAGTTCTTTGAATGTTGATCAGTTTCCTGAACCGGTTCTGCCATTGAAAAAGAATCATAATAATAAAGGTTTCGTGTTCCGGTTTGGTACTACTTTGCTTTTGGTTTTTTGTATTTTTGTCATAATGGGTGGTGTTTATATTATCAAGAAGTTTAAGCTAATTAAGAAGACAGAAGAGGTTGAAAGTTGGGAGCTTGATTTGGGCCCACATTCATATTGTTATAGAGAGTTGAAAGAGGGTACAAAGGGGTTTAATGAGAAGTTGTTAATTGGGTTTGGTGGGTCGGGTAAGGTTTATAAAGGGGTGTGGCCGGATTCGGGGGTCGAAATCGCAGTGAAGCGGATTTCACGGCAGTCGAAACAAGGGCAGAAGGAGTTTTTGTCGGAGGTGTCAACGATTGGGCGGCTTCGGCACCGGAATTTGGTTCAGTTGTTGGGTTGGTCTAGGAATAAAGGTGAGTTGTTTTTGGTTTATGAGTTTATGGCTAATGGAAGTTTGGATAAGTGTATATATAGTGGGAATAAGCCTAACATGATTTTGAGTTGGGATCAAAGGTTTAAGGTTATAAAAGATGTGGCAAATGGGTTACTTTATTTGCATGAAGGGTGGGAACAAACTGTGGTGCATAGAGACATTAAAGCAGGAAATGTGTTGTTGGATTCTGATTTGAATGGTAAGTTAGGTGATTTCGGGTTGGCTAAGTTGTATGAGCATGGTTCGAACCCGGTAACCACTAAAGTGGTGGGCACATTGGGTTACTTGGCTCCTGAGCTAACCCGAACGGGTAAGTCCACCACGGGTTCCGATGTGTATGCATTCGGGGCTCTTTTGTTGGAAGTGGTGTGTGGTAGGAGACCCGCTGAGCTCAAGGCGTCACCGGAGGAGCTCATTTTGGTTGATTGGGTTTGGGATAAGTGGCGAGAAGGGTGTTTACTTGATGTGGTGGATTCGCGATTGAAGGGTGAGTTTAATGAGGCTGAAGTTACGATGGTTTTGAAGGTTGGGTTAATGTGTTCTAATGATGAGCCGTTGTGCAGGCCGGGTATGAGGCAGGTGATTAGGTACTTGGAGGGGGAGGTGTCCGTGCCGGAGATTGTTGGTCCGTCGTGTGATGGTGGTGAGAAGGTGGAGATTGATCAGCATGCACCTGCATTAGTGAAATTGAAGTCTTTGTGAGTTTCCGGCAAGGTTGTCCGCTGTTGGTTGATGTGTATATATACAAGGATATCATGTTGAAGGTTGATGTTTATATAAAGAAAAGGATATATGTTGATGATATATAGTTGCGTTTGATTTGATGTTATAATGTAGTTGCAATTTCTTTTTAACATAAGATTAGACTTGCACTTTCTGTGGTATGGTATAAGGGGGTTGATCAAAGTAAGAATAAGCCAAGACATAAATTAATTGTTAATTAGATTTCACCGGAATAGTTAGTTAAATCAATTCGCAATTGGTCACAATTTAAACAAACAATAGCAATAGTTAAAATTAACTTTTAAACAAAAGGTGTAATCCAAATCAAATTCTTCAATACATCATGTAAAATGATATACAAAGTACTATTGAAAGTACAATTTGATGATAATCCAAGACATAAAAGTATAACCGATTCTAAAGCCAACTCTCTAGCTATGGAACAAAGGGGGAAGCAAATTTCTTGAGAAAGTTGCACACACAAGTTCACGCACTGAAATCGCAACTAATGGTTTTATGCTAAGCAACAAATCCAGGGAGTTGACTAATAGTGAATTCAGTGCGAACTTGTGTTTGCAATTCGTTGCGCAGCATCTTCGCAACGGATGAATCTTCATCGAGAGACAGAAATATCTGGACTAAAGGTTTTAAGAAAGGACAAACCAAATAGGCCCGAAGAATGTGTGGGCCGGGCAAACCAATTGACTTTGCTGGTTTGGCCTGTTTTTAGCTGTTTGGACCGAAATTTTAATCATTAAGTTATACAGAATTTAAATTAATAATAATGTTCATGATTATAATAATAACTGTAAATACCAAAATTGAGTGTTAAACCATCATTTTGCTTCAAACTTTATATCTCCTGTTCCAGGCTTAAACCGGAATAAACCGTGTAAATCAGTGAAACAGGTCATAATCATGAATACATAATAGGCGTCACCACAACGGCCACCACCTCTTCCCCATTAAACACCACCGTTTCAGGGTGTTTGCTCGCTACCCGCTTCCAAGAAGCATTCAGACATGCAATTTAACATGAAATCCCACAAAGAAAACAATCAAGTAGACGATAAAACAAGTCACAAAACAAAGTTTGCCAGCTTGAACATAATATCATTAAAATCCATACAAAAGGAAACGAAAACTCAGGCAAACACATAATACGCCATAAGGCTCTGCTGCACCCGGCTATATATTTGTACAGTCACGACAACCACCACATACACAAACAGACTTCGGTTACATTCTCTGCATCGGGGGGCGGCCTCGGGTGTGTTTCACCCCTGAGCCTTAGCTAAAAGACTCGAGTCCTAGGTATACATATATTATATCCTTAAAAACTAACAATGTACATGTCTTATAGCTACAGCCCGTTTTTCATTTGCAAATCACTCAGCTGGATGTTTAAAACGAACCAAAAAACACAACCATTGAAAAGCCGGACTCTCAGTTAGCTGTACAACTCTCCAAATCACGTTACATTAAGTAGTAGTGCCGCTTGCAGCAGAGGCGGCAGCGGCATATCCAGCCATCGCCCCGATCCTCCTTTCTGAAAAGTCATCAGACAAGCGTTTTAGAAAACCGAAATGTTTAACTTAAGAACAGATTACAACAAATATCATCACAATTTGAAAGTAATAATTCACATGTTATCACGGATCTTTTTGACCCAAGTTTAAATTATCTGATTATCAAGATAGGTCATGGAAGTTTAATGTTGTTATACATTTGAAGAACAGAAATTTGAACGAAAAAAAAAAAAAGTTATTTGACCCTTAAAAGATGAAAGTTAAAGGAGAATGTACCTCCAGCAGCAACAAGTTTCTCAACACGGGCAACTATATGCTTTCCATAAGTATATTTCTTGAGGGCATTTAAATGAACCTTGATACGATTAAGAATCATCTCAAGTTGCTGGTCGTCGCATGTTTCTAGAACTTTCTGCACAACATAGTTGGCAAACTGATCCTTCATCATCACCTGACATCACAAAACGAGCCACAATGAGGACATAACTATAAATAAATAATGATTTTTTTATTCATTCAGAAGACTAACCTGAAGCGGTTCATTTTCATCAGTGGTGCCTAGCATTTCGGTCACAAGGGTCTGGCGTTGTTCCGGTGTACCAAAAGTCAAACATTTCTCAACAACATTTGAGGCAAATTTCTGTTGACTCATCTGAACTATCTGCCCGGTTAGTTGATCTATAATACACTTGCGTTCATGCGGCTTTCCATGTTCCAGTACATGCTGTTAAAATACCAATAGTAATCAGAACCAGACCAGAAGATTGGGTATCATTAGTCATTTTTTATACGAATCATACTTATTACTGTCAACACATTTGTCCAGTCCCTCACTTAGCCACCATTTGATTTAACCCATTCGATACAAAACTCATCCCAAAATGATCCATTCATAACAGATCGAAAAATCAACCTATCACTCACCTTAATATATAATAATGAAAAGTAACACAAGACTTGAATCTAGTGCACAAAGTAACAAAACAGAGTACGCTTTCCCTTCTTTTAAAAAAAAATCACAACGTAATTGGACTCCATTCATAACCTACTTTACCAAAAGTCAAGTTCTTTTTTAAATTTATGAAGTTATTAGTGTTGCGGCGGCGTAAAAAGTTGAAGTAACTCAAACTTATACCGTCAAATATTTGACCCGAATTGTTTTCGAACAAAACTTACGTCAAAACGTAGACCAACTGAAATCGCAAATGAAAATAGGCACGAATACGTATTATAATTGACATGACTCATTACTGAGAAAATTTACGTCGAAGCGTAAATCAACTTGGATTATAACGAAACTACTTAAAAATTAACACGTAGGAAAAAGGTGTATTTTTACGTTAAAGAATGGTACCACGCGTTGCAGCGGAGTCGAAACGTAAAGTAACTCGAATTTATACCGCCTAATGAAAACGTATTATAGTTGACCCGACTTGTTTCCAAACAAAATGTTGACCAACCAAAAGCATACATAAAAATAAGCATGAAAACATATTATATTTGACCAATGTGCATAAAAATAAGCATGTAAAACTCGAGGGGGTCAAAATGACATTTTACAAAGAGTTTAGAAAGCTAAGGGGGTGTAAGTGGCAATGCTAAAAGTTGAAGGGTTAAATACACAAAAAAACCATGGGTTGGACGGCATTGTTGTCAATTTGGCAAAGAAAAACAATAAAAATAGAGGTTGTGTCTTAGGTACTAAGACGCCCTCTTTTGTTATATGAAGAACAAGAATAAGAATTTTTAATCTATATAAAAAATTCCTACAATCAGGTGCTATTATTCATTAAAGAAATGATATGATGTTCTGAAATCATGCAAAATTTCTAAAACGTACATATAATTCCAACAACATACCTGAACAACATAATTTCCATATTGATCTTGGGCCAGCATATTGATAGACTTCAAGATTTCGTCCATCACTACGCTTTGTGTTTTAGGGTCATGACAGTGCTCCAAAACTCTCTGTTACACAAAATATTGAAAAAGAAAATTAAATCGTTTTTTATCAAGTCAAATAAATCAGTCACCCCACACACGAATATTAAAAATATTTTTTTTACCTGTATGACACGACAACCATATGGATGGGTTGACAATGTTACAACTTGATCATAAAAAGTAGAGATTATAAAATGAATAGCATTTTCTGGTACACATTCAATACACTTTTGAATAACATGATTGCCATTTTGATCACGTACACAACGCATCACGTGACCATCAAGCTCCGTAACCATCTTTGTTTGTTGGTCAAGGTCAACAACCTCGATAGCCTAAAAGAAACAAAGTCAAAAAGCATTTGATCAAATAAATAGAAACTCGAATATATTAATACACGTTACTAAATTTTATAGTTTATAGTGTGCAATATAATATAAACGCCACCTAAACCACCAATGTTTCTGTCAACTGAAGGTTTGCCAATTTCACAAAACCAAAATGTTCAATCTACCTTTTGGATGACCCGACAACCATACATCTGAAGACTAAGTGTTAGAACATGACCGGTGAGCTGGTCAGCCAATTCTCGTATCTGAGTAGCACTTCCATGTTCAAAAAACTACATGCGTTGAAAGGTAATGAAAAATTAATAATGATTAATTTATTCAATTATTCCACAACACAAGGAAACGTTTATACAAACATGCATACTCTTACCTTCTGGACGACATAATTGCCGAATACATCAGTCATTAGTGAGTACGCTTGAGGCATAATTTCAATAAACACCATGTCTTTCTCTTCTGTTGTAGCGGTTTCAAGCTTTTGTTGAATAAAACGACTTCCAAATTGATCCGCACTACCCAAACAACATTTTGAGTGTAATAATCATATAGTCAAATGCTTGAATAATAATTAAAATTAGATTATGAAAGAAATTAAGTACCTGAATTCAACAACATGCCCCGCAATTTCCAAGAGCTCAAAACACTTGGTTTTATTGCTCTTGAACTCGTCTAGCAAAGAAGACACAAAACTTTCACCCACTATATTACGTATCCCGGAAGGAAACCGCAGGCTCCGGTCACCATGTCGAGCCGGACTACCAGGCCCAAAAGCAGAGTTCGGGAGAAGCGGGCTGCCCAATGGGCTTCCAGGATACGACATCCCAAGCCCATAACTAGGGCTTCCATAGTAACCATGATTAAGACCATACTGAGACTTTTGTGGAGATAGCAGACCCGCTAGGTAAGCTTTCTGAATCGCTAGTAGTTCCCGATCGATTGTTGCGTCATTCAACGCCGATATATATTCACTGGATCTTAAGTTTTGAAGATACAACGGGTCCATAAGTCTAGTAGGTTCTAAACCAAACCCACCTCTCATTCCTCTAGAATCCATGGCGGAAACACCCATTGCTGCCGCCACAGCGCCGTTGTCATATAAAGGCGGTAAAATTTGGTTTGCCATCATAGTTGGTGAAGCAGGATTCATCATATAACCGCCACCGGCACCCCCTAGACCGTAAAAAGACGAACTTGGAGTATCAAGATTCTGATATCGAGAAGGAGAGTTTCCTGAACCATTGGTGGCCATGGGCCCATTCATGTATGAATTTACAGGTGACCCCTGACCAATTCTAGGCCCGCCACTTTTTCCCATATATTGATTCGACCCTTTGGCCAAGTGAGCAGCGTTTTGAGCCCGAGCCCGTAACTGCGTCTCTTCATCCACCATACCATTATTCAAAAGAGTCAAATTGGAGAAATCAGATGCTAGATCTGAAGGCACCAGTGGGCTAGCCGATCGAGCCATAAGCTGTGGATCAGGGGTGTTGCTTCTAGACATAGATCCGAGAGCCGATGCAGATGGCATCCCCTGAAGATGCCCAAAATGGGAATCAGAAAAGTCAACATTTTCATCGAAAGCGTTACGGCTAGCCGGACGAGACGGTTGCCTAGAACCAGAAGCAGCCTGACTCATATCATCCTATATCCAATAACCAATACCATACACAAAAAATTAACACACAAATCATATGAGCAAATACAATGTAACATCTAAAGATATCAACTTTTATAACAATTTAAACAAACTTGTTAATTATAAACAAAATTTATAACCTGAATGATCTCAGCAATGCTCTTTTGCCTACTCCCTAAACCCAAACCCGGTAACCCGATAAGCCCGTTACCGCCCCATTCCGCCATACCCTGCGCCTTTCCACTACCCTCACTATCTTTCTTGACTTTCCTCGTATCCCCAATAGCAGACCCCCCACCCCCACCCTGCAACCGCTGCGAAAACCGCCAATCATCCTTATTTAAAAGCGGTGGGGGTAACCTAGGGTTGAGATTAACATTAGCATGATAATAGTCAACATAAGCTGGATCAGACCTTAACTCTTGTTCCGAAATGCCACCGTCAAACAACCCTGCGACAGCATTCAACGATCCTTCAACGGTGGGTGGTGCAGACCCACTTCGGTACATATTAATCTCCATCTCATGATCACTGCTACTCATCCGCTTCAGCATCCCTAACTCCTCGTTGCTTGATCGCATTCCGATATCCGACATCATCTTTGAATAACTATCAGTCATCATCGTACCCTTTGTACCAAATAAAAAAAAATAAAAGTAAAACTTCAACTAAAGTAA
Source organism: Scalesia atractyloides (assembly GCA_947069175.1). Lineage (NCBI taxonomy): Eukaryota > Viridiplantae > Streptophyta > Magnoliopsida > Asterales > Asteraceae > Scalesia > Scalesia atractyloides. Next base: position 20,610,893 of record CAMTDV010000012.1, on the reverse strand, counting down.
TATGATCTTTACAGGCTTTGGGGTTAAATTTCACTTGATGATAATCTGGTAAGATAATATAAACAAGTTATTTCATCAAATTGTAGGATAAAATCAATTAAACTCTGTGGGGATGTTTATAATGAAAAAAGTTGTGTAATTGTGGCCATTTTCTTCTTCTTCTTCTTTAGTAGTAAAGGATTTGATCGATTGAGGGTTTGGAAGAGGAGAGTAAACAAGAGAGTTGGGGAGTGATGATAAGCACGAGCGTGGAGTGATATGGACCGTTGGATTAAGGGTGCTGACGGCATAGATCAGATTATACGGTGGGAACCTAGGGTTTTGCTTTCTATTTTTTATTTTTGAGTATAAAACATAAACTAACTTATCCGTACGTATTATGTTAAGTCCATCGTACTTTTCATTTTATTTTTTCTATAAAAAAACTATATATTTCTTTTGTATTAAAATCTATAAATTTTGTATAAGATAAAGATGTTCTACAAATTTTTGTATTAAAATCTATAAACGATAAAGATGTTCTACAAAAACTTGAAGTGATGGTTTGTTAATTATTAAATTGATCAAATTAAGATGTTAGAACTCTTTTTGTAAAAGATATTAATGTCATTTACTAGCAGTTGAACAATTTATTTAATAGAATTTAATAGTTAACAAGTCGTTGTTTTGAGAAAATTCACAAGTGCATGCTACACAAGTTCTCTGTAGAATATTAAAATTGTTTATTGTTTTCGTCGTACATACAAGTCGAGGAAATTTAACAGATTAAAATTCAGTTGACAAACTTTTATTACGAAGCAAAAAGCTTGAGACTGTAACACCCAAAAATGGATTTGATAATTAATCATGTTAATTTTAATGAGCGGATAAAATACCGTTAATGGTAAAGGTTAACCTAATAAACATTATGATTTAATTAAATAAACCTAATGTTAAATAAAAGATAAATAAATGCTTTAGTAAATAAAGTTTATAAAAAGCCCGGGTTATCAGAAGTTAAAAATAAGACGGGTTATAACTTCCCCAAACTTACTAAATTAACTAGGAATGTTTAACCTAGTTAACAAGAGTTAATATTGGTGGAACTAAGTAGGTTGGGGCCTAACAAACCAAAGGGACTAAAGTTGGTTAAGTGTGAAAGTTGCTTTGTGAAAATTTGAAAGGAAAATAAAAACTCAGGTTTGGGGGTGTGTGTGTATGAACGAGATTGAAAGAAAGAGATGAAGTTCATCTCCAAAAGCCCAAAAACACAAAATCAATGGATTGGAGGTGAAATCCAAGTGGTTTCACTTCCATGTTTGATGATTTTAGTTTCTAACATCATCTACACCTAAGGTATATGATGAATTTGTATAAAATGAGTTTTATGTTAAGTGGGTTATTGATTATATTCTAAATTGATGATGTATGAGTGTTCATAATCATCATACTTGTATGTATATGTAAGATACTTGAACAAATTAGAAATTTGAGTAAGTGTCATACATGACATAGAATGGGTTTTGATGAAATGATGAAATTAAGGTAGTAATAGTGTTATAAACACCATGTTTACTAGGTTGTGTGAAGAACTTGAATAGTTTAGATGTTCGGATGAATATCTAGTAATATGATGAAATAGGTTTTACATAGAGATGAAACAGCATAATAAATGAATGAGCTAGTATTGATAATTGAAAGCTAAGTTAACTTGATGTTAATAGTCGCTCGAACTTGTCAAAGTGAAAGAAATGAGATGAACTAGGTTGGTAATTTAGTTAAATGGTAGTCTAAAAATAATGCCTACCAAGTATTTGATAAAATGCCTAGATGAGTTCATTAAACTGTTAGTGCATTGCATATGTCAATAGGCAGTTGACTTTTAAAAGTCAAACTGACCTATTATAAGATCAGATAGTTATTTTGAGATAAAATCCGTAAGGTGGGATAGTCGAGATAAATGATGACTAATCTAACCATCTTGCGAATGATAGTTTGACGCTTGACAAGCTAGGTGGAAGCTTGGGAAGAAACGGGTCAAACGGATCAGATAGTAATTTTGAGATAAAATCCGTAAGGTGGGATAGTCGAGATAAATGATGACTAATCTAACCATCTTGCGAATGATAGTTTGACGCTTGACAAGCTAGGTGGAAGCTTGGGAAGAAACGGGTCAAACGGATCAAATACGCGAGAAAAGCATAATCGGATGCAAGGTAAGTAAAACTTACATCTTTTAAGTAGAACAACTACTTATGTATTGGTTAAAAATAAAGTGATTTATTATTTGAAATGAAATATTGAAATATGACGTTCCGACGCGAATCGATACGGGTTGGAATAAGTGAAAATGGTAAGAAACCATATTTGATGATAAAAGGGTAAAACGGTAATTGGTCATATATTGACGAATAAACAAGGAGTTTTGAAAAGATACCCTATGGCATAAGCCATAATGAGTCAAACAAATAAAGAAATGACTTTTAAGTAATGTGGTCACATGGTGTAAACCAAAAAGGGGTAAACAGGTGAGATGATAAATAAATACCATCTCACAATACATAATGTTTGATCATCCTAATACAATAGGGGTAAATCAAGAGGTGAGTAAAATGGTCATTTAGACCAAACGGGTCAAATAGTGGTGTTATCACCATTTGACAATAATGACTAATAGTTGCTCCTTGAGTTTTGTGCTCACGGGAAGGATAGCGTGTGGCTTGCTTTGCTTTTAATTAGCAACTAATAAAATACAAGGTATTGAAAATGGGTCAACGCTTTGACCCGAGCCAGGTATGTGTAATTGGTCAAACTCTCAATGAGAACTTAGAGTCTGATAAGAGTTAAACGAGTCATGAGTGAACATTGGATAACCTAAAGTGAGGTATATCTAATAATTTAAATTGGAAATATTATGTTTTTAGGAACATAATGATTTTATGCGGAACATGGGCTAAAAGTGCATGCTTGGTCAAAACAAGCTTTTAAATGTCCTTTGTAGTTAAAAGGACTAATATTGATCAAAACGCCCTAGATCGATGAAATGGGCAAACGTCCCTTAAGGGTAGTTTAAAGGTGAGTTTTATATTTTGGTAGACCTTTTTGGTAGTGTAAAAGTGAAGGGTATAAGTCTTTTTGGCTTAATGCCTCCTAACGGGTCATTTTTGTAAATTTCCAAACTGAAGGGTAGAATTGAGATATATTGATTTTACTATAATAATCCACCGTAAAAATAGTTATGGTGAAAGATAAATAGAAATCCAAGTGTGGAAATAGGAGGTATGGAAAGAATGGGTGAGATTTGAGTTTAGTGCTCAAATCTTGAAATGGGATGAATAAATTTGCGCATAAACCGGGTAATGGCGGGGTGCTTAGTTAAAGGAAAGAATCTGGGTTAAGGATTTTGGGTTAATTACATAGATAAATGTTTTATGGACATTTAGAAAACAAGTTTCAAGTGAAACGCATAAGTATTCAAGAAGTTACAGAGGTTTTCGTATAAAAGGGGCAAGTTGGAGAAACCTGCAGCAACCTACCATAAGCTACAGTGGCCTGCCGTAGCTTACGGCAGGCAGCTGCTGATCGATATAGAACTTTTGTGCCACGTACAGAGCCGTTGCCTATGGCGGGCGTTTGTCAAAATCATTGTTTTGCATTATTTTTAGTATTCGGGCTTAAATAGAATAGTTATAAACTCACATAACTAATGTATTTGATGATTTTGTGACCCATGTTGCTTACCAAGGAAAAATGAATGTTGATCAAGTCACGTAGCAAACCGAATACAAACTAAGAACCAACGATTCCACATTTAGATTTTTGGACTATAAACATTAAAGTAAATTGTCGTTTTTTACGAATACACTACCGAACGAACGAAGTTTTAATTAATTTGGTTTTGGGAACGAATATGCATTTATAGATACATATATAAATGCTAGAATTTAAAATTTTGACTTCATATGTGAGACGGGTCTTACAAAAACAAGCAAGACACTCGTTTGTTCACGCTAGTGTAGCCCTAGAGACGTAAAGCACTTAAAAAGCACATGTTTGGGACAAGCAAGGCATACGTCTATTTATGCGGGTGCAACCCATAAAAAAGTTGGGCCCAACACACATCAAAAAGTTAAAATGAATAAATAAAAAACCCGGATTGGGTATTCCCAAAATTTTATATTTGTAGAAGATTATGCTCGGTGATCTTTTGTTGTTCATTCTTGATGTACTTAAATTAAATATGGAGTAAAAGTTTCAGTGGTTGTAACCACTTGAGTCCAAAATCAAAAAAATTCATGCTCTGAGGACCATAATTCTCATTTTGTAACCTTTAGAGTCCAAATTTTTAACACCATTAGAATTATTATGTTAACTGTTGTCAAATGATCTTATATTATTATTATTATTATTATTATTATTATTATTATTATTATTATTATTATTATTATTATTATTATTATCTCTCTCAACCACACCTCCACAACCATCATCACCGTACCATTACTTCCACAATTACCACCACCGCAACACCTCCACCTCTGTTGCACCGAAAATGTGGATTCGGATCGGTTTTCGGGTACCGGAGCTTCAATCATACTGAAGCTTTCACCACTACCGTATCCCGCTTACAACCACTACCCTCTTCATCTCTATCCTCATCATTCCACCACCACTGTACCCTACCCACCCTCTCCCACCACTCGCATCCCATCTACACTCTTCAGATCTTAGTTTCAAACCCACCACCATCTTATTCGCCGCATCAGATCTAACCCATATTGGTTTGGGTTTGGGTGTGAAAATCATGTCCAAGAAACGTGTATGGGAACTCTGCAATAAGTAGACGTACCCTCGTTTTTCTGGTCGATGTATATTTTTTACAGTCGCAAGTTTCTAGGCTTCGACGGTAAGCTAGACTCCGGCATAGGGAGGGGGCGGGTTGGGTTCTGACCGAAAAAGATTGTCGGAATCTCTGCAAAATCCCAAATCTAGCGGGTGCAATGTCACACCCCGGCTTTCACAGCCAAATCCAAACACCGGTGGGGCCGGGTGGGGAATATCATGATGTAAGTTGATATTATCATGGTCAATTAAACACAGCACAGCGGAAGTCTTGGAGTTAAATTACTATTACAAACCAAATGTTCAAAGTTCAAAAATAAATAATATACAGACGGCTCGTAATAGAAGATCCACATGCGGATCGTAAAATGTACAAAAGTGTATAACAAACTTTGGGCAGATCTAGGATTTGCAAGATCCTCTCACTACCGAGCAGCTTCCAACCTATTTTCGTATTGTACCTGCAAGCTTAGTCTTTTGAAAAATACATCAGCTTTCATTGGTAAATACACCAAACTGACTCATTTTGAAAATATTTTAAAAATGTTTTAAGTGCACATTGGCACAAAATCTTTTATAACTTGGGAAAGTCAGCCTTGTAACCTTGTTAAGAAATTCACATGTTTGTCCATACATATAAGGCCCGGTACGGAGACCGAGCCATGATTAACGTACTCACCACTTAAGAACTCACGAAGGAGTTATCCCTAACCTTGTGGGTAAAGTTTTTTAGCATGAGCGCTTGCCGGGTGTATGCCTACACCCCACGCTTAGGTCGTGGCCATTATCTAATGTAATGAGCCGAGGATATCCAGGACACGGTAGTTAACCCCCGATGTTTAAGTTATCAAACAAAACTGATTAAATGGAATATGCGGATTTACTAGCCACAATCCGGCATTCGATTGATCCCATTTCCGACCAAGCGGTAATAGTTTACCGTAACCCAAGCCCGTATAGAAGAAATAAGTCGATAGTAATTACCAGAGCTAGTCTTCGTTTAAACGCAAGATTTAATAACTCAGCCGTACACAAAATGAACTAAGTGAAGATAGCATTTACCGGAAGGCTCTAGTCTGGATTATGGCATAAGCTAACCAATTAAATGCTAACGTTTTATATAAGTCATAGACTTAGACCGACTAGCGTACATGATCAATAACAGTAAAATACGCTAGATTAAGCAATGACCAGATAGAGTGTAGTTTAGACCCGACAAGTACTTTGACTTGTATAATATGGGTAAACCATAAACATTCTGGATTTTGAGACTTAATATGACAAGGTTAAACCCGCTTCGGTTAATTTCCGTAAACTAGTTACAATATACTTAACCATACGCATATCAGCGATATTGGGTAACAGATAAGTCATGGACAAGTTATATATACCATTATACTTTAAATAAGTTGTAATATCAGTAGGATATCAACTTACATGTCCGTTAAGGTTTTAAAATGAAGTATGCCTCATAAGGGCGTTTCGGTAATTATATACCGAATAAAAGGAACTTGAATATATTTTAATGTTACAATCATAAGTATTCTTGAAAAATAATTAGTTTATGATATAATATCAGTAGGAACATAATAGTATGTGTAATTTATCATTTATGACCAAACCATGCACCGAATGGGCATTTTGGTCATTTTACACATAGTTTTATAATTTATTTAGGATTCTGAGTTCATATCATATACCTACTGTAAAAATATTTAAAATAAGTTTTAAAATCAGTAGGTAACAAGTCTTGGTTGGTAAATATGGTTTAAGACCATACTATGCGCCGAAATGACGCTTATGTCGTAAAATGACGATTTGCCGATGTTTAATGAAAACTGATGTTAAAATAAGGTTTATATGTTTTAGATATGTTATTTAATATAACATATCAGTAGGTAAAAGATTTGATATGAAAAGGTGATGTTCTAAAAGTAGTTAATTAAAAACAAATCAAACTAACCTAATTCTAGACTCAAATTAAACTCTAGACTCCTAAACTATACTAAACTACTAACCGGCAAGTGGACCGATCGATTGTATAATAGCATTAAGCAAGTCCGGATTATCGAACCCACAAGACTCTCTAATTACTATGACCACTTAACTTAGACTCAATTAAACACTTTGTATATTTTAAGGGGAGGTTTGCTACTAATTCTAAATTATCAATTAAACTAAAACTACTAAACTGGAACAAATCAAACTATGAAATTTTTAGGAATTTGAGAATTAAATCAGAGAATAATGAACTAGTCACCTAGGTTGGATTTTTAGACTACTACTCATTTAATTTGATAATAACTCATTAGGTTGAATGTTTTACCGGGATCTTGAAATATTAAATCCTAGGTTTACCGAACAGAACCCCCGACCCTTCTCAGGAAGACACCTATGATAACTACAATTATTATTTGCTTACCGGTCCTAAAGATTTCTTTTCAGTTATCTTTTAATTCAGTAAAATGTCTAATTATTTAACTACTTCTCAATAATTAACCTAGACCAACTACAACTTCTAGTTTAGCTTAACTGACCTAATTATGAAAAGTAAATTAGATTTGGGAATTTCTCAAAACCTAAACCTAACAATTTAATTCAGCCAACTAGTTGTTATTTCTCAATAACCAGGTATAATGACAAAACTGATTTTATATTTCATTCAATTGTTTTCCTGGTTTTATTGGCCAATTTACCGACAACTTCCCGAATCCCTAAAAACACGAAAAAGCAATACAAACCTATTCTATGGAAGACATCCACCTAGATTCATGTAAAACAGTCAAACAATCATAAATCAATCAATATCATGTGAATACACTAAACTAGATAATTAAAGTTGTGAACTTTACCAATTAAACATTCAAACCAAAATTAAACTAAAATAAATCAAACTTTCATAAAATCCATCATCCAAACCTAGGTAACTGAATCAAATCTAGCAAGTATCATGTTTGAAAAACTAATTAAACAAGGTTTAGAACAAGAATACATAATTAAGTAAACAAAGGAGTAAAAAGCTCAAGAATGTCGAGATAAAACCGTTAAAAACTCCTGCCTCAAAACTCCTTGATCACCCGTACGATTCTTGCAGCCTAGATCTTCTTCTCCTAGCTCAAAATCTCCGGAAAGATTGCTCCAAAAGCCCTAGGTTCGTCCAAGTTAGTCCCAAGATGTGTTTAACTTCAGTAACGATTCAATAAATAACAAACAAGTCCAAAGTCAACTTTGTTACGAAACTTTCTTAATAAAACACCCTCTCGGCGGCCGCGAGAGGGTTAAAAGCTACCAGTCACGCCCCGCGACCGAGTGGTGGTCCCGGAGATAATTATCACCCTCTTGCGCCTCGCGAGAGGGATATGGCCTGCCGGTCGCGGCCCGCCAGAGGGTTGAAAACCCCTAATTACGTTTCGTTTCCTCTTTTTCGATCCAATCACGTCCCGACTCGGTTCTACTTACCATTTTAGCTCGTTTTCCCCATCCTTCCAACCGTTTTCACGAACCAAGACCTGCAAAACGCATTTGAATTAAAAGTAGATAAATTCCTGACAAACCGAAACGAAAACATGCTAAAATTATACAAACTCTACATGATAAATGGATGTATTATTCAATACATCAAAAGGTATGATTAAAACCGTTTTATGAGCCACAACGTCATTTGTCGATGTAATACAAGGACTTGTTCATAAACTCAGTTTATAATCTGATTTGATATCCCAAATAATCATACTTATGATATTACATCAGTAGGTAATTCATTTTCAAGTTCATTATTGTTTAAACCTTATTTTTCATAAAAAGAGCATTTTTGTCAAAATGGCATAATTATGGAACTTGTGCATAAACTCATATTCTGCTATGATCATGTAATACAACCTCAGGGGGTTATGCTACATTATATTACGATCATAATGCAACCTTATATCAGTAGCTAACTAATCTAAATCGGGTCAGAATCGAAAGTCAAAACAGAAGTCAAACTTCGCGACTTTCGGTTGCGAACCGACCCTAGAACTGAAATTGACAAGCCGAGCATGTTCTTACATGTTCTAATAATTATTACCAACTTGTTTAAGTGTCAAAACATGTTTCATAACACATATAAGCTCAGATTATAACATTTCCGAAAATGGCCCGTTTGACTTTTTAATATTTAAACTTTGACCCCTCAATTGGTCTAGCAAACGTGATCCTCAGGAGGTGCCCTTAATCGGGATTAACACCTACCTTATTATGATCACTTAGCCATGTTCGTTACGAACAATGGCTGGACCATAATGGTCTTAACCGAAAGTCAAGGCGTTTTCCATATAACGCTTGACTTTTCGCTATAAAAGCCTATAAACGAAAATGCAAGAGGAAGGAACACTTACAAGTGATTCCTAGGATGCAATAGGAACTAAGTTGGATGCTCCTTTCAGTTAGGAACTTCCAGAGGAGGAAGATAGAGTGATGAATGAGAAAGGTGCAAGTTCAAATGGTGAACCTCGACACCTATTTATAGTTGGAGAGCTTGAAGGAGATGATGTCAGGTGTTAAGGGGTGTTAGAGGGAGCTTACAAGTGTCCTAAAACGTGGTATAGCTGTTTGGAAGTCCCTTGTTTCTAATCAAATGGTTTTTAGTCTTATGTGTGGAGGCCAAGCAAATTTTGTGCAGACACAGGCCTCTCGTGCCCCGCGAGAGGCCAGGCCCATGCCTCTCGCCCCCGCGAGCGCCCCATGGCCTGTTTCAAAGTTTGTCACATTTAGCCCCTCAACTTATAAAACCTCCTAAAACACCTTTATAGCATATTTAGCCCTCCATAACCAATATTTGGTGTACCCGGGAGTATGCTCGGACATTGTCGAGCTCTCGGTTCGTTAAAAGGTCACTCAGAGGTATAAATTAGCATGTTGACTTTTAACCCCTCCATTATCCAACTTTCACATATTTACAGAATTAACCTCTCTCGTCCAACAAGTGGCACGTATGAGAGTTAGGACTTCGTAAAAGATCACTCAGAGGCTCATTATAAGCATGTTGACTCCGATGTCACTCAGAGGCTGGGCATGTTGACACAACGGTCACTTAGAGGCCAAATTTAAGCATGTTGACACAACGGTCACTTAGAGGCCAAATTTAAGCATGTTGACACAACGGTCACTCAGAGGCTATGTTTAAAGCATGTTGACACTAATGGTCCTCAAGGCTCGGTTTATGCATGTACACATCAGAAGGTCACTCAGAGGCTTCATTTAAGCATGTTAACACCTTTAGTCCTTATTAGTCCATAATGGACTTATTATAAAAGTAATGGCACGTCTCACTATACTATTGGACACGATTTTTACGAGGTGTTACATGTAGTGTCTTCGAAAGGTTGTACAATGGTGAAGGAGTTGAATGTTGAGGCTGATTTAGGGATGGTGGTGGATGAGTGGTGGGGAAGGCGGTGATGCAATGGTGGTTGTGCGAAGATAGGGATGCGGTGGTAGGTGGGTGGTGGCAAGTGGACGTGTTTTGGTGGGGAAAATAAATGTCTGTATATATATGATTATATGTATTAATAAAAAAATTGGTAAAAATATTTTGTATATACATTATGCATTAAAGTATTTTACCTATATGTAAAATGACTAAAGTATCCTTGTACTTAACTGACTTGGCTAACGATATTACAAATCTAGACTCCGGTGATTACAAATTGAAAAACCAGGTACTAAAATGTAGGGGTGCAAATGAGCCGAGCGGCTCGCGATCTACTCGAGATCGGCTCGAGAAAAAGCTCGAAACGAACCGAGCCTTATCAAGTCCGAGCCGAGCTTGAGCCTAAAATAAAGCTCGTTTGTTTATCGACCCCGAGCTCGAGCCTCGCGTGTGAAGCTTGTTAGGCTCGTCGAGCCTTAGTGTAAACGAGTCGAGCCGAGCTTACTTAAACTTGTTCACAAGTCGACCTCGAACCTAAAATTAAGCTTGTTTAGTAAACGAGACCGAGCTTTACTTATTGAGCTTGCGAGCCTAAAAAGTATATTATTTTTATTTAACATATTAATTAATAGATAATAAACGAGCCGCGCCCAAACCGAGCTCGAGCTTAAGAAAATACAACGAGCCGAGCTCGAGCCCGAACTCTCATAAGTTAATAGAGATCGAGCTCAACTCGTTTGCACCGCTACTCAAATGTTAAGCTTTATAATTTTAAACTCGTTAAAATCACTAAAACAAAAGGAATCTAGAGTTAAAAAGTAATTTACTTCCCTGAACTTACCCACTTGCAAAAAATTAAATATTGTGAGTAAAGAAATTAGAATCTTGGTTGCCTTTGGATTGATGATGTTTTTGGTTGGTGAATTGAAGAAGGTGTCCGGTTAAAATGAGCAGCGTTTGTTTGGTGACTATGCAACCGTTTCATACGGCTACTGCTTCCGCTTTGATGACCTCTATGCTCACTGTTTCGAGCATGGGTGGTTATGCTTGGCTTCCTCAAGGTATAATGAGCTCTTTGCTTTTGATTTCTGCTCTCTGATCTGACTATATGATTTTTTTTAAAAGTAAATTAGGGTTATTGCTATCCAATTGCAATGTTCTGTTATCTGGTTAAGGTTCTGTGATTGAATTATGATGATGTCTTGTTGTGTGTTTTTTGATATTTTTTGAATGTGTATGTATGTGGTAGCAATAGTTGTCTGGTTAAAGGCGCACATGTCCGTCGGTTGAAGCAAGGCACATGTTTGTTTATGTGTAAAAGAAGCACATGCTCGATGCATGTTTGTTCAGGTTGTTGCAGCCATGCTTTCGTCCGCTCCAGGTCATTTTTTCGGTGCTTTAGATTGGTTAGTGACGGTTTTGGCTGATTCAGACCGTTTGAAACTAGTTTGGCCAGTTCCGAGCGTCTAGGCGCACGCCTTTGATAACATAGACACAGAATATGATAATATGGGAGAAGATTAAACGGGCACGCTTTTGATAACATAGACACAAAATATGGTGAAGACTAAACGAGAGGTACCATAGATATTTCATAGGTTCTTAGGTATTATTGTGTTTAAGGTATAACATTAATTAGCATGAATGATAGTAAGAATGGTAATTTTGTTCAAGTTTTTGAACATCAGGTTGCATCAAATAGTGTAGGATGTGTTTTTCACTCGTGTGAAATATAATGCTAGACCCTGCTGTGCTGCAAATGCAACCCATCTTGGGTTTCCAGTTTCACCTGGTGATTTTTAGGAAACCTTGAAACTTATTTTGTAGCTATATATAGTGCTCTAGAAACAAGTGGGGGAGAAAAAACGTTGGTTTTTGTAGATTTGATTTGTGGTTCTTAATATGTTTCATTTAACATAATATGCCTGAACACCTGTTCACCTATTTATGAGTAAATGGTAGTCAAAATTGTCATCTTTATTACTATCGAGGATTAACGAATTTGAACCGTTTTCAACCACTCGGTCTACAATATTTGTGTTGATAAAGTTGTACTTCCTTCATTTGTAGGAGTTGATGATACTAGCTGAAGAAATCAAGAGGATAAATTGGATTTTGTTAGGTTCACAATTAAACTTTTTATGAAACTTTGAAAATTGTTTGTTTTTTATACGAAAGTTACAACTTCATTAATATTTACAATAGATTAATGACCATGCAATAACGTTATTTCCAAAGGGTTTTGTGGAATTTGTTTCATATTTGTTATAATTAGTACGTTTTTAGTTATCGTTCCTCACAATATAACCATTTCTGCTCATTTTTCTACCAAAAAACATAACTATTGGTTTTGCATCCGAAAAAGTACCTTAAAAGTCGTCAAACTAATGTTTGGTTATATGAACTCGATCAACTTGCAACAATGACTTGTGAGGGAGGATTCAAGCAAATCAATTCCAGAAGAAGCCTTATTCATCTCCATGTTTTCAAGACCATTTATCTGTTTTTGTTATGTAATGTTTGAATGTTAGTTTGCGCCTTTTAAAAGGTAGACATGCGAGTAATAAAAGGTAAATTTAAATACCAACCAAAGAGTTGAACCTGTTATGTGCAGTCCGGTTCTTGGTTTATAAAATTTAAATTTTGCTTTGAAGTGACCTTTTTCTTTTTCATGTTTTAAAATTTCATTAGGTTTGTATTCAAAATATTGAGCCGGTGTGTAGTTTCGGAATTAAGCAGATTAAACATTGAACTAGACCAGTATTCGTTCTAATTGTTAACTATACAGGTAACAAGTTCTAAACGATGGAACTCAACTGGTACCTCCGCCTAGATTAGTAAGGTTTCCGGTTCCTTTGCTCTTTTATGTTCTAATTTGTCATGTAAATATAAGTGCCCACAAAAGTTTATTTCGGTTAGGAATTACATACGAACACATACTTTTTATATATATCCTATCAAATCTCGTAAACCACTAACTCTGATACGGACTTGTCACTATGATATTTAGAACACCGAATTGTCACTACGACATTTAGAACACAAATAATATCCTTTCGTGTTGTTGGTGTATAAACTATAAAGTCTCAAAACTTACTTTAAAACAATGGAGTATAATAGCAAGGGTTACGATATACTAGGAAGTTTCTTTGGGTAGTAATAATATAAAGTAATCTTGTCCATCAATTGAGTAATCAAGGGCTTGGATTAAAGGGATACAATTGAACAAAAACAAGAATGCGCGTGAGATTTCTAAGGGTATGATAGTCCATCCAAGTCAATAGTTTCTCTTTCCTCCAGTTTCTCCTTGTTTTTAAAACGTTAATAACTTTTTTCATACGACATTTTTTATAAAAATTGCACCATAAAAACAAGCGTTTTTTTATCTTTAAAATGAGCACACTATTGTTATACTTTTGAAAAAAAAAATCGATAACCCAGATGCGTAAAACGCAATGGACAAAAAGCACAAAAAAATGATTTTTTTTTCTAAAACGAAATGGATAAAAACATAAAAGAAGGTGTTCTTTCTAAAACGCAATAGACAAAAAACACAAAAGAAAATGTTTTTTTTTCTAAAAGCAATGGACAAAAAACACAAAAATATGATTTTTTTTCTAAAACGCAATAGACTAAAAACACAAAAGAAAGTGTTTTTTCTAAAACGTAATGGACAAAAACACATAAATAAAGTGTTTTTTTCTAAAACGCAATGGATAAAAAACACAAAACAAAGTGTTCTTTCTAAAACGCAATTGACTAAAAGCACAAAAGAAAGTGTTTTTTTCTAAAACGCAATGGATAAAAAAACAAAAGAAATTGTTTTTTCTAAAACGCAGTAAATAAAAACACACAAAAAATGTGTTTTTCCATTCTTTTGTAAAACTCAATGGACAAAAAACTGTGTTTTTCATTATTTTGTAAAACGCAATGGACAAAAAACATACAAAAAATGTGTTTTTTCATTCTTTTGACAAACGCAATGGAAAAAAAGTTGCTTTTTCATTCTTTTGTAAAACGCAATGGACAAAAAAAACATAAAAATATGTTTTTTTCATTCTTTTGTAAAACACAATTCTAGATGAAAGGTTAAACTGAAAACTGTTTGTAATTTCTTGAGACATTTTGTCAAACATTTAGTGTGCAACTTTTACCACTGATTTCTTAATAAAATTGAAACCAATAATGTTGCCCAAACGCAAAAATACATCAAGAGAAAGGTTAGAATCATATATATCTTCACTTTGCCTAGAAAATGTTTGAGAAATTTGAGAAGAGAAGTATCTGTTTCAATCGATTTCTCATGTTCCATTGCATTATGTTAAGTTGAAAAATGAAATTGCATAAATATAATCTGGGTTTCTTCAAAGAAATTGAGTGTTTAAACCATTCATTGATGAAGGAAATCGCACTATGATACAGTGATTCTAGAGAGAGAAAGTGAAGGAAAGGTTGAAGATGATGGTTTTAAAAATGGCGGGTTTTGAAAATGCAGAGAAAGATAAATAGAATAGATGAATGAAAATTGACTAAAATGCCTCTTCTTATGTTTTTTGTTATTTGCCACATGTCCTCTTATTATGGCTTCCTACACTTTCTACCCAAACTAAACTTCATATTTGATCTTTTCCTATAATAACAAAAGAGAGATCAAATACAATGAAGTAAATTTAACACTTTAATAATCTTTCATATAATGAACTGATCGGTAGTCAAAATCAAAAGATTACAGGTCGTAACAAGAGAACCTTAGGCTGGTGGGTGTGGAGGAGGCTAGTCCTTTGGGGATGATCTGTCACGTAGGCGGGCACTTCATCGGATGTTGGGGAGCACAAGAGATTAGCCAAGGGTGTGGTGATGACCCCTTTATATATATGTGTGTGTGTGTGTGTGTGCTTGTAACACCTTGTAAAATCGTGTCCAATAGTATAGTGACACGTGTTGTATTTTAATATAGTTAATTAAAGACTAATATGGACTAAAAGTGACAACATGCTCAAGTTGAGCCTCTGAATGACTTTCTGATGTCAACATGCATAAACCTAGCCTCTGAACGACCATTAGTGTCGTCATGCATAAAAACGTAGCCTCTGAACGACCATTAGTATCGTTATGCATAAAACGTAGCCTCTGAACGACCATTAGTGTCGTTATGCTTAAACTCGGCCTCTGAGTGACCGTTGTGTCAACATGCCTAGCCTCTGAGTGACATCGGAGTCAACATGCTTATACTGAGCCTCTGAGTGATCCTTTACGTAGTCCAAACTCTCATATGTCTTGTTTGTTGGACGAGAGTGATTAAATCCAATAATGTATAAAAGTTGTATAATGGAGGGAACTAAAGTGTCAACATGTTAATTTATACCTCTGAGAGACCTTTTAACGAACCGAGAGCTCGACAATGTTCGGGCATAATCCTGGGTATGCCAAGTATTGGCTACGGAGGGCTAAAAGTGCCAAAAAGGTGTTTTAAAAGGTTTTTAGAAGCTTTATAAAGTTAAGGGGTTAAAGTGTCAAAAATTGAAACTGGCCATATGGCGGTCGCGGGCCGCGAGAGACATGGCCTATGTCTCTCGCGGGGCACGAGAGAGCCTCTGCTGCAGAAAGTTTTGCTTGGCTCCCAAACAAAACTCCAAAACCATGAATTCAAAACCATGGACTTGTAATCAGCTATGCCACGTTTTGGGACACTTATAAGCTTCCTCTTACACCCTTAAACACCTGGTTTCACCTCCTTTGAGCTCTCCAACTATAAATAGGTGCTTAAGTTCACCATTCCAACTTGCACCTTTCTCATTAATTCACTCTTCTCCCTCATCTGCAAGTTCCTAGCTGAAAGGATCATCCAACTTAGTTCTCTTGCATTCTAGGAACCTCTTGTAAGTGCTCCTTGCTCTTGCATTTTCGTTTATTGGCTTTTGTAGCTAAAAGTCAAGCGTTTTACGGAAAACGCTTTGACTTTCGGTTAAGACCATTATGGTCCAGCCATTATTCGAAATGAACATGGCTAAGTGATCGTAATAAGATAGGTGTTAATCCCTATAAAGGGCACCTCCTGAAGATCACGTTTGCTAGACTAATTGACGGGTCAAAGTTATGATATTAAAAGTCAAATAGGCCATTTTTTGGAAAAATCATAAATTGATCTTATATATGTTATGAAACCTGTTTTGACACTTAAACAAGTTGGTAATAATTATTATAACATGTAAGAACATGTTCGACTCGTCAATTTCAGTTCTAGGGTCGGTTCGCAACCGAAAGTCGTGAAGTTTGACTTCTGCTTTGACTTTCGATTCTGACTCGATTTAGATTAGTTACCTACAGATCTAAAGTTGCATTATGATCATAATATAATGTAGCATAACCCTCTAAGGTTATATTACATGATCATAATCAGAATCCAAGTTTATGCGCAAGTTCCATAATTATGCCATCTTTGACCAAAATGCCCTTTTTACATAAAACAAGGTTTTAAATAATAATGAACTTGAAAATGAGTTTTCTACTGATGTAATATTATAAGTAGAATTATTTGGGATGTTAAACGAAGTTATAAACTGAGTTTTCAAGCAAGTCCTTAAACTATGTCGATAAATGGCGATTTTAGCCCTTGTGGCTCATAAATAGTTTTAATCAAATCTTTTCAAGGTAAATCTTTTACCTACTGATATGTTATACTAAATAACATATCTAAGACATTTTAATCTGATATTAACATCAGTTTTTGTAAAAATCATTTAGATACGCCATTTTACGACATAAGCGCCGTTTAGGCGCATAGTATGGTTTTGAACCATATTATTGACCAAGACTTGATACCTACTAATTTTAAAACTTATTTTAAACATATTCACAGTAGGTACATTTTATAAACTTAGAATCTCAAATAATTTATAAACTATGTGTAAAATGACCAAAATGCCCCTTCGGTGCATAGTTTGGTTATAAAAGATAAATTATACATACAATTGATATCCTACTGATATTATATCATAAATAAAATATTTTTCCAGAATACTTATAATTATAACATTAAATTATATTCAAGTTCCTTTTATATGGTATGAAATTACCAAAACGCCCTTATGAGGCATAGTTTCGTTTTAAAACCTTAACGTGCATACAAGTTGATATCCTACTGATATTTTAACTTATTCAAAATATAATGGCATATAGAACTTATCCATGACTTACCCGGTTACCCATTATCGCTTATAAGCAAACGGTTGATTACACGTAACTAGTTTACGGAATTTAACCGAAACGGGTTTAACCTTATCATTTTAATCTCAAAATCCAGAATGTTTATAGTTTACCCATATTAAGTACTTGTCGGGATTAAACTACATTCTATCTGATCATCGTTTAATCAAGCGTTATACGTTTTGATCATGTACACTACTCGGTCTAAGTCTATGACTTAAATAAAGACCAATAGTATTTAATTGGTTAGCTTATGCCATAATCCAGACTAGAGCCTTGCCGGTAAATGCTATCTGTACATTAGTACTTTTGTATACGGCTGAGTTATTGAATTTTGAAAGAAGACTAGCTTAGGTAAATACTCTCGACTTATTTTCCCTATATGGGCTTGGGATACGGTAAATTATTACCGCTTGGTCCGAAATGGGGTCAATTGAATGCCCATTTGTGGCTAGTAAACCCGCATATTCCGTTTTAATCAGTTTTGTTTGATAACTTAAACATCGGGGGTTAAATTACCGTGTCCTGGATATCCTCAGCTCAATACATTAGTTATTGGCCACGACCTTAGCGCGGGGTGTAGGCATACACCTGACAGACGCTCATATGCAAATTACCCAAGACGTTGGGGATAACTCTTTCGTGAGTTCGGAAGTGGTGTGTATTTAATCATGTCTTGGTTTCTGTACTAGGCCCTGTATGTATTGACAAACATTAGAATCTGATACAAGGTTGCAAGGTCAACTTTCCCAAGTTAATAAAAGATTTTGTGCCGTTTTGCACTTAAAAATCATTTTAAAATGTTTTCAAAATGAGTCAGTTGGGTGTATTTACCAGCGAAAGCTGACGTCTCGTCCAAAGGCTAACTGCAGGTATAATACGAAATAGGCCAGAAGCTGCTCGGTAGTGAATAAGAGGATCTTGCAAATCCTTAGATCTGCCCAAAAGTCTGTTTTATATTCTTTCTTGTACATTTTAATGATCCGCCTTTGGATCTTCTATTACGAGCCTGTATATTATTTTATTTCGAATATTTGATTTGTAATAGTAATTTTACTCCAAGACTTCCGCTGTGCCATGTTTAATTGACTATGATGTATCAACTGACTTCACAATACTCCCCACCCGGGCCCACCGGTGTATGGATTTGGGTTGGAAATCCGGGGTGTGACAGGTTGGTATCAGAGCCAACGTTTGAGAGAATTAAACACTATCCTTCTTGTGTTTAATCTCAAACTTACACGAGCACATTCCTTAGACTTTCGAGTCTAGGCATTGACCTAGGATTTACTCATTTCATTATTAAGTTATTAGTATTGTTTTTGAATCGATTTTTAACAGGAAAATGCCGCCACGTGTGAGAGGACAAAGTGGACGAGGAAAAGGTCCAATGAGAGGAGGACCATCGGGACGCATCGCTCCTCAACCTCACAACTCAGATGCTTACCAAGAATCAGGAGATTCATCTCCTTGGCAACCAGCGAGGCGTTCTGTCTCTAATAGACACTCGCCCTCACCTTCCCAAAATTCTTACCACTCTCACCACTCCTATCACTCACACCATACTCACCATTCTCACCATTCCCATTCACACTCTTACCAAGAAGAATTTAACCCTAACCATTATTTTAATACACCTCCAGCCGATCAAAACCAGTTGGACCACCCAAACCCTCTTGACGAGGACTCCGACCCGGAGATGCCGCCGTCGGGATCAAATTTGCATCCCATTGAAATTTTAAGTGATTTAAACTCCTATGTCGGATCGCCCTACCAAGGTCCTAATGAGTGGGACCAATACTGGAACCAATTCACCTTTGCCCACACTCCTTCTCATCAATCTCAACCACTCCCAGTACAAGAAGATGTCCTCATAGAACCGGTGAACCAACCTCAACCACCAACTGAACCACCAAGAAGGAAGCGTGGAGCAAGTATGTCGGTACATGCCGGACAAAGGTCGAGATCGCTGCCACCTTTGCCCAACTCCTACCCCACAATCCAAGAGGACCCACAGATGGGTGGACCCTCTAATGTTTCACCAATAGTGGAACCAACACCAACACCTGTTGTTCAACCACCACCATCGGGTTATACTAACCCAATCCCCACATACCCAGACACCTCTGGATATGATCCTTTTAACCCGTCTACACCGGTAGACTATCAAGCATGGTCGCAAGACCCCTACATGCAGGCAGTTATGGACAACGCACTTTACCCGTCTCCTTTCTCACCTACTTATCCCCCGACTGGATATCCAACTTACGGGTACCAGTATCTGGTTATGCCACAACCTCCGCCACCACTAGAGGCCATTAATGAGGCCTTGGAACGGATGAAAGTGATGCAACAACAAGCGGAGAAGACGGAGAAGAAGACAAATAAGCTCTTCAAGAAACTCTCCAAACTAGTTAAGGGAAAGAAGGACGAGTAAAGTCTCTTCTATTATATGTAGTCCCCTGCGTGGACATTGTTATTTCTTTAGTCCCTGTGTGGACATTTATTTCTTTCAGTCCTTGCATGGACAATCAGTTTCTTTTATTTATTTCAAGTATTGTACTTTCTAATTATCATGAAAGATTTTGGAATTATATATATATGTACTTATCCTCTTCAAGCGATCGTCTCGATTTTACTCGGAATTTTTTATCAGCTATATAATTCCAAAAAGATCTTAATGGTTTTGATTTGCCGAGTGGCACAAACCACATATTTGGCCAAATATATAAATGATAGTTAAGAACGGAAGGGTCTTCTATCATGATAGTTAAGGAAGTTATCCTTCTATCTAGAGGTGGTGGACTAAGTTCAAGCCTCCAAGTCATTAAGGTCAATGCGACCAGGACTATTAATCAACCATTAAATTCCTCTTATGTTAACATTCAAGTAATGTTCATACTCATGGTAGTGTGACTTGAGGAATCACACTAGCCTTCAAGGTAATGGACTATGTCCTAACCTTATATAGCCCATGTGATCTGTTTGATCCCGACTAAATATCACCAGTGCGGTAATGAATAAAACATCCATTAGTGATGTATTACCCTTTCGGGTTATGATTTATTTAATATAGCCCATGTTATCTATTTGATCCCGGCTAAATATCACCAGTGCGGTGATAAATAAAACATCCATTAGTGATGTATTACCCTTTCGGGTTATGATCTATTTTATATAGCCCATGTGATCTATTTGATCCCGGCTAAATATCACCAGTGCGATGATGAATAAAACATCCATTAGTGATGTATTACCCTTTTGGGTGATGATTAATTTTATATAGCCAATGTGATCTATTTGATCCCGGCTAAATATCACCAGTGCGGTGATAAATAAAACATCCATTAGTGATGTATTACCCTTTCGGGTTGTGATCTATTTTATATAGCCTATGTGATCTATTTGATCTCGGCTAAATATCACCAGTGCGGTGATGAATAAAACATCCATTAGTGATGTATTACCCTTTTGGTTATGATTAATTTTATATAGCCTATGTGATCTATTTAATCCTGGCTAAATATCACCAGTGCGGTGATAAATAAAACATCCATTAATGATATATTGCCCTTGTGGCTATGATTTATTTTATATAGCCCATGTGATCTATTTGATCCCGGCTAAATATCACCAGTGCGGTGATGAATAAAACATCCATTATGATTAATTTTATATAGCCTATGTGATCTATTTGATCCCAGCAAAATATCACCAGTGCGGTGATAAATAAAACATCCATTAATGATATACTGCCCTTGTGGCTATGATTTATTTTATATAGCCCATGTGATCTGTTTGATCCCGGCTAATATCACCGTGTACAAGGCAATGGATTTTTATATCCAATGTTTCAAGCTGAAATGGTTGGTATACCATGGCTAAGGCAAATTTTATTTGGTATATAGAACCAAAGATTTGAAGAATGGCTAATTCTAATGAGGCACAAAATAGCCAGCGGGACGTTGAACCCAGCAATGGGCCGAAAACAGAAATATTAATGATAATGGTTTCCAAGCTCGCATTGATGCAGCTGTGGAAAGGGCCATGGGTAAGGCCATAGAAAAGCTAAGAGAGTCTAGTGCTACTCGCTCTAGACCGCTGTCGATTACCCCATCCTCAGCTCATAACGAGAGCTCTGTTCATTCATCAAATGCGAAGAGTGAACCTAAAAGGATAGACTATGCGAATAGGTCCCGTTCTTCTAAAGACGGGTGCACCTACAAATACTTTGTCTCCTTTAAACCCCGAGACTTTAATGGGGAAAAAGGAGCTGTAGAAGCCCTAAAGTGGCTGGACGAGATAGAGACCATCGTAGACATCAGCGGCTGTGCTGAAAAGGATTTAGTCAAATATGTATCACAATCCTTCAAGGGCGATGCCCTAACTTGGTGGAAAGCCATGATTCAGTCCACAGGTAAAGTATACTTGTATAATCTGGGACGGTCTAAGTTTATGGACCTTATTAAGGAAACTTACTTCCTACCCCATGAGGTGGAGAAAATAGAAACAGACTTCTTGTCTCTTTCAATGAAAAACCTAGACTGTCGGAAGTATGTCTCCGATTTCAATTCCCTATCTAAGTTAGTATCCTACCTCATCACCCCTGAATCTAAACGCATCGCGTGTTTTATCAATGGATTAGCGCCCGAGATTAAGGGCATGGTAAAGGCTGCTCAGCCTAATACCTATAGGTCTGCTGTAGACCTATCTCTCTCTCTCTCTCTCACCCTTGATTTAGTAAGGCAAAAGTCAGTTAAGTCTGAAACTGACAGAAAAAGAAAGAGAGAATATGACAACTCCCATAAGTTTAATAAGAAAAATAAAGGGAGATTTGGGTTCAAAGGGAACCAAGGCAAGTCGGCTGTGATGCCATTTTGCAAGACTTGCAACCGCAGACACTGGGGACAGTGTAATTCTGATTCACAAGCTAGACCTTGTGGTATTTGTAAAAGGAGAGGGCATAAGACCTAGATTGTAAAGATCTTAAGGATGCTGTATGTTATATCTGCAATGAAAAAGGGCACATTGCAACTAACTGCCCAAAGAATTCAAGGAATAATAATCCGAAGCCTGGAGAGGCCAAGAAGGGGAACGCACGCGCTTTTCGACTGACTACTAAGGAAGCTGTTAATGACAATAACGTCATAACAGGTACTTTCCCCATTAATGATATTTATGCTAGAGTTCTTTTTGATTCGGGTGCGGATAAATCATTTGTTGATCATAAGTTTAGTAAACTGTTAAATTTACCCATAAGAACTCTAGATAAAACTTATGAGATAGAAATTGCCGATGGAACCTTAGAAACTGCTTCTTCCATTCTTGATGGATGTTCTATATCCATTAAGAATTATTCCATCCCTATCTCTCTTTTACCAATGAAATTGGCGGGGTTTGATGTTGTCTTAGGTATTGATTGGTTATCTTATAACCAAGCCCGTATTGCCTATGATAAAAAGCTCATCGAAATTAAAACCCCATCTGGTGAAATGATCACCATCCCCGGAGACTCGCACTATAGATTACCGGACAAGGTGTCGTTATTTAAGGCATCCAAGTGTTTGAGAAGAGGTTGTGTCATCTACATGGCACAAGTAACCATCAATGAACCCAAGCCAAACATGGAAGACCTACCAGTTATTTCAGAATATTCAGATGTCTTTCCAGAAGAATTACCAGGTCTACCTCCAAACAGACAAGTGGAGTTTAGAATAGATATTCTGCCAGGATCAGCACCGGTAGCTAGAGCTCCATATAGGCTAGCACCAACGGAAATGAAGGAATTGAGAACGCAGCTAGACGAACTTTTGGAGAAAGGCTTTATTCAGTGTAGTTCCTTGCCTTGGAGAGCTCCTATCCTCTTTGTGAAGAAGAAAGACGGTTCGATGCGAATGTGCATCGATTACCGAGAGCTAAACAAGTTAACAATCAAGAATAGATATCCTCTGCCTAGGATCGATGATTTATTTGACCAACCTCAAGGGGCTAGTTATTTCTCTAAGATTGATTTGAGATCTGGATATCATCAGCTGAAGGTTAGGAGTGAGGATGTTCCTAAGATAGCCTTCAGGATCCGCTATGGTCATTTTGAATTTTTAGTAATGCCTTTTGGGCTCACAAATGCACCTGCAGCATTCATGGATCTCATGAATAGAGTTTGCAAGCCATATCTGGATAAGTTTGTCATTGTCTTTATAGACGACATACTTAATTATTCTCGTAATCAATCTAATCACGAGAAACATCTTCGGTGCATCTTAGAACTGCTAAGACAAGAGAAACTTTATGCAAAGTTCTCTAAGTGTGAATTTTGGCTTAGAGAAGTCCAATTCCTTGGACATATGATAAGTGAGCGTGGTATCCAAGTGGATCCTGCCAAAATTAAGGCCATAATGAATTGGGAAGTGCCCAAGACCCCAACGGAGGTTCGTAGTTTCTTAGGATTGGCTGGTTACTATAGAAGGTTCATTGAGAACTTTTCAAGAATAGCCACTCCTTTAACTTCCTTGAACCGTAAGAATATTAAGCATAATTGGGGTCCAAAGCAACAAGAATCTTTTGAGATTCTTAAGCACAAGTTGAGAAATGCTCCTGTGTTATCTCTACCTGAGGGTATTGAAGACTTTGTTGTTTACTGTGATGCTTCGCACACCGGCATGGGCTGTGTGTTAATGCAAAAAGGCAAGGTGATTGCTATGCATCACGACAACTAAAGGTGCACGGAAGGAATTACACCACCCATGATTTGGAACTGGGTGCCGTTGTATTTGCACTAAAACTATGGAGACATTACTTGTATGGCACAAAGTGTATTATATACACTGACCATAAAAGTCTCCAGCATCTGTTCAATAAAAAAGAATTGAACATGTGACAACGCCGATGGATGGAAACACTTAATGACTATGATTGCGAGATTCGCTACCATCCAGGCAAAGCAAATGTAGATTTTGATGCCTTAAGTCGCAAGGAACGAGTTAAACCTATAAGGATCAACGCTAAGAGCATTGAAATCAGAAATAGCTTAAGTGAGAAGCTACTAAATGCGCAAAAGCAAGCTCTATCAGAGGATAATATACCTAATGAGGGATTAGGCGGAACTGTTGATCAGTTAGCGTCTGGAAAAGATGGAATCCTTCGATTTAATGATAGGATCTGGGTTCCAGTCTTTGGAGGACTTAGAGATCTAATCCTCCAAGAAGCGCATAGTTCGAGATACTCAGTTCACCCTGGAGGTGACAAGATGTATCAAGAATTGAAGAAGAATTATTGGTGGGTGGGTTTGAAGAAATCCATAGCCACTTATGTAGCTAAATGTCTGACGTGTTCGCAAGTTAAGGCCGAACATCAAAAGTCGTCAGGACTACTACAATAATTAGAAATTCCCACATGGAAATGGGAAATGGTGACTATGGACTTGATTACCAAAAGTGGAAATGACACTATTTGGGTTATTGTAGACAGACTGACTAAGTTAGCTCATTTCTTGCCAATAAAGGAAACGCATAATTCAGATAAATTGGCTAAGTTGTATGTGGACAAGATTATGTCCTTACACGGTGTGACGGTATCTATTGTATCTGACACAGATACTAGGTACACATCTCACTTTTGGAAAAGTTTCCAATGATCCTTAGGCACACGATTAAACTTTAGTACGGCTTACCATCCGCAGACTGATAGTCAAAGTGAGCGTACTATCCAGACATTGGAAGACATGCTTAGGGCATGTGTGATTGATTTAGGTGGAAGTTGGGATGACCACTTACCCCTAGTAAAATTCTCCTACAATAAAAGTTATCATACGAGCATCAAAGCTGCTCCTTTCAAGGTCTTGTATGGGAGAAAATGTAGAACGCCCGTGTGTTGGGCAGAAGTTGGGGAAGCCCAACTATCAGGACCATAGATTGTACTGGAGACCATGGAAAAGATTGTGCAAATCTGTGATCCTCTCAAAGCTGCCAGGGATAGGCAAAGAGCTACGCTAACAAGAGGCATAAACCTCTTAAGTTCCAAGTAGGGGACAAGGTCATGCTGAAGGTATCACCCTGGAAAGGTGTGATGCATTTTGGAAAGAAGGGCAAGTTGAGCCCATGATATATTGGACCATTCGAGATAGTCGAATGTGTCGGCACTGTAGCTTATAAGCTCAGGTTGCCAGAGGAGCTTAGTGGAATCCATGATGTATTCCACATATCTAACCTTAAGAAATGTCTAGCCGATGACTCGCTAGCAATGTCGCACAAAGATGTACAAATTTATGAAAACCTGAGGTTCGTTGAGAAACCAATTTCGATCAAGGATAGACAGGTTAAGAAGCTCCGAAGAAAAATGATGCCCATAGTAAAGGTTAAATGGGATGCCTTTAGAGGTCTCGAGTATACATGGGAGGTTGAGTCCACTATGCGAAAAAAGTACCCCATCTTTTGGAATAAAATCTCGAGGTCGAGATTTCTTTTAAGGGGGTGTGTGTGTTTTGTAACACCTTGTAAAATCGTGTCCAATAGTATAGTGACACGTGTTGTATTTTAATATAGTCAATTAAAGACTAATATGGATGAAAAGTGACAACATGCTCAAACTGAGCCTCTGAATGACTTTCTGGTGTCAACATGCATAAACCTAGCCTCTGAATGACCATTAGTGTCGTCATGCATAAAAACATAGCCTCTGAACGACCATTAGTATCGTTATGCATAAAACATAGCCTCTGAACGACCATTAGTGTAGTTATGCTTAAACTCGGCCTCTGAGTGACCGTTGTGTCAACATGCCAAGCCTCTGAGTGACATCGGAGTCAACATGCTTATACTGAGCCTCTGCGTGATCCTTTACGTAGTCCTAACTCTCATATGTCCTGTTTGTTGGATGAGAGTGATTAAATCCAATAATGTATAAAAGTTGGATAATGGAGGGATTAAAAGTGTCAACATGTTAATTTATACCTCTGAGTGACCTTTTAACGAACTGAGAGCTCGACAATGTCCGAGCATAATCCCGGGTATGCCAAGTATTGGCTACGGAGGGCTAAAAGTGCCAAAAAGGTGTTTTAAAAGGTTTTTAGAAGCCTTATAAAGTTAAGGGGTTAAAGTGTCACAAACTGAAAATGGCCATATGGCGGTCGCGGGCCGCGAGAGACATGGCCTATATCTCTCGTTGGGCGCGAGAGAGCCTCTGCTGCAGAAAGTTTTACTTGGCTCCCAAACAAAACTCCAAAACCATGAATTCGAAACCATGGACTTGTAATTAGTTATGCCACGTTTTGGGACACTTGTAAGCTTCCTCTTACACCCCTAAACACCTGGCTTCACCTCCTTTGAGCTCTCCAACTATAAATAGGTGCTTAACTTCACCATTCCAACTTGCACCTTTCTCATTAATTCACTCTTCTCCCTCATCTGGAAGTTCCTAGCTGAAAGGATCATCCAACTTAGTTCTCTTGTATTCTAGGAACCTCTTGTAACACTTCCTTGCTCTTGCATTTTCGTTTATTGGCTTTTGTAGCCAAAAGTCAAGCGTTTTACGGAAAACGCTTTGACTTTCGGTTAAGACCATTATTGTCCAGCCATTGTTCGAAATGAACATGGCTAAGTGATCGTAATAAGGTAGGTATTACTCCCAATAAAGGGCACCTCCTGAAGATCACGTTTGCTAGACTAATTGACGGGTTAAAGTTATGATATTAAAAAGTCAAATAGGCCATTTTTCAGAAAAATCATAAATTGATCTTATATATGTTATGAAACCTGTTTTGACACTTAAAAAAGTTGGTAGTAATTATTAGAACATGTAAGAACATGTTCGACTCGTCAATTTCAGTTCTAGGGTCGGTTTGCAACCGAAAGTCGCGAAATTTGACTTCTGCTTTGACTTTCGATTCTGACTCGAATTAGATTAGTTACTTACAGATCTAAAGTTGCATTATGATCATAATATAATGTAGCATAACCCTCTGAGGTTATATTACATGATCATAATCAGAATCCAAGTTTATGCGCAAGTTCCGTAATTATGCCATCTTTGACCAAAATGCTTTTTTTACATAAAACAAGGTTTTAAATAATAATGAACTTGAAAATGAGTTTCCTACTGACGTATATTTTAAGTAGAATTATTTGGGATGTTAAAACAAGTTATAAACTGAGTTTTCAAGCAAGTCCTTAAACTATGTCGATAAAATGGCGATTTTAGCCCTTGTAGCTCATAAAATAGTTTTAATCAAATCTTTTAAAGGTAAATATTTTACCTACTGATATGTTATACTAAATAACATATCTAAGACATTTTAATCTGACATTAACATCAGTTTTCGTAAAAATCACACAGAGACGCCATTTTACGACATAAGCGCCGTTTAGGCGCATAGTATGGTTTTGAACCATATTATTGACCAAGACTTGATACCTACTGATTTTAAAACTTATTTTAAACATATTCACAGTAGGTACATATTATAAACTTAGAATCCTAAATAATTTATAAACTATGTGTAAAATGACCAAAATGCCCCTTCGGTGAATAGTTTGGTTATAAAAGATAAATTACACATACAATTGATATCCTACTGATATTATATCATAAATAAAGTATTTTTCCAGAATACGTATAATTATAACATTAAATTATATTCAAGTTCCTTTTATATGGTATGAAATTACCAAAACGCCCATATGAGGCATAGTTTCGTTTTAAAACCTTAACGTGCATACAAGTTGATATCCTATTGATATTTTAACTTATTTAAAATATAATGGCATATAGAACTTGTCAATGACTTATCCGGTTACCCATTATCGCTTATAAGCAAACGGTTGATTACACATAACTAGTTTACGGAATTTCAGCGAAACGGGGTTAACCTTATCATTTTAATCTCAAAATCCAGAATGTTTATAGTTTACCCATATTATACAAGTCAAGTACTTGTAGCCAAAAGTCAAGCGTTTTACGGAAAACGCTTTGACTTTCGGTTAAGACCATTATGGTCCAGCCATTGTTCGAAATGAATATGGCTAAGTGATCGTAATAAGGTAGGTGTTAATCCCTATAAAGGGCACCTCCTGAAGATCACGTTTGCTAGACTAATTGATGGGTCAAAGTTATGATATTAAAAAGTCAAACAAGCCATTTTTCGGAAAAATCATAAATTGATCTTATATATGTTATGAAACCTGTTTTGACACTTAAACAAGTTGTCGACTCGTCAATTTCAGTTCTAGGGTCGATTCGCAACTGAAAGTCGTGAAGTTTGACTTCTGCTTTGACTTTCGATTCTGACCCAATTTAGATTAGTTATGTAGGTCCACCTGCGGATGGTGTTAAACCAGCTCCTTGTTCATGTGACACACACACAAGTGCGGAATCCAAGTGTGCATGCAACCAAAGCAAAGTAAAGAACACGGGGTAATCAAAGATTCACTATCTTAATTAATGATTGAGAACAAGTACAAACATATACACACAATGCTCGTATGACTCAAACAAACTTGCTGTGTTCTTGTGTCTTCGTCTTCAGAGATAACCAACTCAAAGGGTAACAAGCTCTCTGGGCTGACCAACTAGCTAGCTAACTTTCACGCGCAAGTCCACCCTGACTGAGAAGTGCATGTCAGCTTATATAGTGTCCGTCTAGATTCGTACGAAACACGACTCTAGACATACATAACACACTAATTCACACGAGACACATTCCAGAGCTTTAGCACGAGACACTGTTTCGTACGAAATGCTTATTTCGTACGAAACAAGTAACACATTAGTTACTCAAATATTTTGTACGAATCATGTGATTCGTACGAAAACTCTGACTCGCACGGAATCCATTTTTCTGGAGAACGTGTGTAGACATGTCGTTTCCAAGATTCATCAGTATGCACACATGCAACTGATTAACACAGACAAGCTAAGATGTCATACTAGATCATGATAGAAGGATATCTCGATCTACTCGACACGACTAAACCTATATAGACACTTGAGCAAAGACCGTACAATTACAACTGTAATTAAAAACAAGCGATAGACACAAAACTGTATCAACAAACTCCCCCTTGGATGTTGCTTGGTCTTCGGTCTTTGGTCTTCACATAGAGTGGCTTGGAGTATCAACAAACTCCCCCTGAAGATTAGCCGGTGTTTGAAAAGTGGTCAGCTATGAAAATTGATCTTCTTGATTCACAGCTTGTATTCATGTTGTGTCTTCTCTCCCGTAACTTGTTTTTTTCAAACTTGTTCTCTTTGTATTTAGCTTGCTTTGATATTTTATCTGCACAAACAACAAGGCTAAACGCATAATGAGAACAACTTTAGGGATGTAAACAACCTTAGAGAAATTTCACTTGAAAATTTCACAAAGGATTGGTTTTAATCAGAATTAGCAAAAGACACATATGAGACTAATTCTTATTCAACTACCAACTGACAATGCTTTAAAAGTTTTTAAGATTGCTTAATTTTTAAATTGTTAAACTTTAAAGCTTGTCAACTTCGACCATTTATGAAGATGCAGTTGTTTTCTGGCTTATAATCAGGATTTAAGATAGGATAGACCTGAGTTCCAACATCGGTTAATCAAAAATAAACTAGAAGCAAAATCTTTTTGGCTTTTTGCAAAATTTTTTAAGGTAAGGACGGAAAACATCAAATAAATAGTTACAAACATTCTTTTTGTGAATTTCGAGGGTAAAAGAATCATATTAGTATACGGTTCCGTCCAAACACACTTGTTGTTTGATTAGATAGAATTAAGATAAGTATCCTATAAATTATCGGTATTGTTATCCACGTAAACTCAACTTATCAGATGTAATCGTGGTTAGGAGATACGATTAATGTATGATTATACTTACCGACCGGTGTTTATCCACTTCACGACACATTCCCGTATCAAGATATGCATGAGAGAAAATCTTACCTGTGAGTATACTGCTTTATCATCTGTTTTGACGTATATGAATGATGTGAGATACTCACTTATTTTTATTGAAAACAAGCCCTTTGTGATTTAATCACCTATTGATGGGGAACTTGATTTTCATATGCATGCAAGGCACAGGAGTAAGTCCATGAACAAGTTAGTACCATCGTACCGACAGAGAACTTAGCTCCTGCAAGAAGCTGTGATATTTTATCACTTATTTTGGGTATGTGATATTTTTATCACTTATTTGATGGTCGTATGAAGTATGTACACGTATGTATGGTATCATGGAAGTTCCAGACTTGCGCTACCGTTAGTTTTCGGCAAAAGATTCAACCATGATACCCAGATGATAAGCCAGCATAAAAACCGTATATCTCAGAACCTCGGCACTCTATCAAACGAAATTTAAGTACCAAGACCATATGCCAATGAATGGTTCCCACCTGGTCTTCAGTCGATTATGTTTATATCGCCCTGTGCACACTTTAAAATGATTGTGAGCCTACCGATACATTGAATATAGAGCTACTTATCATTTTTTTTTATTTTTTTGTTTTAAGTTCAAAGAGGTTTTGACAGACCACTAATTTGCTATCATTTTCTCTTTTTCTCGCCAGGAAACTCATTTTTGTTTTTCTCATGTTTTTATATTTTTCTGGAAATTTACCCCCCCTACAATGCAAAAAGTAGATTTAGACAGTTAAATATGCCTTTTTGGATTGTCTTTGAAGAAAAATATTTCAAAAAACGATTTTCCAATGTGGATTAACTCATGTTTTACCTCGATGCCATTTACCAAAAATTAAGTTAATAAGAATGGTTTATTGAGATTTGGAAGTGAAAAGCTGGCATGTTGGTAATTGGCGTGAATCAACAACATTGATACGTTTCATATAGAGACAATCACGTGTGAGGTGATATTTTGTATCAATGTGTTTGGTCTGGAGAGCAAAGGTCTTTGTTTTTCTCCTTGAGAAGTAGTGTGCGGTTGTTCAAACCATGCTAAGGCATCCGCACACCCAGTTGATTTGTTCAAACAAACACTTTTTCTTCAATCACACCCTTGGAGAAATGTATATTGCACGATCATCTTGTAAGCTTTTTCTTTCTTTTGGAAGATATAAGACATGATTCTTTGATAATCTTCCAATGTGCTGCAGGTGCATACATTTCTATTGAATCTATCCTGTGGATCTGATACAAGCCTTAAACAAACAAATTGTTAGTTGTTTTTCATCTTGTCAAAGTTTTCAATGTTATCCTTTCATTCTTCTCTCCAACAAAGGCAACAACTCCTGAATGTAACAGTATTTGGGAGCCTTATATTACCTATCTTGTGTCTAGATGCTCCCCTATCAACAGTCCTAAAATTATCAATAGTTCCTCCTGGAACATCCTGCACACTCATCAAAGATTAGTTGGAGGTGGGGACCCGAGTTATTGCTGACTTGGGTCGTCCGACATCATCGACAATTGATACCTTGTTTTTCCGATTATTCGGAATGGATTGTGCTCCCCCTGAAACAATTTCCGGTTTTGGTTTCCAAATCTGTTTTTGTTTGTAAACTTTAACATCTGATTTTATTTGGACAACCTTTGGTTTTAAAACCTTTTCAACCATCTTCTGTTGTTTCTTTCTCTATTTTATTTTTCTTTGTTTAACAAGACGAGGGTCCTGTTTTGATGAAACAGATTTTGTATGGTAACGTTTACCATGGGGTGGAGCAATCTTTGCTTTTCCTTTTGAAAGATATGGATAATTTTTGATGATGTGTCCATACTTATCACACTCAAAACATGATCTCCGCTCAACAAACCTCGGAGTATGATGAGATTGACATCTTGATGATGAACTTCGTGATCTTGAGGTACTTGGTCCTTCATTATAACAATGTGTTTGTTGTGTGTGGTTGTTCTGATTGTTTTGCTTTAAAAATTTTCTTTGTTTAACAAAATCCGTGTTGGATTTGTTTACAAAAGATTCAATTTCATCAGTCCTTTTGGATTTCACGAAGTTCACCTTTGGGATTTTCTTCTTGTTTTGCTTTGGTTTGCTCTTTTCTTTTCCTTGATTAGCATGATTTTGCTTCCGTTGATTGTTTTGAGATTTCCTCTTTTGATTTCTGTTTTTATTTCTATTTTCAGCTTTTAGGGTAGGGCACGCTCAGTTATTACAACTTTTGTGCTCGTATTTCCCAAAAACTTACTAGTAGAATCTTCAAAAACTTTATCAATCAAGGATTGAGTGACATTTTTTATGGGAAAATCTTGGTTTGAGTAAACTTTGTCAGAACCAATCAACTTATAAAGCAAATTCATGTTTTCACAGCTTTCAACATGAGCTTTAACATTCTTGACATTGGCAGTCATACACAGTTTCGTTGAAGGATCACATAGAATATGATTTTTGAGAGGTATATTTTTCTCTTTTGTTACCGTGTTTGACTGTTTAGGTTTATCCTCAGCTGACTCGTCATTTGAACTATCATAATCCTCAATAATGAGAGAATTTTGATTATCCTTAGATTTTGAGTCATTAACATCATCCGGTTGGCTTTGACTTGATGATGTGCCTTTTGTGAACCCTAGACCAGGTTTAAACTCATCTAGGTCTAATGAAACAGTGGGTTCAAAATGTGGCATATCTTCATCATCGGGCATTTTGGTGTAATTGTGCCTAACCGGAGGAGGACAGGCCTGATAACCTATACATTTTACATTACCTTTCTTCTTTTGACTTTCGATGATGTGATCCAAAACATATCTTGAGTTGGAATAACTGTCCAACTTGAGTTTGATTATGTCATGTTCACATTTTGCACATGCTAGCTCCTTTTTTGCTTCTTCAAACATGTTAATGTAATTGTTAAGGGTTGTTTGTTTTCTTGAAAATTTTTTTGACAATTCAGAAACATCTTTCTTTAAAGTTTCAATTGTTGTTTTGAATTCTTTATCCTTTTTCTTAAGAGCTGCGTTTGCCTCGTTGCATTTTGTTAGATCCACAATCAAGCTCTGATGATGTTTCTTCATGTGATCAAATTTACCTTCCTGTTCTAAGTATTTTCCTTTTAAAAATATACAATTAGAACATTTAGACACGGTAGGTTTATCGGGACTTACCTGACTGGATTGACAATCCAAGCGTGTCATGAAAGCTGCACGAAGTGTTGAAGATACAATTGATGAGAGATGCTTGGAAAATTCATCAGATGGTTCTTTAGTTTCATGCTCTGAATCTTCTTCACTGCTATCTGTTGATTCAGTCTCCGTGACTACCTCATCTTCAGATTATTCTCTACTAGAAGTCGATTCTGCTTCATTTGAACTGATGCTTTCCCCTGAACTGTTGTTATTTCTGGAAGATTCTTCATCGTTACTATTCTTTGCAACTTTAGCATATAATAGAGTTCCTCCTTCACCGATGTTTCCCAATTGAATTGACCAATCACAGTGTTCGACAGCTTGAACCACTAATGCTCGGTTGGAATTGTTTGCGGGAACCATTGCTCTTTCGTTGTTAGCAGCTTGATTTCTGGTAAACGGATATTGATTCCCTTGCTGTGGAGGCTTCGTGCATTCTCTTTGAAAATGCCATTTTCCTTGCAGTTGAAACAAGTAACTTTTCTTTTATCAAAACCATATGGAGTATCTTTGTTACTTTCCAGATCAGTTCTTCCGGTTCTCTCCATAAAATCTTTTGTTCTACGAACTGCACTTGCGAACGCCCATTTGATATCAATTAACTCCATCTCTTCCTTATCAATTTGCGCATATTTTTCACTGGTTAAGTTGACATTACCAATTTTACCAGCTACTAATCCACAGTAAG
This sequence comes from Scalesia atractyloides, assembly GCA_947069175.1. Taxonomy (NCBI): domain Eukaryota; kingdom Viridiplantae; phylum Streptophyta; class Magnoliopsida; order Asterales; family Asteraceae; genus Scalesia; species Scalesia atractyloides. Next base: position 20,576,702 of record CAMTDV010000012.1, on the reverse strand, counting down.
AACTCACCAATGTGTTCAGAAGCTCCATATGTTCCCGTGCAACTTCCACACTTACCTTGGAAAGGTTTGATGTATCTAGTCTGACGGTGTTTGAAGTTGAAGGTTGAGAATTTGTACCATAGAAAGCTTGTTGTTGAACTTGAGCTGTGGCAACTTGAGGTTAAGGAAGAAAAGCCTTTGGATCAAAAGTTCGTTCATAAGTTTGAGCACTTGTACCAACGGACTGATCAGATTTCACTGGACATTCCCAAAAAGGAATTGTATTTGACACGCATGTTGTTTGAAGTTTTGGTTGTTGAACTGCACAGTACTCGGTTTAATGCCACCAAAATACATTTTTGGATTTTGCTGAACTGGAAATTGTTTAGCTTCCGAATTTCTTCTTCATCTTTATTTTCAAGTTTCTGAATAAATTCGTAAATGCTGATCGTATCCATCACACCTGTATGTTTTAACAATTCTATAAATTGATTCCACTTAGGTGGTTAGGCATCAGCAAAACGCGTAACAATTTCCTATTGTGACACAAGAACCTTGTATGAGTGCATCTCACTCATCAAATGATAGAAACGAGTTGTCATATCATTTATTGTTTCATTTTCCATATAATGAAATCCTTCAAATTCCTTCTTTAAAAGATCATGTCTAACTTTCCTTGTTGCTGCGTTTCCTTCTCCTCTTATTTTTAAAGCGTCCCACAAACTCTTCGTAGATGTACAATGCAAGAATTGATGATAAATGTCTCTGTGAAGTGCTTGTGAAAGAATTGCAAAGGCCTTCTTTTCAAGATCATAGGCCCTCTTATCATTCTCATCTAATTCAGTTAATGATGCAGAATTTGATACGACGTCTTCGAGAGATTCTCTGTATGGAGAAACAAAACATGTCCACAATTTTGTATCCTGACCAAGAATATATGTATGAAAATGATTGTTCCATGAAGAATAATCGTTCATGTGATTTAGTTTTGGTTGACGGTTGTTGCTCCCAGTTTCACTTTCGCTAAGAAGGAGGTTTTGAACGCTTTGGTTTTGATTTGTAACAAAAGCCCATTGACCAGCAGTAAACACGTTTGGAGGTATCATCGATTTGGCCCTTGAGGTAGTTTTCTGACTTGTAGTACACTCCCAATCCCAAGGATTTGTACTCATTTTATTTTCTTGTTTAATGAAAATTTAAAGGTTTTAAAATTTCAAAATTATAATTACCGTTTAAAAATTCACAGGTTCTGAAAATATGACAAATTCTTAAAATCACAAAGCTTTGAAAAACACGAAAAACAATCAAAAACAGTTTCGTGCAAGACAACTGTTTCGTGCGAAATGGTTGTTTCGTGCGTGTCAAGATGATTCGCACGAAATACTTCAGTCACACCAAATGTTTAGTTCAGCGTTTTTCAGAGGATCTTTTCAGAAATGGTTTGGTGAGAAATTTCCTTTCTTGTGTAGACCTGCTTTTTCGAAATACATGTTGTCTTACCCACTTTTAGTTAAAACACAGATTTTTAATCAGTCAACAGTCCAAGTCCAGATCCAAGTCAGAAAATGTCAGCCCTACAAAAACTAATCAGATTCAAATTTTTGCAGATTTCTTCTTCAAGGGTGTTCTTCAGAAAAATTTTACTATAAAATTTTCTGCATGCAACAGAATTAAACCAAGTTTTAAGTTAGTTATTCATCCAAAACTTAGGTTTTCTGCTGGAGGCTCAAGAACACTTCATAAATCTTCAAACTAGCTCAGACACAACTAAGCCCGGTTTTGAACAAGGAAAGAGCCAAGCTCTGATACCACTTGTAGGTCCACCTGCAGATGGTGTTAAACCAGCTCCTTGTTTATGTGACACACACACAAGTGCAGAATCCAAGTGTGCATGCAACCAAAGCAAAGTAAAGAACACAGGGTAACCAAAGATTCACTATCTTGATTAATGATTGAGAAAAAGTACAAACATATACACACAATGCTCGTATGACTCAAACAAACTTGCTGTGTTCTTGTGTCTTCGTCTTCAAAGATAACCAACTCAAAGGTAACAAGCTCTCTGGGCTGACCAACTAGCTAGGTAACTTTCATGCGCAAGTCCATCCTGACTGAGAAGTGCATGTCAGCTTATATAGTGTCCGTCTAGATTCGTATGAAACACGAGTCTAGACATACATAACAAACTAATTCACACGAGACACATTCCATAGATTTGGCACGAGACACTGTTTCGTACGAAATGCTTATTTCGTACGAAACAAGTAACACATTAGTTACTCAAATATTTCGTACGAATCATGTGATTCGTACGAAAACTCTGACTCGCACAGAATCCATTTTTCTGGAAAACGTGTGTATACATGTCGTTTCCAAGATTCATCAGTATGCACACATGCAACTGATTAACATAGACAAGCTAAGATGTCATACTACATCAAGATAGAAGGATATCTCGATCTATTAGACACGACTAAACCTATACAGACACTTGAGCAAAGACCGTACAATTACAACTGTAATTAAGAACAAGCGACAGAGACAAAACTGTATCAACAAGTTACCTACTGATCTAAAGTTGCATTATGATTGTAATATAATGTAGCATAACCCTCTGAGGTTATATTACATGATCATAATCAGAATCCAAGTTTATACGCAAGTTCCGTAATTATGCCATCTTTGACCAAAATGCTTTTTTTACATAAAACAAGGTTTTTAATAATAATGAACTTGAAAATGAGTTTCCTACTGACGTATATTTTAAGTAGAATTATTTGGGATGTTAAACCAAGTTATAAACTGAGTTTTCAAGCAAGTCCTTAAACTATGTCGATAAATGGCGATTTTAGCCCTTGTAGCTCATAAAATAGTTTTAATCAAATCTTTTCAAGGTAAATATTTTACCTACTGATATGTTATACTAAATAACATATCTAAGACATTTTAATCTGACATTAACATCAGTTTTCGTAAAAATCACACAGAGACGCCATTTTACGACATAAGCGCCGTTTAGGCGCATAGTATGGTTTTGAACCATATTATTGACCAAGACTTGATACCTACTGATTTTAAAACTTATTTTAAACATATTCACAGTAGGTACATATTATAAACTCAGAATCCCAAATAATTTATAAACTATGTGTAAAATGACCAAAATGCCCCTTCGGTGAATAGTTTGGTTATAAAAGATAAATTACACATACAATTGATATCCTACTGATATTATATCATAAATAAAGTATTTTTCCAGAATACGTATAATTATAACATTAAATTATATTCAAGTTCCTTTTATATGGTATGAAATTACCAAAACGCCCATATGAGGCATAGTTTCGTTTTAAAACCTTAGCGTGCATACAAGTTGATATCCTACTGATATTTTAACTTATTTAAAATATAACGGCATATAGAACTTTTCCATGACTTATCCGGATACCCATTATCGCTTTTAAGCAAACGGTTGATTACACGTAACTAGTTTACGGAATTTAACCAAAACGGGTTTAACCTTATCATTTTAATCTCAAAATCCAGAATGTTTATAGTTTACCCATATTATACAAGTCAAGTACTTGTCGGGATTAAACTACATTCTATCCGATCACGTTTAATCAAGCGTTATACGTTTTGATAATGTACACTACTCGGTCTAAGTCTATGACTTAAATAAAGACCGATAGTATTTAATTGGTTAGCTTATGCCATAATCCAGACTAGAGCCTTGCCGGTAAATGCTATCTGCACGTTAGTACTTTTGTATACGGCTGAGTTATTGAATTTTGAAAGAAGACTAGCTCAGGTAAATACTCTCGACTTATTTTCCCTATATGGGCTTGGGATACGGTAAATTATTACCGCTTGGTCCGAAATGGGGTCAATCGAATGCCTATTTGTGGCTAGTAAACCCGCATATTCCGTTTTAGTCAGTTTTGTTTGATAACTTAAACATCGGGGTTAAATTACCATGTCCTGGATATCCTCGGCTCAATACATTAGTTATTGGCCACGACCTTAGCGCGAGGTGTAGGCATACACCTGACATACGCTCATATGCAAATTACCCAAGACGTTGGGGATAACTCCTTCGTGAGTTCTAAGTGGTGTGTATTTAATCATGTCTCGGTCTCCGTACTGGGCCCCGTATGTATTGACAAATGTGTGAATCTCTTAACAAGGTTGCAAAGTCAACTTTCCCAAGTTAATAAAAGATTTTGTGCCGTTTTGCACTTAAAACCATTGTTAAAGTTTTCAAAATGAGTCAGTTGGGTGTATTTACCAGCGAAAGCTGACGTATCGTCCAAAGGCTAACTGCAGGTACAATACGAAATAGGCCGGAAGCTGCTCGGTATTGAATAAGAGGATCTTACAAATCCTTAGATCTGCCTTAAAGTCTGTTTTATATTCTTTCTTGTACATTTTAATGATCCGCCAGTGGATCTTCTATTACGAGCCTGTATATTATTTTATTTCGAACATTTGGTTTGTAATAGTAATTTTACTCCAAGACTTCCGCTGTGCCATGTTTAATTGACTATGATGTATCAACTGACGTCACAATACTCCCCACCCGGGCCCACCGGTGTATGGATTTGGTTGGAAATCCGGGGTGTGACAGTGCTGGATAAGGAAGGGAGGGTCATCGCAATAGGCTTTGGGAGGACGAAGACGACAATGACGGTCCCAAAGGTGCGGTGTTGCCGGTCCATGTCGGGCCTTGACGAGCAGGGGACGCACCCCACACCCTGTAGCCTTATGAAGAACAATAATGAGAGGGTTTTCGCACACACTAGATAATAGACACTTTACTGAAAAAGCTCTCATACTAATCTGAACCAACTTAAATAGTAATGCGATGAGGGAGCTGTGAAGTTATAGGTGGTTGACGTGCATATAATGATAAGGATACCAAGTAGAGTGTTGTAGCTACTATATTGATAATAACATTTATCCTTTTGTTGATGTTGTAGTTTCTTTAAACATAACTTACATTTGCATAATCAAAACTAGGGTGTTTGATAGTTCCATTCAGCCGGTTTTGACAAAAAAAATATGGGCCAAATTGTTGATTACGGTTTGGAAAATGACAAACCAAGAAGGCCGGGTTGGATGGGTCTGTAAAACTGTCAGTTTTATCGTTTTGACCAGAATCACGTTTATACATTAGCTTGTATTGGAAATTTTAAAATAACAAACTTGAAACACGGTTCATGCCCTTAATACCTATGTATAAGTAACCATATATTCTAAAAGTGAAAAAATATATACATGTTGATTGGTCAGTTTGGTTTACAGTTTAGACAACCGATACCAGGTAGTAAGTTATAAGACGAATCAAATCGTTAACTTTCAAACTACTAAAACCAAAACCTTGGACCTCGAACTAGACGACTTACTTTATTTAGACGGTTTGGTTAGTTTAACGGTTTTTAACACCCATAATCAAAATCTCAGCAACCAGAAATTTGATAAAACTTAAGGCCAGTGACTTGTTTTAATCATTCTATTCTATTAGTTACATTATTATTATTGTTATTATATATATATATATATATATATATATAATATATATATATATAGAAAGAGGTTTATATATATAAATAGAAAGAGTTGATGAACATTGACTTTTTATTTTTTAATATTGTTTTTTTCTAAGTTTTTATTATTTTATTTTTTTTAGTTTAATTGATTTAAACATATTTTTATATAACTTTTAAGATAAGATCAAAGTACTCGTTATCAAATAGGAAATCATAAAAATGAATGTATACCGGTATTGATGTTGTTCGGTATGGTATGTGTCACACCCCGGCTTTCCACAGCCAATCAAACACCGGTGGGTCCGGGTGGCGAATATCGTGACGTAAGTTGATATGATCATAGTCAATTAAACACAGCAAAACGGAAGTCTTTGATTTAAATTACTATTACAAACCAAATGTTCGAAATACAAAATAATATACAGGCTCGTAATAGAAGATCCACAGGCGGATCATAAATTGTACAAAGAAAGAATATAAAACAGACTTTGGGCAGATCTAGGATTTGCAAGATTCTCTATCACTACCGAGCACTTCCAGGCTATTTTCGTATTGTACCTGCAAGCTTAGTCTTTTGAAAATACGTCAACTTTTGCTGGTAAATACACCCAACTGACTCATTTTGAAAACACTTAAAATATGTTTTAAGTGCGTATCAGCACAAAATCTTTTATATCTTGGGAAGTTGACCGTCCAACCTTGTTAACAGATTTACATGTTTGTCCATACATACAGGGCTCGGTACGGAGACCGAGACATGATTAACATACACACCACTTTGGACTCACGAAGGAGCCATTTCTTCCCAACCTTATGGGTAATGCATATTGAGCGTCTATCAGGTGTATGCCTATACCCGCGCTAAGGTCGTGGCCATTATCTATTGTAATGAGCCGAAGATATCCAGGACACGGTAGTTAACCCCCGATGTTTAAGTTATCAAACAAAACTGATTAACACAGAATATGCAGATTTACTATCCACAATCCGGCATTCGATTGATCCCATTTCCGACCAAACGGTAATAATTTACTGTAACCCAAGCCCGAATAGGGGAAATAAGTCGAGAATATTTACCTGAGCTAGTCTTCTTTTAATGTAATAACTCAGTCGTACACAAAAATACTAAGTGCAAATAGCATTTACCGGCAAGTCTCTAGTCTGGATTATTACATAAACTAACCAATTAAATACTAACGGTCTTATTTAAGTTGTAGACTTAGACCGACTAGCGTACTTGATCAAAACGTATAACGCTAGATTAAACGATGATCGGATAGAATGCAGTTTAATCCCAACAAGTACCTTGACTTGTGTAATATGGATAAACTATAAACATTATGGATTTTGAGACTTAAATGACAAGTTTAGACCCGTTTTGGTTAATTTTCTAAACTAGTTACATATGCTTAACCGTACGCATATGAGCGATATCGGGTAACCGGATAAGTCATGGACAAGTTCTATATGCCATTACACTTTAAATAAGTTGTAATATCAGTGGAATATCAACTTTTATGCCCGTTATGGTTTTAAAGCGAAACTATGCCTCATAAGGGCGTTTCAGTAATTTCACACCATATAAAAGAAACTTGAATATAATTTAATTTTATATCTATAAGTATTCTAAAAAATAACTTATTTATGATATAATATCAGTAGGATATCAATTACATGTGTAATTTATCTTTTATGACCAAACTATGCATCGACGGGTCATTTTGGTCATTTTACACATAGTTTATAAATTATTTGGGATTCTGAGTTCATATCATATATCTACTGTAAAAATATTTAAAATAAGTTTTAAAATCAGTAGGTAACAAGTCTTGGTTGATAGTTATGGTTTAAAACCATACTATGCGCCGAAACGACGCTTATGTCGTAAAATGACGATTTATGCGATGTTTAACGAAAACCGATGTTAAGGTCAGATTAAAATATCTTAGATATGTTATTTAATATAACATATCAGTAGGTAAAAGATTTACCTTGAAAAGATATGTTTAAAGCCATTTTATAAGCCATAAGGGCTTTAGCGTCATTTACCGATATATGACAAGGACTTGTTCATAAACTCAGTTTATAATCTGATTTAACATCCCAAATAATCATACTTATAATATTACATCAGTAGGAAACTTATTTTCAAGTTCATTATCTTTTAAAACCTTATTTTATGCAAAAAAGGCATTTTAGTCAAAATGGCATAATTACGGAACTTGTGCATAAACTTAGATTCTGATTATGATCATGTAATATAACCTTAGAGTGTTAGACTACATTATATTACGATCATAATGAAACTTTAGATCAGTAGCTAACTAATCTAAATCGGGTCAGAATCGAAAGTCAAAGCAGAAGTCAAACTTCGCGACTATCGGTTGCGAACCGACCCTAGAACTGAAATTGACGAGCCGAACATGTTCTAATAATTATTACCAACTTGTTTAAGTGTCAAAACAGATTTCATAACATATATAAGATCAATTTATGATTTTTCTGAAAAATGGCCTGTTTGACTTTTTAATATCATAACTTTGACACGTCAATGGGTCTAGCAAGCGTGATCTTCAGGAGGTGCCCTTTATAGGGACTAACACCTACCTTATTACGATCACTTAGCCATGTTCATTACGAACAATGGCTGGACCATAATGGTCTTAACCGAAAATCAAGGCATTTTCCGTAAAACGCTTGACTTTTGGCTATAAAAGCCTATAAACGAAAATGCAAGAGCAAGGAACACTTACAAGAGGTTCCTAGAATGCAATAGAACTAAGTTGGATGCTCCTTTCAGTTAGGAACTTCCAGAGGAGGGAGATAGATTTGTGTGAGAAAGATGCAAGTTCAAATGGTGAACCTTGCACCTATTTATAGTTGGAGAGCTTGAAGGAGGTGATGCCGGGTGTTAAGGGGTGTAAGAGGAAGCTTACAAGTGTCCTAAAATGTGGCATAACTGTTTGGAAGACCATAGTTTCGAGAAAATGGTTTTTGGCGATTTGTGTGGAGGCCAAGCAAATTTTCTGCAGACACAGGCCTCTCGCGCCCCGAGAGTGCCCCATGGCCAGTTTCAAAGTTTGTCACATTTAGCCCCTCAACTTATAAAACCTCCTAAAACACCTTTATAGCATATTTAGCCATCCGTAACCAATATTTGGCGTACCCGGGAGTATGCCCGGACATTGTCGAGCTCTCGGTTTGTTAAAAGGTCACTCAGAGGTATAAATTAACATGTTGACACTTTTAACCCCTCCATTATCCAACTTTCACATATTTACAGAATTAACCTCTCTCGTCCAACAAGTGGCATGTATGAGAGTTAGGACTTTGTAAAGGATCACTCAGAGGCTCAGTATAAGCATGTTGACTCCGATGTCACTCAGAGGCTGGGCATGTTGACACAACGGTCACTTAGAGGCCAAATTTAAGCATGTTGACACAACGGTCACTCAGAGGCTATGTTTAAAGCATGTTGACACTAATGATCACTCAAAATTTTCCACATTTAGCCCATCAACTTAATAAACCCCTTTAAACCTTCCTAAAACACCTTTTTGGCATATTTAGCCCTCCGTAGCCAATACTTTGGCGTACCCGGGATTATGCCCGGACATTGTCGAGCTCTCGGTTCGTTAAAAGGTCACTCAGAGGTATAATTAACATGTTGACACTTTTAATTCCTCCATATCCAACTTTCATATTTTTACAGAATTAACCTCTCTCGTCCAACAACGGGCACGCATGAGAGTTCGGACTTTGTAAAGGATCATTCAGAGGCTCATTTTATGCATGTTAACATATCAGTCACTTAGAGGCTAGGCATGTTGACATATCAGTCACTCAGAGGCCAATGTTTAAGCATGTTGACATATCAGTCACTCAGAGGCTAGGCATGTTGACATATCAGTCACTCAGAGGCCAATGTTTAAGCATGTTGACATATCAGTCATTTAGAGGCTAGGCGTGTTGACATATCAGTCACTCAGAGACCAAGTTTTGAGCATGTTGACACCTTCAGTCCTTATTGGTCTTTAATAGACTAAAAATAAAAATACAACACGTGTAACTATACTATTGGACACGATTTTACGAGGTGTTACAGTATGTTAGCGATACAGTATCAGTTCATCGAACGCAAAAATACTAAAAATAAATATTGATACCGGTATAGATGTTGTTCAAACGGTTTTGATTGGGTTTGGTACGATAGCGACGCAATATTCATTTTCAACAAAAATTATATCGTAATGTTGAAAAAAAAGAGGTGAACAATTGTTTTTGATTTTTTTTAATATTGTTTTTTCTAAGGTTTTATTATTTTATTGGTTTATTACTTTAATTGATTTAAACATTTTTTTTTCTCTCATATAACTTTTAAGATACGATCAAAATACCCATTATCAAACAACAAACAATAAAAATGAATGTATACGGACATCAATGATATTCACTACAGGATTGTAGAGATACAATATCAGTTTATCGAAAGCAAAAAGAATAAAAATAAGATACAAATGTTGTTCAATTTGTTTCGATTAGGTTTGGTACGAAATAGTAGCGAAATATCCGTTTTTAAAAAAAAATATCGTGATGTTGAAATAAAATAAACATAAAATGCATGAACCGAACCAATATCAACTGAACAACATAGGTTCCATGTTGATATGTGTTTTTTTGTTATCGATCGATGAAGTGTTTCTCTTTTAATTACTATATCGAGTGCATGTATCGTAACAAACCAAATTAGTACCGATTTAATCCCTGTCGGGAAACATAGGGGAATATCACTGGTAATAATAAAACAAGAGTGACTTGAAACAGTTTATAATCATGCATTGTATCCTAGTATTCCAAATTAGCATATCTCCTGAATTGATATCATGAAACAGGTCTAAATTATGAGTTGTTTCATAATCATGTAAATGTAGCAGGCTGTGGGTACCACCACTTCTCCACCGGAGTTGAGCAAACACCACTGTTTCAGAGATACAACTTCTACAAAGGGATGATAAGAGTTAAATGCTTGGTTGGTCCCTGTGGTTTACGAAAATTGCAGACTTGGTCCCAATGGTTCACTAATTACAGAGTTGGTCCTAATAGTTGTAATTTTTGCACACGGGTGGTCCTTACCATGGATGACCATTAAAATATTCAGTTAAGTGTGAGTGAAATGTCCAAAATACCCTTAAACAAACATTAATTTATTTAAAATAAAACAAAATATCAATTTCTACCCACTCTTTAACTAAAGCCCCAACCCTATTTCCCTTTCAGCAACCACAACCCAACCACCACATTACCCCCTTCTACCATTTCAGCAACCACCCTTTAATAACCTTCATTCACCACAAAAACCATAGTCAACCACCACCTCCAGGAGACTAGGTAACCCACCCATCCCCTACGTACCGCTAAAACTAAAGAATCAAGAAACACAGCCATCACGCGGCAGCAGCGGTGGTGAGTGGAGTAGAATTTGACAGATCCCGCGACGGCAGCAGCGGTGGTAGGTGGTTTCTGGCGGCGGAAGGCGAGGGAGATGACGTGCTGGATATGACGGTGCCGGAGACGGCAACCATTGAAGCAAAATTGAAGATGACGGCAACCATTAATAGTTTGTTCTACAAGATGAACGACAATCGTGTCAACAAGACGAAGCGTGTTGATTTCAGTGGTGGTTCACAGTGGTGTTCGGGGGTGGAGGCTGTGGGAGGTTGACAGTGGAGGTTGTTATGGTTGGTTGGCAGTGGTTTTGGTGGGTGTTCGGGGTGGTTGGTGTTCAGTGGTGGAGGAGGGGAGACAATGGTTATGGTGCACAATGGTGGAGGTAGGAGACGGTGGTGGAGGTGGTTGTGGTGGGGAGGCGGTGGTTGAGGTGGTTGTGGTGGGGGAGACGGTGGTGGAGGTGGTTGACGGCTGTGGAGGAGGTGGGACGACGGTGGTGGGTGTTTTCTGGTGGTGATGGATGTTAGGTGATGGTGGGTGTTTTCTGGTGGTGATGGGTGTTCGGTGATGGTGGAGGGGAGACAGTGACAGGGAAGAAGATGATGGATGGGGTGGGCCTTTGTTTTATTTATTTCTTTTTACTTTTTTGTAAATTGTTTAATGTTTAATTCTAACCTTAAGGGTAATTTGGTCATTTACAAAGACTTAACTAAGAAATCTAATGCATGTTAGTGTTAAGGACCACCCGAGTGCAAAAATTACAACCACTGGGACCAAGTGTGTAATTAGTGAACCATTGGGACCAAGTCTGCAATTTTCGCAAACCATAGGAGCCAACCAAGCATTTAACTCGGATGATAATGGACGGAGACCACGGGTATGGCTAATCCCATACCCATACCAGACCTATTATCCATCAGGTATTTTTCAAGTATTTATCTATCAGAGATCAAGTATATCCGTTAGTATTTAAAAAAAACCTTTTGGGATTTTCATATATATATATATATATATATATATATTATTTTCCTTATTGGTTTTGTATCTTTAAAATCTATAAAATATATTAAATTGTAATATTTAACATACATATCTTCGTAACCATAAAAATATATTTATAAAGTGTAAATAGATTATACTATTCTTCTTAGCTATTATATTGAAACTTTTCAAATCACATAATAGCCCGTCTATATTATAGATTTAAGCCCAACTCAATTAAGCAAACCGTTGGCCTGTTCCATATCCATTATTAAAGCATATGGCCGTTAAGATTTTATGTTGTATTTAAATATATATAGACAGTAGGTTAAAACCCTATGTATTACACAGGTTGAATAAGTATAATTTTATATACTAAATAATAAAACAATATATATTTAAAAACCTTGTTTATTACATGAGTTGGATAAATGTGAGGCTAACCCACTTGTTAGAAATATATGCGTCTTAAAGAAGAGATCTCATGTTCAAACCTGAGCAAAGAAGACTATTTTAAAATAAGTGGTATAATAGAGTAGGAGCAAACGTTGCCATTAAAAAAAATGAATGTAAAGACTATTTTAAAATAAGTGGTATAATAGAGTAGAAGCAAACGTTGCCATTAAAAAAATGAATGTAATTTTATATATTAAATATTTTTTTATCTTTAAGAGCCCTGCGTATTGTACGGGTTGAATAAATGTAATTTTGTATATCAAATAATAACAAAGTTATATTTTTAAAAGACGGGTGAAATAAATATACTTTTCTGAATAATAAAAAAAAATATCTTATAAAAAAACTACCGAATATCCTCAGATACACGAAACAGGGGATGGATGGAATGGCTCCTAAAAAGAAGCTACAATAGAAGAGACATCAAAGTCGTCTCTTTCTTACGGTGATCAAGTGAAGGTGGGTTCCGTTTATTTATTTATATATGATTTTGCATTCGTATTTCCAGTCTGATGTTTACTCCATGAATCTGCTTACTGTTTGTTTAGATGCGTATGAATATTAATAATCTCCGTTTCTGCTTTGGGGACTTGATCCTTGTAGCTTGGCTATCCTGCAGGCAGGTCATTGATTATTACTAATTAGGGTTTTAAGTTTCAAATTAAACTCCTACTTAAACATAATGATATTTCTAGAATTTGATGATGACGATGATTTATGCAGCAGCAGATCATTGGCAATTGAAACTGAGTTGACCCTAGCAATAGTCAAGCCAGATGGGATCTCTGGTAATTATAGTAGCTCAATAAGGAACATTATTCTTCAATCTGGCTTCACCATTCAAACACAAGCTACCCTTCACCTCGATCAACATACTGTCACTACATTTTACGCCGAGCATTCAACAAAGACTTTCTTTCCAAGCCTTATAAAATACATGACAAGGTACTCTTTTTTCTTTTTTTCTCATCCCAATAATAATCTAAACCAATTGTTCCTAATCTTGGCTTGTTTCTTCTTTGATTCGGAATGTGTGAGTATGCTAAACTTCCAAAGATCCTAAGATGACAATTGGGGAATGGTGGTGTTTGTGAGAGAGATTTAAAAATTAGGGTTTGGATTGTGGAAAAAGAACCGCGCGTGTTTGTGTATAATTCATCTCAGGTCCCATGACTGATGACCCCATGTCCACACCTACATATAACAGGTTAATGGGTTTTAACCTGTTTAGACACGAAACTTGTTAAGGTCTTGTCGTGTCGACCTGTTTTAGACACGAAACCTGTTAAGGTCAAACACGAAATATGATAACTTCGTGCAGGTTCATATCGTGTTCGTGTCAGTGATGATGTATCCCATGTTCGTTCATATTTTTTGAAAATATTTAGCAGTGTACTGTCCCCTTGATCGGATCTAATAGCCTTGATCTTGTGTTCAATTTAATTTTCCACCAAAGTCTTGACAGTCTCAAAGTTTTGTATACCTTGCTTAACACGAGAATGTTGTTTTGCGGGTACCCATGATCAATGAGTCATTTGGAAGCAGCTGTAGAAGCCTTTGTTTAGTTTGACTAAAACCCATGGGTTTGTGCATCAGTAATTTGTTTTCAAAAATGCCTTGTAATATCTTATTTAAAGCTCAATGGAATGAAAAGTAGAGTCAGAGAAGATTTAGAGAGAGAAAAGTTGTGTTGGGTTTTATCTTCCATTTGGGGGAATGCTAGTTCAGTTTTGGCAAACTGAATGGTGATCTTTGGTTTGACTGTATATTTAGATTTACCCTACAGTTTGGTTCGGTGGTGTCTTCTGTATCCGAACCAACCGTAGCCTATCCGGACTCTGTGACCGTTGCATTTAAAACTTTGTTGCCCGGGACAACTTCACAACATCAAAGGCTTCAGCCTTTCACTTGAGGAAGTATACCAATAGTTTTTTGGTGTGATCATCTATAAAGGTGATGCTATACTTTCTGCAACCTATGTAACTACAAATGTCCATCGGCATAAGTTCAAGAGGCTTGGTAGTGGTCCAGTTTTGATTATGGTTCTTACTCGTCACTATCGATATACCAATTCTGATCCATAGGTTCTTCTTGTGTGCTTAATTGCAAACCATACTTGTGTTCTGTATGAATTTTGACATGTCTAGCTTGTACTTTCAACAATAACATTTATTCGTTATTAATTAGATTCAAGACGAAGTCTACTGTATCTTAAAAGCACAAGGAAACACTTTCCAGTTTAGTTTATTGGCCATTGAAATTAATATACCTTATCTTTGTCTTGGTAGTGGTCCAGTTTTGATAATGGTTCTGGAGAAAGTTAATGCCATCGCTGATTGGCGTACTCTTATTGGACCAACTGATGCTCGCAAGGCTAAAATCACTCATCCTGACAGGTTGCTTGTTCTTTTCTTATGACTTTACATTATCGTGGTTTTGTTATTTTATAGAAACATATTATTATGCAGTATAAGAGCTATGTGTGGGGAGGATTTAGAAAGAAACTGCGTTCATGGTTCAGACTCAAGTGAGTCGGCTGCAAGGGAAATTTCGTTTTTCTTCCCTCATTTACTTTCAGGTGAAATTTCTTTATCCGAATCTTTATTACATTTTTTATCTAGCATGATAGTACTCTTTTGTTCTTATTAAACAAGTAACATATTATGTATGTTCACCAATTGAAACGAATTCAAAGGTTCGGCAATCAGTTTTCTTTTAGTTTTTATGTTACTTTTCACCAGGAGAAGTAATGAACATAAAAGAGAGAAGCTAGCTAGCTGGATGAGTTATACAGTTTTTCTTTCTAATGTTTATGGTGCTAATTGTATAACACAACAGGAGGAACAACGCTGAAGCATGACAAACTCTAAACGTTTATTCAATGCTGTCAGCAATTCTCTTCTTGAATGCACCTGTGGCCGATGAGCATCACCATCTAATTCTAGTGTTTCTACAATAGAAATTTAATTTCTTGGGTCTCATGTTATTTTCTCCTAGTGTACATGCACACTTTTGACGGATTTTATATACGAGCTGCAGGCCTAAAAGCATTTTCTTTTGTAACTTATTATTGTGGCTTGTGGTTGTTATCTTCAAGTTTGGATAAACAAACTTATCTGATTATTTAGGATCACAGCAAATAAATAAACACTAATAACCAGATTTATTAGGTAGTTTTAGATTATTACTTATTTTATCAACTTATAACTAATTGAATTATTGAAAAGTTAAATGATGTTTGCGATTAGGAGTGTATGTGAAGGGAAAAGTAAATAAATCATTCGATTATGACTTATTAACTTTTCCAAAAAGTCATAAGGACTTTGGAAAAGCTAAGCCAAACACCCATGTTCCTAATTGTTGTTACAAAATGTAGTGGGCTTCCCCCGCGTTACACGGTTGGAATTCGGTCAGTATCGGTATTGTATCGACAGTCGTTATAATAATCGAAAGAGAATAAATAAATATATTGTGATATGCCCAAAAGGATATTGACATAAGTTTTACATCGACCGAAACCAATAACAACGAATACCAGTACCATCGACGTTGTTCGATTGGTTTATATTACATTTAAAATGATTTGTAAAGTTGGTACTAATTATGTAATTTCCAATAAATAGATATGAAAATGACAGAATGAGTAAAACATGTGTAGTGTAGTAGCTGTTTGATTAGTTCAATTAGAAAAGAACAAAAGTTTATGAATGGTGAACTTACTCTCGAAGAGCAATGCTTCTTAATGTTCTATCATTCTCTTGCAAAAATGCCTTTTAAGAAGTTTTTATAACTGGTCCGGTATGTTATATAAAACAGTGTTTTAAGAGCTCAATTGTTGCTTTTTATTATGGTCATGCACTCGTACGGTTTGGCTTGTAAACAAATCAACATCATGTTTGTTCATTTAACTTTAACCGAACATGTACACATATAATTAAATGAACGGATCTTCTCGTTCATGTTCGTTCGCTAAGAAAATGAACACACGTTCACGTTCATTTGTAAACTAACACAAACGAATAAAAATGAACAAATATAAATGAACTTTGGTATTAAAAAATGTAAAACTTTTGTTCATGTTCATTCGCTTATTAAATAAATAAACAGACTTTCCTTCAAATAATTAACGAGCAGTTCAATAAACTTTCAGGTTATTTACATGCCTACATATGATGGAGGTACTTTGAATGATTTTCTTATAGAATATTTAGTGAACCGTCTAATTGTCTTATCTTGTGTTTTTCTTTGTTTAACATGTATTATATTAACTAGTGTTAATTCTCATGAACTTCATAGAGTGGACAATATAATACGTTTTCAAGGTGTATTGACAAAAAAAACATTATACATTGATTGAATTAGGTTCAAAACATGTTATAAAATTATAGTAAGATAACCGTAAATAACATTAAACAATAATTTCAAATTACAATAACATCGTTTATAGTATCCACCAGCTTTTGACAGGTACTTTCAGACATAATTGGCTTTTGACATCTACTTTGAGACGTACTTGTAGGTTAACGATATGTGTCTAATATTAATAATAGTAAAATATAGTTTCAGTCCTTCAGATTTACAACTAATCACAGATTTAGCCCTTATGTAAAAAAAAATTCAAGAGTCCATTCCTTATGATTGTCAATTTGATATAATCAAGTCTCTAGGACAATGTTAGTCAACCGGTAGTTGACTAAGGCATTAATGTCTTTTTACTTTAAAAAAGGACAATATGGTAATTTTACAATTTAAAAATCTTATAACAAATGGCACAATCTATTCACACACCCATTTGCTTATTTCGACACCCTTGGTGCACTACACGGGTCGTCTAGGGCTAGATATGCCGTCTAGGCACTGATTTCTAGGAGTCAGCAGGTGAATTACAGGGCGTAGAAATTTAGGGGGTAGACAGGCCGTCTCAATCTAGACGGCAGGAACATGGTTTTTTTAGTTGAAAAATGGGTGTTTTGGTGGGGTAAATTGGTTGTTGTTGGAGGTTGATTTTTTTTGGTGGTGTAATTTGATATTTTTAATTTTAAAAAGTTTTATTTTTTGTATAAAAATAAGTTAACGTTTTCGATCGTTTAAATACTTCATTGTTTTTACATTTTTTTTAAATTATACTAATTAAATTTAATAATGTTTTGAACATTTTAAGAAGAATGCAAATATTATATCGTGTAAATATTACTTAACATCTTGAAAATTATTATGTTTCCGTATTACATTTCAATGTCGATTTAACACAAACAATCATATAGTAATCGAATAACTGAAAACAAAATTAAATATAACATATATAACATAACTTTGTACATCCATAATATGTATCTGTACAGCTGAATACTAAATACAAAACATCTAAACATACGAGTCGGAGTCGGGATCTGGCTGCTGCGGCTGGTGCTGATGATGTGGTGCTTGAGGTGGTGGGAGCGGTACGGAGGTAACCTGTCTCTCTCTCGTCTATCCTGTAACTCCCGAACCACCCAGCCCATGAGATCCATAAGCCTGCCAACATCGGCTCGTAAGTGCGTGCATGCTGCACCTCCCGGGGCATGACCTGGAATAACGTGCTGCGGAAACTGGGGCGCCCCGTGAGGTGGTGGTGGTGGTGGCGGTGGCGGTGGCGGTCCGTCTAAATCCACCGGAGGCTCCTAAACGATCGCTGCCTCATCTGCCGCGGATAGACTGGATTGAAGTGATCCGGCAGCGCCTCCGGAATCCATGGCTCGCCTGCGCGGGTTTTAAACCTCTCGCCGAGCACGCCGAACCTCTTCACTAGCTTCATCCCCCGCAAGGTCTGAAAACCCATCCGCATTGACGGTATGGCCGGCTGCAAGTGTGGGTCTGTCTCCAGCAGATGACCCAACGACCGGGCAATCACGGTGACGTACTCCCCGCCGTACAAAAATCCGCGCTTCTGCCGGTGATGGGCGGAGGCGAAGTACTAGCCCCTATGTATAAACATTCGTAGCAATCTCCTCCTGCAGGTATATACCGCTATGAACGGCAAACTCAGCAAGCGTCATCGAACGCCACACACCGGTAAGCCTAAAGGAAACCTCAGGCGGAGTGGGAGGAGCCTGTGGCTGGGGAGGCGGCTGGTCGACCCGTGGAGGGTGAAACGTGAATGTCAACAGGAACTCGATGAGCAGCTCCCTATAACTCGGTGTGTCAGCCAAGTCAAACAAACGGTGCCACGGTGAATCAACGGGAACGACAAAAATGCAACGTCTCACCAATCGCCTCGATCACATCCTAGTCGACCATGGCGTGCGATCCGACGTGCATCTGGCGAAGCTTCCCGCAAAAACGGGCGGCCTCAGTGTCGGACGAGAACTCGAGATACGGGTGGCCGTGTAGCGGATCCTCTGGCATTGGCGGAGCCCGTCGCGGACCATACGGATGTGGAGCCCCGTGTATATGATCTTCAATCTCGTCCATAATTAATCTGCAATAATAATAACAATATAACACAAATAATAACAAATAACCATATTAATAAAAAAATCTAGTAATAACACATAATATTAAAACAAAAAATTATATATGCTAAATAAAAGAAAAAAAAATCTGGTCGTCTATTGGGGTCGTCTAGGGGTAGACGCGCCCCGTCTTGTTCAACAAAAAACCAAAAATTCATCAAGAACACAACCCCAAAAATCATCAAATTCACACACAATCTATGGTCTAAATGCATAATACATTAAAGATTATTGAAGTATAGGTTTGAATACGTACCAGAGATGCTTGATTTCGCCAAAAATACGGTCCAAATACGCTCAAATGATGTATGTACGTATCTGTGTGCGTTTTAGCTTTGAGGGCGTATGTGGCTGGGCGTCTAGACTGGCCAGTCATATAGGATGCCTAGATGGGGCGTCTAGACCTAGACGACACGTCTAGGATAAATGGTTAATTACCATTTTACCTCTGAATTGCCACCGCCTAGGCCTAATTCAGGGGTAAAATGGTAATTAACCATTATGAGCTGAAAAGGTCTCAGGTGGTTAATTACCATTTTACCCCTGAATTAGGCCTAGACGGGTGGCAATTCAGGGGTAAAATGGTAATTAACCATAGACGTGGCGTACAAGTCTAGACGTCCCGACTAGTCCAATGCTTAGTTACCGTTTTACCCCTGAATGGCCACCCGTCTAGGCCTAATTCAGGGGTAAAATGGTAATTAACCACCTAAGACCTTTTCAGCTTAGAATGGTTAATTACCATTTTTCCTCTGAATTAGGCCTAGACGCGTGGCAATTCAGGGGTAAAATGGTAATTAACCATTCTTTAAAATTCAAAAACTTGACAGTTGCCGCTCAAATGTGTACGCGACGTCTTGGCCTAGACGTGGCGTCTAGTTCATCAATATTACCCTTTTGCCCCTGAATATGGCCTAGACGGAGTGCAATCCTGGTGTAAAATGGCCTTGTGGCAAAAAACAGACGGCCAGTCTAGGTCTAGACGACGCGTATCTTCCTAATTTTTTTTGTCTTTTCCATTTACATAGAAAATCCTATTAATTATAAAAAAACATATTAATTATTCAAAAAATCTTATTAATTATACAAAAAAACGTATTCACTATAAAAAAACTTTGTATTAAGTATACAAAAATTCATATAAATTATACAAAAATCGTATTAATTATACAAAAAGTCGTATTAAATGTACCAAAAATCGTATTAAATATACAAAAAATCGAATTAAGTATACGAAAACTCATTCTTCCGATTCACTGTCGACGTAATTAATACTCGAGATTGGATTTGGTGGAGGATTCATTATTGAGGTATACCATTCTAAACGGGGCTTTGGTACATCAACCATAGCCTGTTTATTGTCGGCATTGGAAATTGGCCTTCCAGCTTAATATGTATGAAGTGGTTATTGTTAACATGTGCAAGCGTTATCGTTCGTGGTTCTTGATCTGTCGGAGGACTCATTATCAGGAAGAAGGTGGAACAACCATCGATGCTTAACAGGTGAACCACGATACCGTACCTTTGTGCGATAAGAAGCCTTGCGTGGGGGAAGTCCATCCAGTGAGTGGGGGGACAACGCTCCATTGAATCCCAGATTAGGCTCTGACGATGCGTGTTAAAATATCCTTCCTCCCATGCTTCAAATACTGGCACCCAGATCGATGGGTTCTCATCCATCTCCTGTAGAAGGTCTTTTCGAAAGTGGCTCCATGAACGTTCTCCCATACCCAAGCCCACAACCACAGACTAAAACCCACAATGACCGTCTGACCTCACATCTTGTACGCACGAGATGTACGGGTGAAACAATGTCGGAAGGAGAGACTTAAACCGTTTGATGGTTGACACATACTCGTCGCCCACTATCAATGGAAAACCGTTGTCGTCTCGAATCTCTCTTTGTTTAGAAGTCGTTGAACGGTTTCGCCCCGCTCTGGGTTTTTGAGACTTTATGACCGACTGTTGTGTGGCCTGGGACGGAACGTACCAGCTATGGCGGGGGACATCGTATGTACTTTGTTGGGAACCCTGGGACGAAATGTACGAGCTACGACGGGGGGGCATCGTCAAACCGAAGTTGTGCTTGCTTTGTTGTTGGCCGTCCACGAGTATTTTGTTGGACAACCTGTGTTTTCTTGGTAGATTTGGTTGGAGTCAACACCGCTTTAATCTTTCCCACCAAGCTTTTTTTCTGAGCAGGGAGTGTGACTCTAACCGTTGCCGAACAATATTCAGCTCTTCTACCACGTCAACGTCATCCGATATCAATTTACATGGCTGAAAGTTAAGCTTCTGCCAGAAGATGTCTACGTCTTCGAGTTGAATCGGACGCTCTGCATGGTTAAAACAATGCACTATTAAAGTCACATGAATAACGGACATATATAACACACATCGCTTCACGTTTAGCAAGTATTAACTGCACGTACGTACTTTTCCAGCCTACAAGCACACGGCAAACCAAAACTGTACCACATCTGACATCCACAAGATGAATGAAAGCGCTGCAACATGTCTAGTTTCCTAAGTAGCTCTCCACTCAACAAGTCAGGCGCTGTATGGGAAACTTTTCCACGTAGGTGGTCAAATAACGGGTTTTTGTGGTGGTTCATTATTTTTCCGATGCTTTCTCGAAAGCTCCTTCTTATTTCACCGTATTATGTTTCAACTATATCCTTGACACAACCTGCTATACGGTCCAACAAGCTCGTATCTTGGACGTATCTCTTTAAATTTGCGTGTTGATTCTCAACTCTGTTTGTGGTACGCTGCCCGAAGTTGCGACTCTGATCAGTCCACGCAAAGATGAACATTTCCCTGTAGTCTTTCAACCAGTTATCATACATGTATGTAAACACCCCTAGAAAGTATCAATAATTAATTAAATGTACATAGGTAGGTCAGATTTTATTACAAAAACTTACTTGCACGTTTGCACACCACAAGTTGCTTTTGCAGGTTGCGCGAGTTGTACTCGTATATGGGTATCGATGGAGACTAACACAATGTCCTCCAGAATAACAAAAATTTTTGCCAGTCCTCTTCTGTGAAGGTGCTCTTGCAGTGCTTACAAATATTTTGTTGTATGTGAAACCTGCAAAGATACCGAGAGGCGTTTGGAAAAACTTTAGCACACGCGTTAATTAGGGCCAGGTCTCTATCCGTTACAATCACACGTTGCTCCATACATTCATCCAACATTTACCTGATCCTTTCAAGCACCCATACAAAGTTATCACTACGTTCTTTGCAGATAACATCATGCGCGATACAAAACGAATAGTTGGTGGGTGTCATGCCAACTATCTGGACAAATGGCCTGTTGTATACGTTTGTCTTGTACGTGGAATCGATCAGCAAAACGTGCGGGAACGCACGCTACATTTTACTCAAGTAGGGAGAACAAAGAAGATCTCTGTAACGACCTCTGTTTCGGGTTCCTCCCATGTGTCGTAAATAAATTCGTTTGTAATCAGGATGCTTTTCAAGCGACTGTATGGGAGTCAGTCCGTATCTTTGTTCGGCCCTAATCTTCTGAACTGCGTTTTGTACGTCTTTCTGAACATGGAAACTGTCGGGAAACTGCTTCCTTATGGTTTGAACAATTCTGCACGGTTCCATGTTTTGACCTGTCAGCTGCTCGATCAATCTGTATTCGTTAGGATTAAACCTTCGCGCAAATGCGTGGGCCGACAGGTCCTCACAGAGTTCATGGTTATGTTCAGTCTTTCCCCCTTTTATCCCCCATGTTTCATACGGATGGTCTCGCACAGCCACCAGATAAAATGGGCAACCGGTTTTCTTGCTTCCAGCTTTTCTAACCGTTGTTGTAGTATGGTACTCACCACCACGGTCACATTCAAGCCATAACCTCCCAGTCCTTCCACCAATTTTCTTTGATTATCGGGTCACAATAACGAAACCATCCGCCTTTGCCGTTTCCTGTGCCTAGTTTTTTAGCTAATCTAGAGAGTTGAAAACCTGTAACATCGATAACGTTATGTTAGATTTTATATTTACTCAACTGCCCAACATAAATAAATAAGTTTTGATACCATCTTTGTGAGGTACGGATTGCCTGCGCTCGGGGGTGCCTCACCACCATAACCTCCACCGTCAAGATTGACTTATTGACCGTACAAAGAATGTGTTGCATTGTAACTTTCGTAACCTTCTCCTCTGTATTCATCCGGACAGTGTTGTTGCACGTAAGAATATTCACACTCGTATGCATAATCCGGAAACCCTTGTTGCGTAGGATAACATGGTTCATCAACATGGTACGAGTCGTCCACATGGGATGTTTTTCAACGGGAGGATGCTCGTTCAAATCTAGAAACGGTCTGTTTTGATTTCCTTGTACACTTGACACAACATCCTCTTGCTCGTTAGAATCGGGAACGCCGGTCTCCCCCTAACAACGGTATCATCATTAGTAAATAATTAAAACAACAAGTAGTTTAACCTAATAACTGTTACCGGATTGGCTTCGGGCACCCATGACTCGCCAGAATACGTTCCAAAAAAATAGTTTCCGTCCCAGTATGATGACATTTCACCACCTTTGAATGATATCAGATGGAGTAATATAAGCCAAAGAAGAAGACACAGGGAATTCCGACGAAGTGTAATCCAACGTTTATATCAAATGCTCTGCATGGCTCTATTTAACAAAGAAATATATGCCCCGTCTAGGCCTAGACGGGGCGTATCACTTTACTGCTTTACTCACCTGCATGCAGACCACCAAAGTCAAAATCAACCTCCATGACACCCTGTCTAGGCCTAGACGACCCGTCTTGGGTAGGTCGTCTTCGGGGTCTGTCTAGGCCTAGACGCCCCGTCTGATGTGACTGATTTGACATTGTAAGAGGGCAGGAATGTGGTCGGAGAAAGGAACCCTAGACGCCCCGTCTAGGTCTAAACGACGCGTCTAGAAGGTGTGGAAATAGGCAGATTGGTGTGTGAATATGTAGACCCATAACAAATACCATCCTCTTAAAGCCCTCATTTTTATCTTTCCATCTTCCCTAGAAAGCCAAAGCTAGTTGTAGGTGGAATTGAAGGTTCAGGAGAGAGAAAGAGAGCTGTAAAATAAACAACAGCGAATTTCTGGGTTCATCCATCAATTTCAATGTTGTTTATATGATTTTAGTCGATGGGGGTTCAAAAACAATGATTTCTTTCATGTTTTCCACATAGGTTTTGAGTTAAATCACATCATCAACCAAAGATTTAACTGCAAAGGAAGCAATGTTAGTTATATGATATAATTGATGATTTTTTCTTGTTTCTTTTAGCTTGTAGTTGTAAAGAGCCCATGGGATAATATTGATGAATGCTAATTTGACCAGGCATTTGCCGGTGGAGATTGGGATGTTGAAAAAGGTGACAGTGTTTGGTGGGTTGAGGAGTGTTCAGCAGCTTGATGTGGTGCATAACCGGTTGACCGGTGTGTTGTCGGATGGTGTTTGTAGGCTGCCAGGTTGCAGAATTTGACTATGGATAGTGTTTATAGGCTACCCATGTTGCAGAAATTGACTCCGAATAGTGTTTGCTGTCGTGTGAAAAGACGGGCAAAAAAACCGGTTTTAAAACCGGAACCGACAAAAAAATCGTAACCGGTTTTTTTAACCAGCTTTTTTATAACAGAACCGGTTAGTAACCGGTTTGACTGGTTACGACCCGGTTACGATTTTCGGCCCTGAAACCAGTTACAAAACCGGTTATGATTTGAAACTGGTTAAAACCGGGTTAGAAAAAAAACCGGTTTTAAAACCAGTTAACCGGTAACTGATAAATAAAAACCGGTTAAACCGGTTTTTTCGTGCAGCGTGTAGAAACGGTCATATGACCGTTTAGGGCGAAAATATCCGTTTTTTGTTGTTTTTTGGGGCTAGAAACCTTACACAACTAGTATAAAAGGGTTGTGGGTGTTTAAGTTCAATCACACCACTCTCTAAACCTCAAAAAACTCTTAAAATCGCTCACAATTTTGTTCGATAATTCGTAAAAATGCATGGCAAGCTCTAGTGCTCATGATTTGGTCAATATTGGCGAGTCTACAACAGATACGGTGGTTCGTGTTATTCCAACGAAGCGCAACCCCAAAATTTGGTTACATTTCGATTTGTGCGAGATGGCCTGGGAGAAAAAAAGCGCGTTGTCATCATTGTAATGGTTTTTATCTCGAAGGAGCAAACACCACATTAAAACAACACATCGAAAAACTGTTTTGCAAGGCGTTGAAACAACAACCCGCTAGTGGTCAAGCTTCCATGGCAAGTGAAGGCGCTTCTTTGTTCGCCTACAATTACGAAATGGCTAGGGTGAAAATGGCGAAGTTTGTAATCCAAGAAAGTTTGTCGTTCAACCATTTCGTCAACCAACGCTACACAAAGATGGTTCAAAGAACTCTCCAACCACGATACACCCATTTAAGTCGTGCTACTCTTAGGAGGGATTGTTTAAAATTGTGGAAAAATGCTAAACAAGAATTAGTTTCTTATTTTGAAAAAATTAGAAACTGGTGTTAACTTGACTAGCGACGTTTCGTATGTACCGCACGGTTCACCTGACTCGTATATTTGTGTCACCGCCCATTGGATTGAACCAGTGACGTGGCAAATGATGAAACGCACGATTTTGTCTAAATTATTTGATTACCCTCGCATCGGTGAAGCTATTTATAAAGCAATCGACAAATGTATTACAACATACAAATTGGAAAAAAAAGATTTTTTCAATATCTTTTGACAACGCCTCAAACAATACGGTTTCGGTAATGCATTTAAAATTAAAATACAAACCGATTTGTGACAGTATTTTTTCCATAGATGATGTATTGCACACATCATAAATTTGGTTGTTCAAGACGGTTTAAAGGTTATTGAACCACAAAAAGAAGATTTCAAAAAAATGTTACGTCATATATATAGTCACACGCATAGACATTCAAAATATATAAAAATGTGTAAGGAAGTAGGTCGAATATGCTTAGGACCCAATTGGGACGTTGCGCATAGATGAAACTCGACTTGCACCATGTTTGAAAAAGCTATTTTGCAAAAAGATAGTTTAATAGAATTTCATAACTCTTTGTCTAGTCGTAGAAAGGTTTCGCCTTACCACCCATCGGGTTGGGCTACTATTGAAACGGTTACACAATTGTTTCAAGTTTTCAAAACATCAACAAAAACTTTATCGGGGGTTTATTATCCAACAAGTTCATTGGTGCTTCACAATTTGTTTAAAATGTGTTTAAAATTAAACGAGATGTCGGTTAGAGGTAGGCCATATTGTGATATGGTAGAACCAATGAAGGAAAAACTAAGAAAATATTTTAGCGAACTACCCGCGCTTTTCACTTGTGCCGCCGCTTTAGACCCTTACTTTAATGTTTTTGGAACCGGGTCTTTGATTGAAAAAATTGCAAACTAGCTGAATTTAAACACCAAACAAGACCCTAACTTTGGTGAAGCAGCAAAAATTCGTTTCAACAATCAACTTTCAAAAATGTTTGACGTTTATGTAACAAAATATGGTGCAACCACATCACACATTCACGAGTCAATGAGAAATGCCGCTTTCGGCGAAGGTTCAAGTATGGAAGATCAAGATTTGAGTAGTGAGTATACGATTTAAGTACGGTAATTGCATGTGAACAAGCAAACGTGACTTGCATGTATGTAGTAGGTATAGAATTATAGTGGGTACATGTCATGTGTAGCTATATGTGTGAGACGTTTGTATGCGATATGTATGTATGTATATGGATGCGTGCGAGTGTAAACAGCAAGTGTAACTTATTGAATATAGATCAGTGGTATGTGCTTACGCGAAGTTAGAGGTCTGCAATACGTTGAGATTATGTCTTACTAACTGTATTGCTAATGAGAATGAAACAGGAATGCAGATATGTAAGTGTTGGGCTTTGGAAAGTGCGAAGTCCATGTAAAGAACAAATTTACAAGGATATAATTACGGAGAAGTATACATAGTTAGAATACTATGTGGTTATTGATTAGTTATAAATCCATTTAATTATGTAAGATGTCACCCTTTAATAATGTGTTGGTTGTGTATGTGGTGACTGCAGATTAGTTAGATCATCATTATCATCATGGGAGATATGTGGACGAAGATCGAGTTAAGAGCAAGGATTGTACGTGAAGAGTGGTCTCATAACTTGTATTATGTATTACATTTAGCAAGTCGATCAAAAATGAGTGTAGTAAATCTTTTCAAGAAAGTGTCCAATAATTTATAAATGAACCTTTAAGTATGTTATATAGTCAATAAAGAAAGAATTTTTGAGTCAGTATTTCCACTGCGTCATTTTGGGTCAAAACGTATTTAGGGTGTTTCATGAAGATCAATTTCCGATCTTAGTCACAATGGCCCGAGAGTTACTAACGGTCCAAGCTTCCACGGTAGCTTCGGAAAGTGTTTTTTCTATTAGTGGTAGGGTGATTTCGATAAGGAGGACTTGACTAACACCAAAAGCGGTTGAGATGTTGATTTGCTTGAAAGATTACTTGGATGCGGCGGAGAGATGTCAACACAACCCCAATGACCGACAAAGAAGCTGCATTGGATGACTTCCTACGCAATAGTTCAACTTCGGGTTCGAGCGAAGATGACTAAACGAGGCTCAAGATATATTATTTCTATTGTAGTCCCACTAAAAAATATATATTAGTGGACTTCTTGCGGATTAATATTTTAAGTTTACGTACTTCATTTGTTACGTTTATCGTTCGTATTTTCTTTGTTATGTAAAACCGTTTGTTTCAAGAGTTAATGATATTATAATTTAAATTTTATATTTTCATAGTTAACTTTTCATATTAAAAAACTTCATTTTTAGAAATAAACAAGAAAAAAACAAAAAATCTGCATATTCAGTCAACCGATTTTTTAACTGGTTTTTACCCGGTTTCTTTGCCGGTTTTTAAACCGGTTTTTTACCGGTTTTCGATTATTTAACAAAACCGGTTTTTTTTGTAACCGGTTACAGAACCGGTTAGTACCGGTTACAAGTTTTCGAACAAAAAACCGGTTAATAACCGGAACCAGTTATTTAATAACCGGTTTTTATGGGCCTCGAAAAAAACCGAACCGGTTTCCAAAAAAAAAAACTGATTTGTACACCTGGTATTCTGGCGACTCCACCGTGGGTCTGCTTCTTCTCCGACTCCAGCGAATCCGACGGTTCCGGTGTCGTCTCTGCCTCCGACACCACCATGGACCTTCTAGTGCTCCGGAACCATCTCCTGAAGAATATTCGCCACCACACACTAGAACCGCTCCACAACCACCATCCCATTCACCATCACCTCCACAGTCCCTGTCGAGGTTTTTGGGTTCTTTATAAAGAAGACAAGAATAACGTGATTTGTACTTTCAGTCCCTAGTGGGTATTAAGGTCATTTAAAATAAATACCAACGTTAAAGTAACAGACGTTTGTCCCACAGATTTAATTGCTAGCAATTGACAACCACCTAGACCGGACTGTTGAATTTTTTCAAATAAGGGTTAAACCTATGATTGTATGTAAATCTCAAAAGGTGTACTTTACTCTATTAATAATTTACTTTAGTATATAATAAAATGAAAAGCTAAGGCTAATATAGACATGCTTGAAGCCTACGAATCGAACAAATCACAAATTCATTTTCCCTTATACAAAGATGAACAATATGTTTTATTATATGAGAATACCATATAGTTTTGGATGAAACTTTTTCATATGAGTAAACTCTCATTTTGGTTCTTGAGGTTTGGTCACTTTTTTACTTTATTAAAAAATTTAAACCTTTTGAATTTGGGTCCCTGTGGTTTTAATTTTATTGTCATTTTGATTTAAAAGCAAAGTCAGCTCAGATTTCTCAAAAAAAAAATCCTGGTTTTTTTCCTTTTCCTTAGGGGCACAATAGTCATTATAATTTTTATTATAATACATTATTAATTAAAATAATAAATTAAATAATCCCTATAAAAGCAGCAGACTTTTCATCTTCTCCCAAACCCTAATCCATCATTTCTCCAAAGTCCAAACCCCATTCTCCTGCAACCATCATCTTCTCCAGCAAATCCTAATTGATCTGCATCCGGTGACGGCACAACCGTGAAGATCCGCCCATCCATTCCACACAACCCGACCGCAGTCGCACACGTTTTCTTAATCAACCCAACCAACTGCTTATTCACCTTACCCACCAAAACCATCGACACAATCTCCATCGTGGAAGCATCAGTAACCTTCAACCTGTTATAAAAAAAACTCGACCGAATCCCCAGCCGGTTCAGCCACTAGTTAATCTCAGGGCCCCACCATGAACAAAAACAATACGGAGGCTAATGCAGGAGAGTAGAACAAGATCGGCTATTATAGATGCTTGCAGGGCTTCTTGATTATAACAAAGATTTGTGATTCAATAACCATAAAAATTAGGCCTATTGTTGAGGGTTTCGATTTGGGGGTGATCGGATTTGGAGGAGGCGGTGGAGGCTAGTGGTGCCGGGGGGAGAGGGCTTACGATGGCTAGGGTGGCGGGGGTTAGCTAGGTTTGCTTTCTTCGTCGAAGAACTCCGTTCAAGCAGATCTGAATTAGGGTGGTAGGGGAGGCGGTGATGGTTGGTGATGGCGGTAGAGAACAAAGAGAGATAAAGAGGTGTAAAGAAAGAGTGGTGGTGGGAGGTTGATGGCGACGGGAGGTTGATGGTGGTGGTGGGTGTGTGAGAGAGAGGGGGAAGAGAGAGATAGAGAAAGGGAAGAGAGAGAACTGAAGAGTGATGGGAGTGTTTATAAATTTTATTAAATATTATTTTAGTTAATAATTAATAAGTTGTTAAAATAATACTTGTAATGATTATTTTGTCCTTCACTAAACTGAGGAAAATGACAAAAAAAACTAAGATTTTTTTTGAGAAATCTAAGCTGACTTTGATTTTGGATCAAAATGACAACAAAACTAAAACCACAGAAAACCAGATTTAAAAGGTTTAAGTTTTGTACTAAAACAACCAAACCTCAGGGACGAAAGTGAAAATTTACTCTTTTCGTATTGATGTAAAGACAAATTGTTGCGTCTTCTGACCTGGATCCATGATTTGGTAAGTTAGAATATACAATCACAAGAACCAATTAGTAATAATTTTGAAAGTTAGAAATTTTAAAAATAATTATTATGATATTCAAAAACTCCAAAACAATATCTAGAACCGCGAGACACACGAAAACCTTCGTCATGAGTTGGTCGAGCATTTGTGGGCTAGAAGACCTGATGATTTTATATTAGACTAGTATTATTTGTTGTTTGTAATCTTTTATTTATTTTAATATGATATTTTATAAAAAATAGTTTTCTATTAATATTAGTTTACAAATTTAGAAAGAATAAACAAAAAATAAAAATATTCGCTGAAGCCACTGCCATGTGAAACAATATTACAGGATGAAACCTGTTGCTCACTTGAGCTAACTTTAGCCACAACAACTAGTCTAATATTTGAAAGAATGGTGTTCTTTTTGTCTTTTGTGTTTTTTTTTGCATAGTAAACTTTAAAGATTTTTATTTTTGTAATAAAACTTCGATTTTTTTTTTATAATTTTGCCACAGAAGTCAAATAATTTTATTTTTTTGTTAGTTTTATTTATGTTTTTCTTGGAATTGTTCATCGTTCGGGTTGCTACTTAGCACAATATTTGATGGTTACATGTCGGCATAAATTCAACTTCGTTACGTTTTACACCACGTGAGTCACTCGGTGTTAGAATTTCGGGGTTTTATTTTACATATTCTTGATTTTGGTCGTCATTCAGTTGGTAATTAGCATGTTTTCACGCCCCCTCCAACGCTGATAGCATAATTTTACGCCCCACCCACCTTAATGCGAGGACCTAAGACTCGTTTTCACTAAAACTTATGACATTCAGGTTACGTAGTAACACTATCTTACACTATAATATAGACTAAGAACTAGTTGGTCTTGGGCTCCATCGCCTCCACCATCACCAGGCATTTTCAGTTTTCTATAGTGTTATCAAGGATTTTTTGTGATAAATATACCGGCGGTATATATGGTATAGATTTCTATGACATCCTTTTTTATGGACTCTAATGATGCATTGACAGAAGCTGCATGGGAACCCACAATTATGCGCTTTTAATTTTGATAATGTGAGTGCATATGTATTTATTTTGACTAGTAATATTGTCTTGTTTTATTGCAAGCTACCGGTTTAATCCGGTTAACTTTCAGTTATATTAGGCGCCCGTAAGTATAACAATAACTGATTTATTGGTTAATCGAATAACTTTAACTATAACCGTTGATAATTCTCAGTTATCGATTAATTTGGTTTGAGACCGTTGATTTTCACTATGAAATATTGTGAAGAAAAACTCTTGATCTAAAGGGCGGATATGGATTCGTTAAGATTCATTTGGACCATTATACATCTTGGGTTATATTTGTTTCCTTTATTTTTCTTCTTATTCAAAAGCTTTGTCATTAGTTTCTTTTATTTCTATTTAGTAGAAAAAATACATAAGGATGGTAGGTAAACAAGAAACAAGCTACGCTGCAACACCCTTTTGAATAACAAATCTGATTCTATCGAAAATAAAACTTCGGTTTTTTGGTGTCGAGAAATTGTTGTGCACGACCCTCTGCACTTTGTCAAAAAACCCAACAGCTTCAGAAGCAAGGGAACCAAATACATAAAAGGCAAAAGAAATAAAGAGATGTTCGATTCTAGTATAGCTAATGCATGCTTTTGTATAACATGGATAAAGTGGAGGGTAGTATGGTAGGGCTATTCTTGTGTGAAAGAGCGTTATGAACGCGTTAAAGAAATGTCAAAATCCAAAAGCCGTCGTGAGTCTCCATTATGTGTAATATGTCCCACCATAGTAACTAGTTGAATTGACCAAATTCTGGCCTTCAAGTGACACAAATGTTGCATTTCTTCCAATAATAGACGTTAGGCCCTATAAATAAAGCCCACTAATCCATATCACCACACAAACTCTTATTCCTTTAAAAAACTAATATTGAGTTATAAACAAGATGATGATGATCATGATAGCAAGCTTCGTGGACTCCATAACTACACCAATCAAGTCGTGGTTAGACGACACTACCGTCGACCACCCCAAGACCGCCCACATGACGGAAAAGGAGGTCGGAGTTGATGGCGCTCAAGTGGACTGTATCGTGTGTTTGTCGGAGGTCGCACTGGGAGATAGGCATGCGATACTTGAAAGGTGTAGACATGGGTTTCATGTTGAATGTGTTGAAGCATGGTTAAAAGACCATCCAAACTGCCCGCTCTGTAGAACCCCTGTCTCCGGGGCTGATGAATACACCCGCAAGCCCCGGTTTTACTTGAAAAAATCGTATGAGATTATGACGCGATTTGGCTTTCACAGTTTCACGTTCTAGTGACCGTCGCCACTTGGCTAACCAGCTCCTTTAGCCAGGGTCTCCAGTCTAGTCATTTTCAGACTCTAAAACATACAAGATTTTCGTATTTTTTTTATGTAAGATAGTTTATACTTGAAAAGTAACTTAAAGATATTACTTATTTGTAGACAATAACATAAGATTGCAAATCAAAATACATATGTTTTTCAGGGATAATATCTAGAGCACATTTACAAGAAATGATTTGTTTTGAAAATAAAATGCACAGAAAAATGATATTCCGGATAGTCATTGGAAATCAATAATATGTCAAGCATAAAGGAAATCCAATCAGTTTGGGTTGACATGTGGCGGAGATGAGCTCTACCAGACCATCTTAAAATAGTGGGGTGTGGAGGGGGCATAGCTAGGAGGCGCGGGGTTCCATTTGGCACATATATTTTTTTTATAATAATTATAGAATTTAATATATTAATTTTAAAAATATCTAATTAATTAATATTAAATAACTACAAAAAAATTTACAGCACCAAAAAAAATCAATCATCGTCGTCTTCAATGTTGTCAAACCTTTGTACTGACCGAACCCTCAGTTCGGAAGTCTTCGTCAACATGTTACGAAGCTCCAGTCTGGCGGTCAACTTGATGCGGGAGAGGCATGAGTGCAGTTCGATCTTGTGGTGTATTCCTTTGTAGTGAGTAGGGCCTCTTTCTCGTTGATCAGTCTGCCTCCTAGATAGAAGGAGTTATAATACATTCGATCCCCTATATAGATCCTGACGAGAAGACGCAAAGATGCATCGTCTTATCATCTGTTCTGCCTTTTGCATCTTCCTTGAAGTGTTGAAACATGTTCTACCAAATCAGCTCGAAGATTTGAATTTATTTGTCGTGACTCGATTAGATATTGGTTTTGCATTCTTTGTTCGTCACTAATGTCTTTGTTATTTGTTTCGGTCTCTTCGGAAAAATATCCAATTGTTGCCCGGCATTCATTCTCTAAGATCATGTTGTGTAGAATGATGCACGGGTACATCATGTTTCTTATTTCATCTTTTTCATACAATCGACAAGGCATGTTCGAAATGCGCCGCCTTTTTTGCAAAACACCAAATGCTCGTTCGATATCTTTGCGTGCCGCCATCTGAACTTTGTTAAACTTTACTCTTTTAGGATCTAGAGTTCCATCTCTTGAAAAGATTTCACAAAAACAGCCCACTCAGGGTAGATTCCATCAACAAGATAGTACCCATGCTGGTATTCAACATCATTTACAAAAAAAATATTCCTTTGGTCCAACACCATTTATTAGATCATTGAAAATGGCGAGTGATGAATAATGTTTATATCTTTATGTGAACATGGCATACCAAAGCAGCATGCCATATCCAAAGATCTTGTGATACAACAGCTTTAAGCATCATAGCCGGCATTCCATGATATCCACTTGTGTGAGAGCCTTGCCATGCAGTTGGACAAAGTTTCCACTCCCATTTCATACAATCTAAACTACCTATCATCCCGGGGAGACCATGGTATTCAGCGTGATGTTCCATAATTTGTTGCATATCACTAAACGTTGGTTTCTCAAGTATTTTTTCATATATAGTTCAATGATATACGCATAAAAATTGTGAAGACTTTCGCTAGCCACCGATGCCGACATTTTTAAATAGTCGTCCATTATGTCGGAACTATTCCCGTAAGTCAATTGTCTTAGGGCAGCCGTAACCTTTTGCCATGTGGTAAATCCTAAATTACCACCTGCATAGGGCTTTGTCGGAAAAAATCGTAATTATCCTTTAAATCCTTTGATATTCTTGAAAATAATTTTTTACTCATATGAAAACGACGCCTAAACATTCTTTCATCATACGTTAGTTCGGGTGACAAATAACCGCTTACCAGCAAATTGTTAGCGGTTTCACGTTCACGAACAATATACTTCCTCCGTCTGGGTTGGGGTTGGGAAGTCCCTTCTTTTGAATCTTCAATGATAGCTTTCAGGACCGTCGCCACTATTGATAATATTTCCGCCCCGTCATTTGATGAGGATGACGAACCATAACTATCAGACGAATCGCTTGAACTTGAAGAATTCATTGAATATATTTTTTTGGTGATGGGAGGTGGCTTTTAAATATTTGGATAGTAAAATGTAGTAAGAGTTGTTTGATTTATATAGAATAAAAGTTAAAGAATTTTTTCTTAATAGCCGTTAGTAAACAGCTAGCCAACGGTCACATGAACCTAGTCAATCATAGCCATCCACGTCGTCGTCCCAACCCGTCCCACGCCAACGGGGCAACGTTGTTACCTACGTTGGCTCGTTGTGGCTAAAACGACATTGCTTGGCTACCCGCGCCTCCAAACCAAGTCTATACCCCGCAGTCTAATTTAAGGATCTAAAATTAACGCGGTCACATGTCTATTTTTATCCAGTTAACATATAGTCTATTTAGCAAATATATGCTTTTGTAACTTCCATCAATAATCACCTTAAGTGTATTTGATACACAAACACAAATGACAAGCTTTTCACTCACATGTCATCATCGAACATGTCTTTATGACAAAAGTCTCTCAAACACAACCAGGCAGTGTTACTCGTTTTATGAAATGTGATAGAATTGAAATTTGCATAGGAATTTGAATTAAAAAGAATTAGATTTGGAACTTAAATATTCGATTAGGAATTGAAATTTGTTGGAATTGGAATCTCAATTCCATTCTTAATCTGTTCGGTTAACAAATTTGTTGGACTTGGAATCTTAATTCAGAATCGGAAATGTTTCGACCCGACGCGTTTGATTGGGTCAGCAGCCAGTCGTTTCAGGTCGAGACGTTTTGTGTCGGCAACGAGCTGGGTCGGGTCGAGCCATTTCAGGTCGTTAACGGCGTGGTTCGGGTTGTGACATTTTAGGTCGTTAACTGGCGTGGTTCGGTTCGGGACTTTTCGGATCGTTAATGGTCCAAGTCGGGTCAAGATGTTTCGGGTACGTAACGGGCCAGGTTGGGTCGTTAACGGGACAAAACGTTTCATGCCGGCGTGGGCTAATCGAATCGACTTGTTGCGGGTCGGCGGCGGGCCTATTCGGGTGAAGACGTTTTCGACATCGGTGACCGATCGTAAATTCCAATGACTATACTTGAATTCCTTCAAAATCTTGAAGGATTTTGAATTCCTTTATTTGAAGGAATTTGAAGGAATTCATATCCAATTCTCACTCCTATGCTAACCGAAAACGACCAAGAATGGAATTAAGATTCCAATTCCTTCTTTTTTGAAACGAACAACATGAGGAGTGGAATCTAAATTCTAATTCTATCTAGATTCCATTTTATTCTCTGAAACAAACGCTACCTAAGATTAAAAATTTCACATTTCCGGTTGATATTTGTTGGGATATAAAACTCTATTTTTTTACCTATTCTTTACATTTCCAAGTTTTTGACATTTTAGATTAGCGATTGAAGAGATATGGTTTCAGACCCCCATGGGTTCAGGAAAAACCAATGTCGACCCGCAGCTCGGACATATGGTCATAACAAGTCATCAGGGGGTCCAACCGTCACGTGGAGATTTGCTAGCATGTATAAGACAAACGAGACAAAGTGAAAACGACGTGTAGACGGTTCGTGGATCACAGTGCCGTAAGATCTTCACTAGCGGTTATCGCTGAAGAGACAAGAAGTATAAGTGACAACGACATTTGGCCAATCACGCGTCCCGAATTCACATTCTCCCAAACCTCCACTGGTGATTAACACAGAAGAGACAACAATGACATCCTAAAAGCGATATGTGGCAACCAAGCTCCACTTTTTTTTACCGTGCCAAATACATCTCTATCTCTCTTGATTCTCCCCATTTATGGAAGGGAACCATCGTCTCTTGATGGGGATGGAGGAAATATGGTGAGGTGGAGATGATGTAGAGGATGGGGGGAAGGGGATTCATACCCAGAGCCTAAAGTATAAGGCATAAACATATTATACTATTAATCTTAAAGTAATTGTGTATTTTGTAGCGTATAAATATAAATAATGTCATCAATATATATTTTAAAAGAAAAGTTTATTTTTAAAAAACGAAGCTATTAGAAAGAAAAAAATACTAAACAATAGCTAAAGAAGTATAAAAACAAAAATAAAAGATTTCGGGTATTCTCTCGGGTATGCTATTCGGGTAAACGGGTATTTAGTTTCAGGTAATAGGCTATCTCAAAAACCCATATCGTCGTCCCGGATGCTTCAGGTTTTGGGTATACCCGGTCAGGCTTGGGTTTTTTTTCCATCCCTAGCTTCTAGGGTGTAAACAAGCATAGAGGCTCAAGACATGCTCTCGATCGGCTGGGTTAAAAACTCGAACAAGCCAAGCCTTAACAAGCCTGAAATACAACTTGTTTAGTTATTGGGCCTGTGCTCGAGCCTGAAATGCAAAGCTCGTTTAGGCTCATTGTATATATATGGTTAGTTTTATTTCAGAACTCCTAATAAACAATTTTTTTAAAATATTTTTACATCTAAATTACTTTTATCATTTATTATATCTATTTTTATGATTACACATAGTTATTACATATATGTAATCATAAAAGTACATATAATAAGTCATAAAAGTACCATAAATATAATATATATATATATATATATATATATATATATAATGATTGTTTATTAGAAATTCTGAAAGTTTTGTAGTTATATAGAATTCTAAAATGATCCCAACCATATATATATATATATATATATATATATATATATAATGATTGTTTATTAGAAATTCTGAAAGTTTTGCAGTTATATAGAATTCTAAAATGTCCCAACCGTATATTATATATATATATATATATATATATATATATATATATAGATTAAAATTGACTATATGTATATGTGTATATTACGGAAAGCTTAGAGAAACGTGTAGTCTAGAATGTTTCTCAAGTTTCTCGAATACGATGGACTTCTCTTAGGATCCCAATCCTATATGTATATAAAAGCCCATGTTGGTTTCAACTTTGGCCCATATGATTTAAACTACTAATAGAGTAATAGGTGAGCTGAGCTTTGGCTTTTAGCTCGTTTGAGATTGTTCTCAAAACAGCTCAAGACGAACTTGTGCTTTGGGTTTTTACTCGCGAGCCAAACTCAAGCTCAAATAAGTAAACTCAAACCAAGCCGAACTCGAACTTTAGGTTTTACACGGGAGCTAAGCTTAAGCTCAAATAAGCCGACTCAAACCAAGCTGAGCTCGAGTAGTGGAAGGCTCGGGCTCGGCCTGTCTCGTTTGCACCCCTACCATCTTTTAAGAAGCAGTCAAAACAAAACATTAACAGCAAAATATGATACGCAAGAAAAACAGAAACATCGATGATACCCATACAGTTTGTACAGCCTCAACAATCACCACATACACACACAAACTTATGTTGTAACCTCAGCAACGGGGCGGCCTCGGGTGTGTTTCACCCACCGAGCCTTGGCTAAAGACTCGAGTCCTAGGTATACATATATTATATATCCTTCCTTAAAACTAACAATGTACATGTTTCATAGCTACAACCCCTTTTTTATTTGCAAAACATCATCTCTCTCTCAGCTGGATGTTAAAAACAAACCATCATACTCCACTCTCAGTTAGCTGTACAACTCTCCATCACGTTACGTTAAGCACTAGTCGCGCTGGCCGCCATAGCCCCAATCCTCCTTTCTGTAAACTCATCACACAAGCTTGTTAAAAAAAACGAAATGTATAACTTAACGAGATTAATGTGGTTATAGTCATTGAACTACAATAAAAAATGAAAGTTGAAAAAGTAAAAAAGTTATTTGACCCTTAAAAGTCAAACTACAGTGAAACAAGAGATGAAAGTTAAAGCAGAATGTACCTCCAGCAGCAACAAGTTTCTCAACACGGGCAACTATATGTTTTCCATAAGTATATTTCTTGAGGGCGTTTAAATGAACCTTAATACGATTAAGAATCATCTCAAGTTGCTGGTCATCGCATGTTTCTAGAACTTTCTGCACAACATAGTTGGCAAACTGATCCTTCATCATCACCTGACATCACAAAATGAACCACAATAAGTATTTAAAACTAATTTAGATAATAAGACACATGTAACAAGAATTTCAAATTAACAGACTAACCTGAAGCGGTTCATTTTCATCAGTGGTGCCTAGCATTTCGGTCACAAGGGTCTGGCGTTGTTCCGGTGTACCAAAAGTCAAACATTTCTCAACAACATTTGAGGCAAATTTCTGTTGACTCATCTGAACTATCTGCCCGGTTAGTTGATCTATAATACACTTGCGTTCATGCGGCTTTCCATGTTCCAGTACATGCTGTCAGAATATCAACAGTAATTGAAAAACGTTGATAATTACACTTAACTTTTATGATGCATGCAATCTCAATAGCATACCTGAACGACATAATTTCCATATTGATCTTGCGCCAGCATATTAATAGATTTCAAGATTTCATCCATCACTAAGCTTTGTGTTTTAGGGTCATGACAATGTTCCAACACTCTCTGTTACATAAAATATTCAATAAATTTTAAAAATCGCTATTGATCAGATTATATTAAAAATAATTTTCTTACCTGTATGACACGACAACCATAGGGATGGGTTGACAATGTGACAACTTGATCATAAAAAGTAGAGATTATAAAATGAATTGCATTTTCGGGTACACATTCAATACACTTCTGAATAACATGATTGCCGTTTTGATCACGCACACAACGCATCACATGACCATCAAGCTCCGTAACCATCTTTGTTTGTTGGGCAAGATCAACAACCTCAATAGCCTACATGAAACGAATTTAAAGACGTTTGATCATAAAAAAACAACCAAAGTGTTCAATTTACCTTTTGGATAACCCGACAACCATACATCTGAAGACTAAGTGTTAGAACATGCCCGGTGAGCTGGTCAGCCAGTTCTCTTATTTGAGTAGCACTTCCATGTTCGAAAAACTAATATGCAAAAGTAAATTATTAATGATTAATTTATCCCACAACACAAAGTAACTTCTAAACAGATATGCATACCCTACCTTCTGGACGACATAGTTGCCGAATACATCAGTCATTAGCGAGTAAGCTTGCGGCATAATTTCATTAAACACCATGTC
Source organism: Scalesia atractyloides (assembly GCA_947069175.1). Lineage (NCBI taxonomy): Eukaryota > Viridiplantae > Streptophyta > Magnoliopsida > Asterales > Asteraceae > Scalesia > Scalesia atractyloides. The sequence continues at coordinate 20,537,203 of CAMTDV010000012.1, read as the reverse complement.
TTTCTCTTCTGTTGTAGCGGTTTCAAGCTTTTGTTGAATAAACCGACTTCCAAATTGATCCGCACTGCACAAAAAAAATTATACGAGTGCTATTTAGATGTGCGGATTGAAATTGTAAAAAATCTAAAGGCAACAAGATAGAACCTGAATTCAACAACATGCCCGCAATTTCCAAAAGCTTGAAACATTTGGTCTTATTGCTCTTGAACTCATCTAGCAAAGAAGATGCATAGCTTTCACTGATTATATTACGTATCCCGGAAGGAAACCGCAAGCTCCGGTCACCATGTCGGGCGGGACTACCAGACCCGAAAGCAGAGTTAGGCAGCAGTGGGCTGCCCAATGGGCTTCCGGGATAGGACATCCCAAGCCCATAACCAGGGCTTCCATAGTAACCATGGTTAAGACCATACTGAGACTTTTGAGGAGATAACAGACCCGCCAGGTAAGCTTTCTGAATTGCTAGTAATTCCCGATCAATTGTTGCATCATTCAACGCCGATATATGTTCACTTGATCTTAAGTTTTGAATATACAACGGGTCCATAAGTCGATTAGGTCCTAAAGCAAACTCACCGCCCATTGCCGCTGCCACAGCAGCATTGTCAAATAAAGGCGGTAAATTTACACCGCTAACATGGTTTGCCATCATGGTTGGTGATGCAGGATTCATCATATAACCATTACCGCCACCTAAACTGTAAAAAGACGAACTTGGACTATCAAGATTCTGATAACGAGAAGGAGAGTTTCCTGAACCGTTGGTGCCAGTGGGCCCTTTCATGTATGAATTCACAGGTGACCCGTGCCCATTGCTAGGCCCGCCAGCTTTGCCCATGTGATGATACGATCCTTTACCCAATTGCGCAGCATTTTGAACTCGAGCTGGTAACCTCGTCTCTTCATCTGCCATACCATTAATCGAAAGACTCAAACCGGAGAAACCATTCACCAAATCTGCAGGCCCATTTATCCTCCCTCCCCCAACCGAAGGCAACAATGGGCTAGCCGATCGAGCCATGAGCTGAGGGTCAGGAGTGTTGCTTCTCGACAAAGATGAACCCAGAGCCGATGCATAGGCGTGTGACCCCGATCCCATCCCCTGAAGATGCCCAAAATGGGAATCGGAAATATCAACATTTTCATCAAATGCGTTACGGCTAGCTGGACGAGACGGTTGCCTAGAACCAGAAGCAGCCTGACTCATATCATCCTATATCCAATAACCAATACCATATATAAAAAAAATTAATACACAAATCATATGAACAAATACAAAGAAACCACAATGATCATCAATTCATCATAATCAAATAAATTCTACCAATCTAAAATAAATCAACAACTTTTTTATAAACAAAAGTTATAACCTGAATGATCTCAGCAATGCTCTTTTGCCTACTCCCTAAACCCAAACCCGGCAACCCGATAAGCCCATTACCACCCCACTCCGCCATACCCTGCGCCTTTCCGGCATTCCCGTTATCTTTCTTCGCCTTCCTCATATCCCCAATAGCAGAACCCCCACCGCCACCTTGCAACCGCTGCGAAAACCGCCAATCATCCTTATTTAAAAGCGGCGGTGGTAGCCTAGGGTTCAAATTGACATTAGCATGATAATAGTCAACATAAGCTGGATCAGACCTCAACTCTTGTTCCGAAATGCCACCCTCAAACAACCCTGCAACAGCATTCAACGATCCTTCAACCGTCGGTGGTGCAGACCCACTACGGAACATATTAATCTCCGTCTCACGATCACTGCTACTCATCCGCTTCAGCAACCCTAACTCCTCGTTGCTTGATCGCATTCCAATATCCGACATCATCTTTGAATAGCTATCAGTCATCATCGTACCCTTTGTACCAAATTGTAATAAAAATCAAAACTTTTCACCTTAAACAATGCAAGCTTGAAGCTTTACAGGTTGTGATGGTCAATTTCACTTCATCTTGAATAATCTAGTAGAATGAACATGTTGGTTTGTCGAATTTAACAAAAATTGCATCTTTTTGTCTCCAATTTGACTCTGTATATTAATTAGTGGGATTATGTGGGGAGTGGGGTGTTTAAGATGAAAAAAAATTGGGTAATTGTGGGCATTTTCAGTGTGGAAAGATGGATTGAGTGAGGGTTTGTAAGAGAAGAGTAGGGGAGTGATAAGCACGGGGGTCGAGTGATATGGGCCGTGGGATTAAGTAGATGGCGTGAAATTGACGGCTTAGATGAGATCTTCCTTGTTCCTACAGTGGGAACCTAGGGTTTTGTTTTGTTGTATTTTATTAGTAAAAATAAAGTAAGTTATCCGTTTGTTTATTATTTATGGTATTTTCGTCCTCTAAGTTTTATCATACTCCAATGTATGCTATTTAATTTTAACGAGTCATTTACCCGCGGGATGCGGTGGGAGCAGCAATTTAAACAGGATACTCGTTTACTGTTAGTTTATCAGTCGTCTCGTGATATATTGTATAGTACTTAAGTTAGTTTTCTTATTCGTGATATGTTGACACTTGTTTTTCTGTTAGTTTATCAATTCTTTGGTGATATACTTTTCCTAATTTTTCTAGTTGTAGCTTCGGTGTGATCGATATACAAGAAGAGTACAAAACAAGAAAGTAGATGTAATTAAAAACAAGAAGAGTACAATACAAGCAAGTAGCTGGACAAAACTTTAAAAACAAAATACGGGGAGTCTCTTGTATCTCTTCCTGTTTTACCAATACATTCGTTCGCTCATGAATTTCTTGTATCTTCTCTTCTACTATATCAGATTTCGACACATAAAGAAAACAATGTTAGACACTTACAGGTGTTTTAAAAAAGTAATTAAAAAAAATAATTTCTGGAAGCAATTAAGGCACAAAATCAAATAACTTACCTTCGTTTTGATACGAATGCAGTTCATCAATCACGCAACACTTCCTGGTAGACAACATTTGATGTGTAAACTCCGTGTTGTTTAAAATATTTGGCGAGATGTACCAACACCTTTGTATTTTGTCTTGAAATCCCTCTTGATAACGCCACGTAAAGTTGTCCATGTGAAAATACAGAATTCGGTAAATAAACACCAACGTGCGGAATTGTTTGACCTTGAGCTTTATTAATCGTCATAGAAATGCTTAGTCGAATTGGAAATTGTTTTCTTTTCAGCTTGAATGGGAACATGTCATCTTCAGAAAGGGTTAGAGGGATTCTTGGCAAAAATACTCGTTTACCGATATGTTGACCGACTGCAATTTCTGCATCAATAACATTTCGCATGAAGCCTTTACATATCAACCTTATGCCATTACACAGGCCATTAGATGGATTGATATTCCGTAACAATATTATTGGGCATCCAATTTTGCAACAAAGCTTATGAGGCGGCAAACCACTAACATTTAGAAGTTCTGCTGATCGTCTTCAGCTTCGTCAAAACTGTAATACACTTTTTCCTCCCTTGAAAAATGTCGATCATTTGATTATTAATCTCGTCAAAACTCTCATTTTTAGTGGACAATATCGCTCTAGAGATTATATAATCTAAAGAATATACATTATCTTCAATTGATGGAAAGATGGCATTATCAATTCTTTTATAGAGTTTTCTCTATTGTTGCACTGAATTGTCATGTCAGCGGGTATGCGGATATAGTTTCCTTCGATTGGTTCTTTAGTTCCATCGCCGACTCTTAAAAGAAATTCAGAAAACCATGGATCTTTCAACTCTCTCATATTTATGGTCAACCGCATCTGTTTAGTCTAAGACCAAAGAGGTGACATTCGTAGGCTGGAGTCTACAATCTGTGCTCCAGTGCCACGTTTAATAACCGGCAACACATGTCTGAAGTCACCTCCCATAACCATTATCTTCCCACCAAATGGGAGACTAACACCTATTTTGTTGGTACCTTCCATTTCTCCTTCGGTGTTGTCATTGTTGCGAACCTCATCGATTGATACTCCATGACGTGGTATGTTAGCATGCCAACCCGACTCACCATTAGGAAAAAAATAGAGGATACGACAATGGATCGTAACAACTGAAGTACGGTTGCATAGTTTGGTTATATCAGACCTACCATAAATAACAATACTTCGTTTATACAAAGTGATATTGTCATTACCTTGAACCCAAATACTAGCAACCTATATAATCGTCAACTATAAGTAAGTAAAATAAGCAATACTATTAAATAATTGTAATTAGTATAATCTCTGATGTTAGACAAACACTATTAATAACATCAAATGTTAGACAAACACTGATGATGTTGTTAACCTTTGATGGAATAATAATATCAGATGTTAGACAAACACTGTTGATGTTGCTAACCTCTAATGGAGTAATAACATCAGATGTTAGCCAAACACTGTTGGTGGTAGACAACCACTGCTGGACAACCACTGTTGAGTATAAAATCAGTGGTTAGTGAGTCTGTGATTGAATCAGTGGTTTTGCTATACAACTACTGTTGGTGTGTTAGCAGTGGTTTGTCATCAGTGGTTTTTGATCAGTGGTAGTTTGTGATCAATTGTTTATATTTCATGGTGTTTTTATAAAATTTTATATACCTTCGATGTCGTTGGTCGGTTGTACACCCATTGGGCAAGTTCAACCGAAGTATTCAAAGTCACTCTATAGTTGTCCAAATGTCCTAGTTCTGCAAGTCTTCGAAATGTATCGACATATGGGTTTGTAGAAAGTACGCGTGTCAAAATCTGAGTAATACGTTGATCAAGATTTGGCCATTGGAGTCCGAGATCTAACTCAGCATCAGGATCATAAAATACAACTGTAGGTACCTAGGGGTTCCATCCCTCGGAACTAATTGGTCGATTTTGTGATGTTCTAGGCATGACTTCATCAATTACAGAGGGGAATGTGCTTGACGCGTTCTCATTTGTCATTTGGGTAAATTTAGTAATATTAGTTTCTAAACTTCTTGAGGGTGTCCTTTCTGTTGATCTATTACTCATTAAAGATATTGATGAAGAACTTCGGGAGACCTCACCAATCCCAAATTTCGAGACTTTGTTATTTTCTTTGTGTGCATGTAACACCCTGTAAAATCATGTCTAATAATATAGCGACACGTGTCATATTTTAATCTTCAAGTCTATTAAAGACTAACAGGGACTAAAAGCGTCAACATGCTCAAAGTAAGTCTCTGAGTGATCTTCTGATGTCAACATGCATAAACCAAGCCTCTGAGTGACCATTAGTGTCAACATGCTTAAAACATAGCCTCTGAGTGACCATTAGTGTCAACATGCTAAAACTTGGCCTCTGAGTGACCGTTGTGTCAACATACCCAGCCTCTGAGTGACATCGAAGTCAACATGCTCATAATGAGTCTCTGAGTGATCCTTTACGAAGTCCTAACTCTCATATGTCCCATTTGTTGGACGAGAGGGTTTAATTCTGTAAATATGTGAAAGTTGGATAATGGAGGGATTAAAAGTGTCAACAAGTTAATTTATACCTCTGAGTGACCTTTTAATAAACCGAGAGCTCGACAATATCCGGGCATAATCCCAGATACACCAAGTATTGGCTACGGAAGGCTAAAAATGCTAAAAGGTGTTTTAGGAAGGTTTAAGAGGGTTTAATAAGTTGAGGGGCTAAAAGTGTCAACTTTTGAAATCTGACAAGGGGCGCTCGCGGGGCGCGAGAAGCATGGCCTTGGCCTCTCGCAGGGCGCGAGAGGCCTGTGTCTGCAGAAAATTTGCTTGGCCTCCACAAAATTGCCAAAAACCATTTGATTCGAAACCATGGCTTCCCAAACTGCTATACCACGTTTTAGGACACTTGTAAGCTTCCTCTTACACCCATTAACACCTGGCATCACCTCCTTCAAGCTCTCCAACTATAAATAGGTGCCAAGGTTCAGCATTTGAACTTGCACCTTTCTCATTCACAACTCTATCACCCTCCTCTGGAAGTTCCTGACTGAAAGGAACATCCAACTTAGTTCTATTATATTCTTGGAACCTCTTGTAAGTGTTCCTTGCTCTTGCATTTTCGTTTATAGGCTCTTATATCCAAAAGTCAAGCGTTTTACAGAAAACGCCTCGACTTTCGGTTAAGACCATTATGGTCCAGCCATTGTTCGTAACGAACATGGCTAAGTGATCGTAATAAGGTAGGTGTTAATCCCTATAAAGGGCACCTACTGAAGATCATGTTTGCTAGACCAATTGACGGGTCAAAGTTATTATATTAAAAAGTCAAACAGACCATTTTTGGAAATGTTATAATTTGATCTTATATATGTTATGAAACATGTTTTGACACTTAAACAAGTTGGTAATAATTATTAGAACACGTAAGAACATGTTCAGCTCGTCAATTTTAGTTCTAGGGTCGGTTCGCAACCAAAAGTTGCAAAGTTTTACTTCTGCTTTGACTTTCGATTCTGACCCGATTTAGATTAGTTAGCTACTGATCTAAAGTTGCATTATGATCGTAATATAATGTAGCATAACCCTCTGAGGTTATATTACATGATCATAATCAGAATCTGAGTTTATGCACAAGTTCCGTAATTATGGCATTTTGACTAAAATGTCCTTTTTGCATAAAAAGAGATTTTAATGATAATGAAATTGAAAATGAGTTTTCTACTGATGTAATATTATAAGTAGGATTATTTGGGATGTCAAAACATATTATAAACTGAGTTTATAAACAAATTCTTGTATTATGTCGATAAATGACGATAAGGTCCTTGTGGCTTATAAAATGGTTTTAATCACATCTTTTCAAAGTAAATCCTTTACCTACTGATACGTTATATTAAGTAACATATCTAAGACTTGATAATCTGATCATAACATCAGTTTTCATTTAACATCACACAAATCGTCATTTAACGACATAAGCGCCGTTTCAGCGCATAGTTGGTTTTAAACCATATTTACTAACCAAGACTTGTTACCTACTAATTCTAAAACTTATTTTAAATATCTTTACAGTAGGTATATGATACAAACTCAGAATCCCAAATAATTTATAAAATTATGTGGAAAATGACCAAAATGCCTTTTTGGTGCATAGTTTGGTCATAAAATATAAATTACACATATAATTAATATCCTACTGATATTATATCATAAATTAATTATTTTACCTGAATACTTATAGTTATAACATTAAATTATATTCAAGTTTCTTTTATACGGTATGAAATTACGAAAACGCCCTTATAAGGCATAGTTTCACTTTAAAACCATAACGGACATATAAGTTGATATACTACTGATATTACAACTTATTTAAAATATAATGGCATATAGAACTTGTCCATGACTTATCCGGTTACGCGATATCGTTAATATGCGTACGGTTAAGCGTATGTAACTAGTTTACGAAAATTAACCGAAACGGGTCTAACCTTGTCATTTAAGTCTCAAAATCCAGAATGTTTATAGTTTACCCATGTTATACAAGTCAAAGTACTTGTCGGGTTTAAACTACATTTTATCCAATCATCTTTTATTCTAGCGTTATACATTTTGATCAAGTACGCTAGTCGGTCTAAGTCATTGACTTAAATAAGACCGTTAGTATTTAATTGGTTAGCTTATGCCATAATCCAAACTAGAGACTTTCTGGTAAATGCTATCTGCACTTAGTAACTTTGTGTACGGCTGAGTTAATAAATCTTGCATTAAACGAAGAATAGCTCAGGTAAATACTCTTGACTTATTTTCTCTATACGGGCTTGGGTTATGGTAAATTATTACTGCTTGGTCGGAAATGGGATCAACCGAATGCCGGATTGTGGCTAGTAAATCCGCATATTCCGTTTTAATCAGTGTTGTTTGATAACTTAAACATCGGGGGTTAACTACCGTGTCCTGGATATCCTCGGCTCATTAGTCACGACCTTAGCGCGGGGTGTAGGCATACACCCGACAGACGCTCAAATGCAACTACCCACACTTGTTCATTATAACTCCTTCGTGAGTTCATAAGTGGTGTATACGTTAATCATATCTCGGTTTTTGTACTAGGCCCTGTATGTATGGATAAACATGTAAAATCTGTTAACAAGGTTGCAAGGTCAACTTTCCCAAGTTATAAAAGATTTTGTGCTAATACGCACTTAAAAACATTTTATTTTAAATGTTTTCAAAATGAGCCAGCTGGATGTATTTACCAGCGAAAGCTGACGTATTTTCAAAAGACTAAACTTGCAGGTACAATACGAAAATAGACTGGAAGTGCTCGGTAGTGATAAGAGGATCTTGCAAATCCTAGATCTGCCCAAAGTCTGTTTTACATTCTTTCTTTGTACAATTTATGATCCGCCTGTGGATCTTCTATTACGAGCATGTATATTATTTTGTATTTCGAACATCCGGTTTGTAATAGTAATTTAAATCTAAGACTTCCGTTGTGCTGTGTTTAATTGACTATGATGATATCAACTTTACGTCATGATATTCCCCACCCGGAATCACCGTGTTTGGTTGAAAATACGGGGTGTGACAGGTTGGTATCAGAGCCAACGTTTGAGATAATTAAACACTAGCCTTTTATGTTTAATCTCAAACTTACGCAAGCACATTCCTTAGACTTCCGAGTCTAGGCATTGACCTAGGATTACTCATTTCATTATTAAGTTATTAGTATTGTTTTTGAATTGATTTTTAACAGGAAAATGCCGCCACGTGTACGAGGAAGAGGCAAAGGACCAACATATCCGGATACGTTTGGATATGATCCTTTTAACCCATCGACACCTGTTGATTTCCAAGCATGGTCGCATGACCCTTACATGCAATCGGTCATGCAGAACGCACTTTACCCGTCTCCCTTCCCACCTGCTTATCCATCTACTAGATATCCAAGTTATGGGTATCAGTATCCTAGTGTACCACAACCACAACCTCCGCCGCCACTTAAGGCCATCAATGAGGCCTTAGAATGAATGAAAGAAATGCAACAACAAGCGAAGAAAACAGAGAAGAAAACGAACAAGTTCTTCAAGAAACTCTCCAAACTGGTTAAGGGAATGAAGGACGAGTGAAGTCTTTTCTAATAATATATGTTAGTCCCTGCGAGGACATTGTTAATTCTTTAGTCCCTGTGTGGAAAGTTTTATTTCTTAGTCCTTGCATGGACAGTTTATTTCATTGTTTCTAGTATTGTAACTTCTATTGGAATTTAATGAAGTATTTTGGAATTATATATATATATGTATTCATCCTTTTCAAAGCGAGCGTCTTAATTTTATTTGAAAATTTGCTCTGCTAAATAATTCCAAATAATCTTAATGGTTTTGATTAGCCAAGTGGCACAAACCAATATTTGGCCAACTTATAAATGATAGTTAATGATAAAAGGGCCTTCTATCATGATAGCTAAGGGAAGTTATCCTTCTATCTAGAGGTGGTGGACTAAGTTCAAGCCTCCAAGTCGTTAAGGTCGAATGTGACGGGACTATTAATCAACCATTAAGGTACTCTTATGTTAACAATCAGGAATGTTCATACTCCTGGTAGTGTGGCTTGAGGAACCACACTAGCTGTCTAGGTAAATGGACTATGTCCTAAAACCTATTTATAGCCTATGTGATCAATGTGATCCCGACTAATATCATCAATGAGATGATAGTAATTGACATCCATTAGATATGTAGGCCAATGTGACATATTTTATGTCCATTAGTGACAGCCAATGTGCCATATTTTATGTCCATTAGTGACATGCCAATGTGCCATATTTTATGTAAATTAGTGACAGACCAATGTGCCTTATTTTAAAGTCCTTCGTAACATTCGTCATAAAACGGGTTTCAAAACCCGCTTCGTTTAATAATCAAATATTCGGTTAAAAGTTCGTTGCGTATTTATTTTTCCGGTTATTTTAAATATCTCCTAGTTAATAAATATTTTAGAATTTAAAAACCATAATTAATAAATAAAACAATAAGTAAGTTAAATTAATCTCTAATAAATAATAAAAAAATAATAAAACAAAAATAAAAAGGGTAGCCGGGTCTCGAACCCGGGTCTCCCACTTGTACACACACAGCCTTCACCACTACACTACACACATATTTGTGATTAAAACTAAAATCAATTAAGTTTTATATTAAAACTCGCATATCACCTGTTTGAATCACGACTGTAACCGCCTACTTCAATCAAGCTCAATGTCTGTTTTAGAGAACGGAAAACACTTACGATTTCGAAATCAAAATCGAATTAAAACTCCAAACCGTTTAAAGTTGAAATCATCAACCCGTAATTCAAGCTCCGGCTCCGAAACTGAAATCTTATGATTAGGATTCACTATAAATACCGATGCACACACCACAAAAACCTCACTCAATCCTTTAGAAAACTCACTATAATTCTCTCTGATCGAAGTCTTGACCGCCGGAAGACGACTGCACTAGCAGGAAACTCTCGCCGGAATCGCAATTCAAAGTCGTCGAAGACTTCGCCGGAAGTCTGAAGAAACTCTCTGTTTTGGTATATCATGTTCCTTAATCTCTCCATTTGAGTTTGTTAAGATATAGTTGTTAAATTAAACAAATAAGTCGGGATTACTGTTCTGTGTTTTTAGAGTGAAGAAGATGAAGTTTAAGATGTATACTAATATAATTAAAATCGGGTATTTAACCGGGTTAGACACACAGTCCAGCGGTGGACTGTGTGCAATTACAAAGCACACGTCCCGGGTTCGAGTCGCACATGTTTCCGATTTTCTGAAATAAAACCAACACTTTTTAAACTTATTCAGATCAACTCATAGCATATATATAAAATTAATATGATCCAGTGTTTATGCGGATTGGACACACAGCCCAACTGGTTGGGCTGTGTGCACTCGAACCATAGGTCCCGAGTTCGATTCCGGGTTCTGTAACCAGTTTCGGCCATATTAAATCCTTTTTAATAAAAACTAAATAAGGTTAAAGCTAGTTAGTATATATATATATATATATAATTAAAATAGAGAATATTTCGGGTTAGACACGTAGCTCAGTTGGTAGAGCTGCGTGCACGTATACGAGAGGTCACGGGTTCGAACCTCACACGCTGCCTGAATTACATGCTATCCGACCGGTCAGACCCGGTCAGACCTGACAAGGTCAACTTATTTTTAATTTTTGTTTTCTTATTTTTTTATTTATTAAATTGAAAAATTATTTAAAAATACTTAAAAATAAGATTCCTAAGGTTAAAAATTTGCATTAAACTCACAAAAATAAATCTAAAAATCTCATTAAGAGCACTAATTAAAAATATTAATCTCAAATAAAATTTATTTATTTATCAAATTATTTCGTTATTATTTAGGTTAGTTTTCCCTCGTCGGTTGAATCATAAATTCGTGCGCATTCATCATTATCAAGGAACGCACCCACTGTGAGTGAATTCTTACAAATTCCCCCTTTTAATCACGTTTTGGGGTGTATCACGTGTCGTACTATTCTTTTTTATTTAAACACTTGTGCATATATCATTTCCGTGATCAAATGTGTATTGATTGTTGTGTGAATTATATGTAGATCAAATTTATCATTTCAGTGCACGCATTTCATTAGGCCCATCAGTTCCCCGTGGGATACGGGTTGAGCATCAGGAGCCTCATTAGATCGGCTCCGTTTGATTGAGCCTTGATCTCAAATACATCATCATTCATGTCATATATTCATCCAAAGTGGTTTGTGATTGTTTACATATATATATATGTTTGCTCACATGTGATTAATGCACGAATTTTCTTTAATAAATAAAACAAGCAATTAGCTAAAATGTTTTATCAAGGTTCACTCGCCAACTTTTGTTGACCCAAAATCTCCCCTGTTTTACACATGATACAGGTGATCCAGTCGAGACAGGAAACACTTAGGATGGCCTAGAAGAATAAACAAGTTAATGCTTTGGAATGAACATATAGTTTCGTTTTCCTTTGTAATTGTATGAATTTTGTTTTTGGATATTTAAGTTTGTAATTTGAATTTAATAAATATGAAACTTCTTAGTAAATATCATGAGCTTTGGTGATAACCCAATTATGCCCCGAATTTTATTCCGCTGCGGGTCGGGGGTGTGACAGATTGGTATCAGAGCTTGTGACTATAGGGATATAGGATAGGTTATTAGACTCTTAGAGCCTATACTATAGTTGATTAAATTTTAATTGTTTATGCGTTACATGCAAAATTCATGATGTTTATATGTTTCATGTTTATTTTCACACCCAAAATCGAAACCAAATCCGACGGTATTCTATATTATCTAAACCGCATATGGATTCCTGATCGCGATAACCTTCGTGATTTCCTCATGAATGAGGCACACAAAACACGATACTCTGTACACCCAGGAGCCGATAAGATGTATCAAGACCTACGATACACCTACTGGTGGCCTGGCATGAAAAAGGATATCGCTGTTTTTGTTTCCAAGTGCCTTACCTGTTCCAACGTAAAAGCTGAACATCAAAGACCTTTAGGACTTCTAGTCCAACCCGAAATACCTGTATGGAAGTGGGAAAACATAACCATGGACTTCATTACCGGGTTACCTCGCACCTCCAGTGGGTATGACACCATATGGGTAATAATCGATAGTCTTACAAAGTCATCTCACTTCATTCCGATTCGCGAGGACTTCAAGAACGAGAAGTTAGCTCGTATCTACATCAGCGAGATCGTAAGCCGTCATGGTGTACCATTAAGCATCATTTCAGACCGTGATGGTCGTTTCACTTCACGAACATGGCGAGCCGTACAAACCGCTTTGGGTACACGATTAGACCTCAGTACCGCCTTTCATCCTCAAACTGATGGTCAATCTGAACGCACCATCCAAACCCTTGAAGACATGCTACGAGCATGTGTCATAGACTTCAAAGGGAACTGGGGCACTCACCTACCATTAGTTGAGTTTTTGTACAACAATAGCTATCATTCAAGTATCGGCATGGCTCCTTTCGAAGCTTTATATGGTCGTAAGTGCCGATCTCCAGTATGTTGGCACGAAATTGGGGAAGCGCAAATCACCGGACCAGAATTAATTCAAGAGACAACCGACAAGATCCTTCAAATTCGAAACAATCTTCTAGCGGCTCAAAGTCGTCAAAAGAGTTATCCTGACAAACGACGAAAGCCCTTGGAGTTTGACATTGGTGATCAAGTACTTTTAAAAGTATCACCGTGGAAAGGAGTGGTTCGTTTTGGCCAGAAGGGCAAGCTAGCACCATGCTACGTAGGACGTTTCAAGATACTCAAAAGAGTAGGTCCTGTAGCATACAAGTTTGACCTACCAGAAGAGCTCAACAGAATTCATCCCACGTTCCACGTATCAAACTTGAAAAAGTGCCTCGCCGACGAAAATCTCCATATTCCTCTAGAAGACATTCAAGTCGATGAATCGATGCACTTCGTTGAAAGACCAGTGGAAATCATGGATTTCGGAGAGAAACGTTTAAGGAGAAGTCGTATTCCAATTGTCAGGGTACGTTGGGAGTCAAAGCGAGGACCCGAGTTTACTTGGGAACGTGAAGACTCAATGCGCGAAAAATACCCGCATCTTTTTCCGGTTACCACTACTACTTAAATTTCGGGACGAAATTTCCAAAAGTAGGGGATACTGTAACATTCGTCGTAAAACGGGTTTCATAACTCGCTTCGTTTAATACCGAATATTTGATTATTAAACGAAGCGGGTTTTGAAACTCGTTTTACGACGAATGTTACAGTATCCCCTACTTTTGGAAATTTCTTCCCGAAATTTTAGTAGTAGTGGTAACCGGAAAAAGATGCGGGTATTTTTCGCGCATTGAGTCTTCACGTTCCCAAGTAAACTCGGCTCCTCGCTTTGACTCCCAACGTACCCTGACAATTGGAATACGACTTCTCCTTAAACGTTTCTCTCCGAAATCCATGATTTCCACTGGTCTTTCAACGAAGTGCATCGATTCATCGACTTGAATGTCTTCTAGAGGAATATGGAGATTTTCGTCGGCGAGGCACTTTTTCAAGTTTGATACGTGGAACGTGGGATGAATTCTGTTGAGCTCTTCTGGTAGGTCAAACTTGTATGCTACAGGACCTATTCTTTTGAGTATCTTGAAACGTCCTACGTAGCGTGGTGCTAGCTTGCCCTTCTGGCCAAAACGAACCACTCCTTTCCACGGTGATACTTTTAAAAGTACTTGATCACCAATGTCAAACTCCAAGGGCTTTCGTCGTTTGTCAGGATAACTCTTTTGACGACTTTGAGCCGCTAGAAGATTGTTTCGAATTTGAAGGATCTTGTCGGTTGTCTCTTGAATTAATTCTGGTCCGGTGATTTGCGCTTCCCCAATTTCGTGCCAACATACTGGAGATCGGCACTTACGACCATATAAAGCTTCGAAAGGAGCCATGCCGATACTTGAATGATAGCTATTGTTGTACAAAAACTCAACTAATGGTAGGTGAGTGCCCCAGTTCCCTTTGAAGTCTATGACACATGCTCGTAGCATGTCTTCAAGGGTTGGATGGTGCGTTCAGATTGACCATCAGTTTGAGGATGAAAGGCGGTACTGAGGTCTAATCGTGTACCCAAAGCGGTTTGTACGGCTCGCCATGTTCGTGAAGTGAAACGACCATCACGGTCTGAAATGATGCTTAATGGTACACCATGACGGCTTACGATCTCGCTGATGTAGATACGAGCTAACTTCTCGTTCTTGAAGTCCTCGCGAATCGGAATGAAGTGAGATGACTTTGTAAGACGATCAATTATTACCCATATGGTGTCATACCCACTGGAGGTGCGAGGTAACCCGGTAATGAAGTCCATGGTTATGTTTTCCCACTTCCATACAGGTATTTCGGGTTGGACTAGAAGTCCTGAAGGTCTTTGATGTTCAGCTTTTACTTTGGAACATGTAAGGCACTTGGAAACAAAAACAGCGATATCCTTTTTCATGCCAGGCCACCAGTAGGTGTATCGTAGGTCTTGATACATCTTATTGGCTCCTGGGTGTACAGAGTATCGTGTTTTATGTGCCTCATTCATGAGGAAATCACGAAGGTTATCGCGATCAGGAATCCATATGCGGTTTAGATAATATAGAATACCGTCGGATTTGGTTTCGATTTTGAGTGTAGATCAAATTTATCATTTCAGTGCACGCATTTCATTAGGCCCATCAGTTCCCCGTGGGATACGGGTTGAGCATCAGGAGCCTCATTAGGTCGGCTCCGTTTGATTGAGCCTTGATCTCAAATACATCATCATTCATGTCATATATTCATCCAAAGTGGTTTGTGATTGTTTACATATATATATGTTTGCTCATATGTGATTAATGCACGAATTTTCTTTAATAAATAGAATAAGCAATTAGCTAAAATGTTTTATCAAGGTTCACTCGCCAACTTTTATTGACCCAAAATCTCCCCTGTTTTACACATGATATAGGTGATCCAGTCGAGACAGGAAACACTTAGGATGGCCTAGAAGAATAAACAAGTTAATGCTTTGAAATGAACATATTGTTTCGTTTTCCTTTGTAATTGTATGAATTTTGTTTTTGGATATTTAAGTTTGTAATTTGAATTTAATAAATATGAAACTTCTTAGTAAATATCATGAGCTTTGGTGATAACCCAATTATGCCCCGACTTTTATTCCGCTGTGGGTCGGGGTGTGACACTTCGTGACAAGCCTATGAGCTAATTATAATTGCCTAATGGCAATGACAGTTGTTATAATACGGTCCACTATCTAATAATATATGGACTACGTCCAAATTATAATTTGCCTTTGATGGTCCTTTTGAGACCTAGGCCAAAATAGATATGATAAGCCTAAGGGTTATGATGTTATTCACACTAGCTCGATTAGGCGATGGATTGTCATATCCAATGTTTACAGCCAATATGGTTATTAATACCATAGCTAAAAGAAACTTAATTTGGTGTTTAGAACCAAAGCTTTATAGAATGGCTAACTCGGATGAGGCGCAAAGTAGCCACCAGGATGTTAACTCTAATAACGCAGAAAATATAGCCATTAATAATGAAGATTTCCAAGCTCGCATAGACACAACTGTGGGAAAGGCTATGGAAAAGGCCATAGAAAAACTTAGGGAGTCGAGTGCTACTCGCTCCAAACCTTTATCAATTCCACTATCCTCAGCTCATAAGGAGAGCTCAGTTCACTCTTCAAATGCGAAGAGTGAACTAAAGAAACTTGAATTTGCTGATAGGTCCCGTTCTTCTAAAGATGGATGTACCTACAAATATTTCGTCTCCTGCAAACCCCAGGACTTTAATGGGGAGAAAGGAGCGGTAGAAGCCTTGAAGTGGCATGATGAGATGGAAACGATTGTAGATATTAGCGGTTGTGCTGAAAAAGATGTGGTAAAGTATGTATCATAATCTTTCAGAGGTGATGCCTTAATTTGGTGGAAGGCTATGATCTAATCCACATGTAAAGTATACCTGTACAACTTGGGATGGGCCAAGTTTGTGGACCTTGTTAAGGAAACTTACTGCCCGCCCCATGAGGTGGAAAAGATAGAGTCAGATTTCCTGACTCTCACAATGAAGAAGCTAGATTGTCGGAAGTATGTTTCCGATTTCAATTCTCTATCTAGGTTAGTTTCCTATCTGATTACCCCTGAAACCAAACGCATTACGCATTTTATTAATGGGTTATCGCCCGAGATAAAGGGGATGGTAAAGGCTGCTCAGCCTATTACCTATAGGTCCGTTGTTAACCTATCTCTCTCCCTCTCCTTGGATTTGGTGAGGCAAAAGTCAGTCAAAACCGAGACTGACGGGAAAAGAAAACGGGAGGATGATAACTCCCAAAGGTTTAAGAAGAAAGAAAATTTTGGGTTCAAGAAGAACCAACATAGGTCTGATGATAGACCTCTATGCAAGACCTGTAGCCACAGGCATTGGGGGCAATGCAATACCAACCCTCAGATTAAACCTTGTGGTATTTGCAAAAGAAAAGGGCATATGACCCACGAATGCAAAAGTCTTAAAGGTGCCGTCTGTTATGGCTGTAATGAGAAAGGGCATATTAAGCCCAATTGCCCTAAGAACCCCACAAATAATGATGCAAAGCCTGGAGAGGCTAAGAAAGGGAATGTTCATGCTTTCCAGATAAATGCTAGGGAGGCCGTTAATGATAACAAAGTCATAACAGGTACTTTCCTCATCAATGATATATTTGCTAGAGTTCTTTTGATTTGAGTGGAGATAAGTCTTTTGTAGACTATAAGTTTAGTAAACTATTAAACTTACCCATAAGAACTCTAGACAAAACTTATGAGATAGAACTTGCTGATGAAACTTTAGAAATAACATCTTCCATTCTTGATGGATGCTCTATATTCATTAAGAATCATTCCGTTCCTATCTCTCTTTTGCCAATGAAATTGGCAGGGTTCAATGTAGTTTTAGGCATGGATTGGTTATCCCATAACCAAGCTCGCATAGCCTGTGATAAGAAACTCATCGAAATTAAAACCCCATCTGGTGAAATGATCACCATCACTGGGGATTCACACTATGGATTGCCAGACAAGGTGTTGTGATTTAAGGTATCCAAGTGTTTAAGGAAAGGTTGTGTCATTTACATGGAACAAGTCACTATCAACGAACCTAAGCCGAATATTCAAGACCTTCTAGTTATTTCGGAGTATTCCAATGTTTTTCCCGAAGAACTACCAGGTCTACCTCCAGATAGGCAAGTAGAGTTTAGGATTGACATCCTACTTGGATCAGCACCCGTAGCTAGAGCTCCATACCAATTAGCACCAACAGAAATGAAGGAGTTAAGGATGCAGTTAGATGAACTCTTAGAGAAAGGCTTTATTCAGCCAAGTTCCTCGCCCTAGGGAGCTCCAATTCTTTTTGTTAAGAAAAAGGACGGTTCAAAGTGGATGTGCATTGATTACCGCGAACTGAACAAGATAACAATCAAGAATCGTTACCCATTACCCAGGATCGATGATTTATTCGACCAACTTCAAGGGGCTAGTAATTTTTTTGGGCCTATATTGCTAAAGGTTTACACACTAGGGACATTTTTGGGCTTTATTAGGTTTTGTGAGCTTCCTAGTGCCTTGTGGGCCTAGGGTTGTAAATGGTGGGCTTGGTGATCCTTATATATAGATGTATTAGGTCAAGGTGAAAGGGTTAGAGAGTTGTATTCACAAAATTTGTATCAGACACTTTGCTAGTGTATGCAAGTTGGTTTTAATTCAAAGTTGTTCTTCTTCCTAATCATTATTTCCGCTACTGATTAGGATAGTGATACATGTTTGATTCATTTTCGGGACTTACAATTGGTATCAGAGCCTGCTGTTCAAATACAGGCTCCAGGTATTGCTGATTGAAGAAGCTGTTTTGAAGTGTGTTGCTGCTGCTCGGAATCGTCACTGTTCCGGATCATTGTTCAAGATCAGAAGAATCACTATTTCGTCTTCAGAAATGCTATTGTTCCGAAGAACTCGAAGAAGATTTGAAGGTTTCGGATCTGTTACTATTACGGATTCTGAAGAACTCAAAGAAGTTTCGTATTTCGGATCTGCTACTGTTCCGGATTCCGAAGAACACGAAGGAGATCATCCATCTCGGATTGATCCTGGACTGTTGTTCAATCCGGATTACTACTTTTCGGATATGAGATACTGTGGTGGTTATCTATTCCTTGGAAGTCGGATTTCTATTGCAGAAAAGTCGGATTACTGTTGCCATCAGATAAGGATAAAGATTCCGGATTCTCTTCATTCCAGATTCTCTTTTCCGGATTCGCATTCAGACTTATCTATTCCGGATTCTTTCAACTCGGATTTCTTTATTCCGGACTTCTCAATTCGGATTTCTTTATTCCGGACTTCTCAATTCGGATTCGCAATTCGGATTCATCAGTTTAGATTCTTCATTTCGGATTCTTCTTTTCGGACATTCAATTCGAATTCAATTTCAGTTTCGGATTCAGTCTTCGTATTTGACCATATCTGTCCTCAGAGTTGACCATTCCGGATCGATTTCAGATTAGGTACTGTTCATCATAGAAAACTTAAAATAAATTGATTTTAAATCTGTTTGGTAATTCTAATCAATTTAATAATGATGAATGGATACATGACTGCACAAGACTTGACCAATGCCACTCTGGCTACCCTGCAATCACAAACTCTAGCTCTCCGTCAAGAGCTGGATCAAGTCATTGGTACTTCCACTAAAGTGCCATGTTTGTTGTATGGAGACGAATATTACGAATGGAAGTTTCGTTTCGAACAGTATTGCAAGGCAAAAGAGCCTGGTGTGTGGAGATGCATCATGAATGGTCCGAGAACAATAGTCTACAGTACAGAGCAAGATCCGGACAAAAAATTCCTAAGCCCATGCACTTGTGGACTCCATAAGATATTAAGATAATATAGGAAGATGAAAAGGCCTCGGCTACACTGACCATGGCGCTTGGACCTGATATTTCTGTTGCGGTTAGAAACTGTAAGACAGCAAAGGAAGTTTGGAGTGAACTGCAAAATCTCTATGAGGGAAATGCAGACATGAAGGCAAGCAGGGTAAATCAGCTGAATCAGCAATTCAGCTCATTCAATCACATCTATGGGGAAACTATTGAAAACCAGATTCATCGCTATATCAAGCTTGTTTCCCAGATGATTTCAGCTGAGATTACTCTCACTAACAGTGCCATGAACAGCCAGTTGTTAAACTCACTGCCCAAGAGTTGGGATGCGGATGTGGGAATGATAAAAAAGACAAAGAACTTGAATGATGTCACTTTCACAGAAACGATAGCTACTATCAAATCATGTGAGATTGATAACAAGAAAAGAGAAATAAATCGTCAGAGCAGTTTGATGGCTGCCGGGATGACAGGGCAAAATGCGGCACTGATGTCACAAAATTTGATTTATAGCCCTCTGCAAGGAAATTCACAAACACCGGGTGGTTCAAACGTGGTTTATAGTCCTATTGCCACGCCACAGAATACCCAGTACGTTTATGGTCTTCAATCTCAGCCACAATGGTTTCGGTTGCTCAAGTTCAGACTCAGTACCATGCTTAATATCCCAACATGGTGTTCAGTCCTGCAATTCCTCAAGCAGTTCAACAAGGCAACATTCCTCAAACTGCTGCACCAGCGCCTGCACCTGCACAACCTGTATCCAACTCTGCGTTTCTCACTAAAGAAAACGAAGAAAAATTGGCTATTGTTGCTTCGATGATCAAGAGCTTAAACGCCTTTCTGGCAGGTGATTTGACTCCTCCATCCATTCTTCCAATCGAAGTTGATCAAATAATGGAGAAGGACCTAGACGAGATCGATGTGTCCTGGAACCTAACAATGGGTGCCTTTCGAGTTAACAAGTTTCAGAAGAAATATGGACGGCAACCTTTGCCAAATCAGAAGACTGGTCTCACAAAGGACAAACTCAGATGCTACAGAAGTCACGAACCAGGACACTTTGCCAGGGAATGCAAGAAGCCATCATCCGGGTACGTGTCATCCAGGGTGGCAGACATACAGAGCAGTGACAGACAGCTGGTCCCCGTCTCTCCCTAAAAGTCCACTACGAGTTCCTCGAGCAGCTCGGATGGGAAGTCAACAGCATTGGTGGCCCAACAACACGAAGGCTTTAACTGGGCAGATGCTGCAGCTCAAATGGAAACATTAAATCTCTCCAAGAACAACAACCACTGCATGATGGCGCAGACAACTGAGACGCCCGATCTTTCGAAAACGGTAAATCAAATTCTCTGTTCTGATAGTTGTCGTTTTAAATTAACACAAATGCGCGCCCATAATTCAACTCTTGTAGCTGAATACCAACAAGCTGCATCACAGAACATCACCCTTAAACATAAGAACAAGCTTCTTATGGAAAAGGTCGAAGCTCAGAAACAAGATGTAGCTCAGTTAAAGCTAGACTTGAACCAACAACAATGTTGGGTCTACGACTATAAGCTAAAACTAGCTGAAAAGGACGTAGAACTTCAAGCAGCCTTAGCCAAGCTAAATTCCTTGACAGGGAAGCTTCACGAAAATGAAATAAACATTAAAAAATTTGAAACTTCCAGTAAACTAGTCAAGGACTTATGTGACCTCTAGCTAAACTACCAGAAAATTTTTACCAAAGGTCTTGGGTATAATAGGGCACCTCCGTCATATAATCATAACTATACTTGAATGCCTGAATCTGAGGCTGATTTAGAAAATGCAGAAAAAATGATTTATGGTAAACCTTCAGACTATCTATCTAAACCATGGACGCCCTATTACCCAAAGTTCTCTAGACCAACTTAACTCAAGAGGGATGATGTGTTTGTTACTTCTACACCACTTTTACATGAAACTGGTGATCATCCTTCTGGTGGTACAGATGGTTTGGAGAAAGTAGTGCCTGAGGCAGAGAAATCCACATCCTCCACAGACTCTAAAGGAAAAGAATCTTCTGATACTCAAACTGAATTCGTGAATGATACTAACGTGTCTAACTCATGTGCAGAAGAAATTTTAGTTGAGGATATCACAGAGGGTGATCAAGAGGAATGTCTGAATACAAATTTAGACAATTCGGCTGATGATTATGCATTTTATAAGCCCGCTTTTGACATTTTAAATCAATTTCTTGCTGAACAGTTTACATGCTCAAACAGTGTTGGTTGTGTTGAGAACTTAGACAGTTTTAGTTCTGGTTTTTCATCGAATGGTGATGTTTTGAATGATACTAATAATTGTAATAACTCTTGTGATGAAAACATAAATTTCGCTGTAGGTCCAGCATCGACAGATGATTCGGTTTCATCAGTTCCAACTGAAGAGACCGAAAGTTCTTCTCCAGAGGTTTCGTCTATTGATGCGTATCCCAGGGTTGACAGTGCAAAAGTCGACCAACCAACCGACCCTGTGAATGTTGATGTTGACATAATTCTAGAAGATTCGGGCGACTCAGCTTATTTTAACCAAGAACAAGGGACTGATTCTGAAACGACAGATGATGAGCACTCTTTTTCTAATGATTCAAATGAAAATCTTAAAACTGATTCTGAATCGGATTCTCAAATTCTTCAAAATCGCGAGATTCCACCTTCATGTAGCGTTTCAACCTCATTTTCTGAAATTTCAGAAAAGGATGTCCCTGTAGAGCCACCTGTGTCCTTACAGAATCTGTCATGAAATGTGATTTGAAGAGTAAGATTAAGAAACAGAGAACACGCCGATCTAAAAAGAAGAAAACAAAACAGGTGTCTCCGACAAATGAAACGACAATTGCTGAGTCTCCTCATCACTCTGAGAAATTGACTCAGCAGTCGCAAACTGAATCTGTTAAGCAACCAGCTGAACTGATATTAGTTAAAATTTTGCCTAAATCTCCATGTTCAAAACTGTCCAATTCAAATCACAAAACTAACAAGTGTGCTGATGGTTGCGCGCAGGACACAGTCAAGAACAACACCGTGCATCAGCCGTTAGTACCCGCAAGCAAGAAACTGACAGACAAATTGCCCATAATTTCCCAAGCTGAACGGACTGTTTTCTTCCAGAAGAGGCAGACCTGTTTCAATTGTGGATTTCCCGGGAACATTGCTCGAAATTGTCAAAAGACCTTTACCTCGTTTAAAACTTCGTACTCACGACATCAGAAGACTATGCCTAATCGCCCACCTCGGGCTCGATTTGTGGCTAAGTCTTCTGATCACGACTGGAACTTGGCCAAGAAACAATCTTTCAAACCCTTAAGACCTTCAGGTTCCCAGAATCCTTCTAGTACTCCAAGGATTGTGCAGAAGTCTGATTCGTAACATGGAGGCTTAAGACATTGGCCAAGACTCAGTCTGTTGCCCCCATTACAAATCAATCTAAAGCATCATCAAACTCATCCTCAACTAATTTAATTTTTCGTGAGGTTACTTATGTTGATGCTAATGGCGTGCCCAGATCTTCAATGACCTGGGTTGCAGCCTCTAACTAAAACCTGTTGAAATGTGCAGGAACAGCTGTGGCGAACTCTTGTCAGACTATGGTATATTGACAGTGGCTATTCCAGGCACATGACCGGGGACATCTCACAATTGAATGACATTCAGCTTTCGATGGCGGGTTTGTTTCCTTCGCAAGTGGAGAGACAGGAAAGATTACCATGAGAGGAACTGTTTGCAACGGAGCCCTCAGCTTTAAGAATGTTAATTACGTACCAGAATTAAAGCACAATCTTTTGAGTGTGTCTCAACTCTGCGACAATCATTTGGATGTTCTTTTCACCAAGAAAGGGTGTTATGTGCTGAAACCAGGTCTAATTATTTCGGATGATTGGATTCTTCTTAAAGCTGCACGAAAAGGAAATGCATATGTTATTGATATGAAAAAGGCTCCTTCTAACAAGCTCACTTGCCTCTTCTCATTTACAGTCGAACATGATGCAATGCTATGGCACTGCAGACTGGGACACATCAACATGAAGAACTTAAATCGTCTTGCAAAAGGTGGTTTAGTCAGAGATCTACTAGTTCGTGACTTCATGCAGATTGAAAAGTGTGAATCATGTGCATGTGGGAAACAACATCGACAGCCACACAAATCTAAAGCCGCTCCTTCCACGTCTCAAGTCTTAAAACTGCTTCATATGGATCTTTTTGGTCCGACAGACATACTGAGCATTGGTGGGAAGGCTTACTGTCTGGTTATTATTGATGACTACTCGCGATTCACCTGGGTTTTCTTTCTTACACATAAAAGTGAAACCGCTGAGTTAGTCAAATAGTTCGTCACGCTTATGGAAAACCAGACAGACACCACTGTAAAGGCTATTCGGTGTGATAACGGGACAAAATTTAAGAATGTTACCTTAAATTCTTTCTGTTCCTCCAAGGGGATTGACCGACAGTTTAGTGCAGCCAGAACCCCACAACAAAATGGGGTTGCAGAATGCAGAAATCGAACACTAATTGAAGCTACACGCACTATGCTGGTTGAATCCGAGCTACCTCTTATTTTCTGGGTAGAAGCAATCAATACTGCATGTTATATTCAGAATCATGCCATGATCAATAAACGACACATGAAAACTCCATACAAAGTGGTTGAAGGTCGCAAACCTTCGATCAAGCATTTTCGCAAGTTCGGATGCCCTTGTGTTCTCCTGCTCATGGACGCTAAAGGAAAGTTTGAATCACGCGGGGACCCTTGCATCTTAGTTAGATATTCTAAAAATACATCATACCATGTTTATAACAAGATCAAGAAAATGGTAGTTGAAACCTACAATGTGGGCTGGCTGGAGGAAAATCCCAAGGACACACGCATTGGTCTTGACTGGCTGTATGATTATTCCACATTATTTAACCATGTTGATGTTCCTTCCAATATGTCTGCAGGTAAAAGTTCAATTTCTGACCTTCCAACGGTATTTCACCTGAAGATGATGCTAACGCTGCACAGCTATATGAGACTTTGAAGCAGCTGAGTGTGGATCCTCCTGGATTTAATGACGCTGTCTCATCTCCTGCCTCTGTTTCGAAATCTCAAGAGTCGGCTATTAATCCGCCTTCTCATAATGATCCTCCTGAAGTTGCGGCTTCTGACACAGAGCCTCTTACGACACTTGAAGGGTCTCCTCCTGATGTCTTGGGTTCTTCTCTGTTCCCTGAGCCTACTCCGGTCGATTGTTCGGTTGATTCCTCAGCAACTACTTCTACTGGTGCACCTATTGAGGGGGAGTCATCTGGAGTAGCTTCAGCAAGTGTTACCAACTTGCAAACGGATGTTCTTGTTCCCGCTACACCAATACCGCAGCGTTTACAGCATGATCACCCCATTGAAAATATTATTGGTCCTGTTAACGCTGCTATTCAAACCCGCAGCCAATCCGGGGATATCAACACCTGTCTCTATTCTTGTTTCATTTCACAAATTGAACCTAAAAGTATTGATGTTGCCTTGCAGGAACCAGGCTGGGTGGATGCCATGCATGAAGAACTCAATCAATTTGAGAAGCTTGGTGTCTGGCAATTGGTGAAGCTGCCTCAAGGAAAACATGCTCTCGGAACTTGCTGGGTTTTCCATAACAAGCAGGATGAGACTGGAGTTATCATTCAAAATAAAGCTCGACTGGTGGTTCAGGGTTTTCGACAAATTGAAGGATTAGATTATGATGAGGTCTATGCACCTGTCGCGTGTTTGGAGGCTATACACATTTTCTTGGCATATGCATCTTACATGGATTTCACTATCTATCAAATGGATGTCAAGACTATGTTTCTCTACGGCACGGTGAAAGAGGAAATCTACGTGGCATAACCACAGGGTTTCACTGATCCTGACAAGCCGGACTATGCTTACAAATTAGACAAAGCTTTGTATGGGCTGCATCAAGCACCTCGCGCATGGTATGCCACTCTTACAGAGCATCTGCTTGCTCATGGATACACTTGGGAACCATTGAGCAAACCCTGTTCATCAAACACCTTGATAAGGACGTAATTCTTGTTCAAATCTACGTTGATGATATCATTTTTGGTTCTACCAATGATGGTTTGTGCCGCGAATTTGAAGAAATTATGAAGAAGAAATTTGAGATGAGCTCATTAGGGGAGATGACCATGTTTTTGGGACTTCAAGTTCGTCAGAGCCCACATGGTATCTTAATTCATCAAGGAAAATATGTCCATGACGTTCTTGCAAAATTCAAGTTACAGATTCAAAGTCTATGGCTTCACCTATAGCAAAACGGCCTTTGCTAAATGAAGACGCTGAAGGAACGCCTGTTAATCCGACTATGTATCGCTCAATGATTGGATCACTCATGTATCTCACTGCAAGTCGGCCAGATATCATGTTTGCCGTTTGCCAGTGTGCTCGTTATCATGCTACTCCTAAACTCTCTCATTTACATGCTGTTAAATGAATTTTTAGGTACCTCAAAGGGGCACCATCACTGGGCCTCTGGTATCCTAAAAATCCTGAATTTGAACTGTTTGCTTTCTCTGATGGTAATTTTGGAGGTACAATTAGGGATATGCGCTCAACTTCAGCTTGTTGTCAATTTCTGGGAGATCGCTTAATCTCGTGGCAATGCAAGAAGCAATAGACGGTCTCGCTTTCTACTGCGAAAAGCAGAATATGTCGCAGCCTCTGCTTGCTGCTCCCAGGTTTTATGGATGCAACACCAGCTTGTGGATTACGGTTTGACTTATCTAAACACAACAATTTACTGTGATAATGATGCCGCTATCCAAATCGTAAAAAACCCTGTTTTCCACTCCAAAACCAAGCACATAAATATTAAAGTTCATTTTATCCGTGATTGCTATGAAAAGGGTCTCGTAAAGCTTGAGCAAATCCACACTGATGCAAATGTGGCGGATTTGTTCACGAAACCCATTAGCAATGCGCGTTTTCAAGTGCTTGCGGATCTTCTCAAAATGATTCGGTTTTCTACCTAGGTATCCTCTGTCGTTGTGTTTCGTTTCCTGTTTTTCTTTTATTTTCAATGTTTCGTAAATTTGTTCATGTGTATGCACAAATTTAGGGGGAGAAATCTATAAAAAAAACCCAACTTTTGCAAGGATAGGGAAATGAAATACTTTTTCGTGATAAAATGTTTGACTAACACATGTAAGGTGTTCAAACGGGAAAAGGTTTGGATCGAAGGTGACGTGTCGGTAGGTCTAAAGCTTAACCAGATAGGGTAAGCCAAATGATATAAAGATAACGAACTATGTACTCAATAGGCGTATGATTTCATGGTCTTAAATCTTGTGTTGATAGATAGCCAACGTCTGAGGTTTCGGGTCATTCTGCTGTTGAGTCATCCGGGGATATCTTGGCTGCCCTTCTGTTGCAACCAGATTATATGCAGACCTAGACACAGTCAGGATATCTTTGTAAAAGAGCCAAAATGGAAAGGCCAAAACCTAAGAGAACGAAAGTTTCTTCATGAGAATATTCCATAAGTTCTTACGTACCAGATAAGGTATTTGTCTAACCCTCGTCAGTCACTATTGGTCTCTCTGCTGTACGGAAGTACTAACCTGTTCACCAATAGCCTGATGTTGTAAAATAAAAAAGGACGACCACAGTATCTCACCTACTACGATGAATTGTTGTGCTTACCTTGATCGCGGGGGTATGTCATGGTATGGGACACACGAGTATCATAGTATAATACTACCCTAAGCGTATCATAATGCTTGAACTGGAAGGGTTGAGTTTTAGATTTAAATGGACAAGTATATTGACAATCGCTTAGACCATTTGACCCTGCTCATACTGAAAAATGTTCTTTAGTTGACCTTTGAAACGATTTGATCCCTTAGCAAGGCTGTGTTAATATCTATGTGTGTGCTAAACAATTTTTCTTTGTAGATTGGTTAAAGGTGGTTGGATGCTTGGTTAGTCAACTTGATGATTTTTGTTTAGATGGTTTGTGTCAAGGGATATTGGACTGGCCCAACGTGCTTCGAAATTTGGGCCACTCTAATAGAATTTGTTAAAAGTCTTAGAAAATTGGAAAACCAGAATACTATTCCGGATTGGGCTTTTCAGATAGGCCCAATTGTAACTGTTCCGGATTGGGCTTTTCCGGAAAGGCCTAATTGGATTACTGTTCCGGATTGGGCTTTTCCGGATAGGCCCACCTGGACATTACTGTTCCGGATTGGGCCTGACACAAGCCCAATCCAGACTCTTAAAATTTGAGGCCCAAGCCCATTTCAGAAAGTATATCTGTGTCTCTGAAACTTCATTTCGGATTATTCACAAATTTTCGAAATCTGATTTCCTCTCTGATTTTCTCTCTCTATTGCACTGTTTATCTAGAAAAATCATCCGGATTAGGTAAAAACGCTTAAAATCATGTAACCCGAATTATAATTTAGTTGTTTAAAGCATTCCGGATAGCATCTCGGATAAATCTTCAAGGTTACATGCATTTCGGATTTCATTCCGGATGATTATTCATCCGAATTGATGAACTCAGATTTCATCTCGGATAATCTTCATCCGGATTGAAGATTTATCCGAGATATTGTTGGGTAATCCGGATTGCAAACTTATCCAAAATACAAGTGACCTCCTGCTAATCCGGATTGATGAAAAGGTTCATCCGGATTAGTGTTGACCTGTCAGTAATCCAGATTCAAGAACCTTTGACCCGTTTTGATCTTTTCAACTATTGAACCCATAAAACTAACTTGAACTCTTAAACATTTGAACCTTAAAATTAGCTTGAACTATCTAGTTAGTTTTAACTTTCAATCTGGTAAACTCCGTTAACTTCTGTTAGTTGAAATTTAACTTGGTTATTATCTTGGCAGATATGGTTGAAGAAGCTTTTGATGCTGTTATGCTGGTTGAGGAGCAATTCCACAACCAAGCAGGATATCTTTCGGATCCTCCAACCGAGCCAATCTAGCCAATCTAGTGAAACTGGTGTTGATGGAGATGGGGTATGAAGGATCGTATCCACCGCTGCTTAAGAAGATGTTTCCAGCGCACTGGCGATTACTGGTTCATATGTTTATGCAGTGCCTCTTGGAAAACAAAGGAGGTCTCGATCAACTAAACCTAGCTCAGACATCTGCTATCGTGTCTCTGGTTATGGACTGGAAGTATAGCTACTCTGGTTATATCTTTGACAATATGAAGAAAATTTTGGAATAGTCCAAGAAGAGAATGTTTCTTTTATATCCACGCTTTGTTCAGTTGATTCTTGATGCTCGCTACCCAGACCTGGCAAAGGACGCCTCAGATGCGAACTTGTTGAACATGAAGCTGATGGGACCAACCATTTTTAGTACCATGAAGAAGAACCGTTCGACATCCAAAACCGTGTTTGTTGGTCGATTTGCGCTAAAGAAATTTGGGAAGTTTGCAGAGGTTGTTGGCTTGGACGTTCCAGCTCCTCCTCCCGTCAATGCAATCGTGGCCGAAGAACATGATGTACTAGTGAAAGAGAAAGAGATAGAGATAGAAGATTTGGTTACGGATGACGAAACCGATGCCAAACAGAGCCGAGTGTTCCATCAAGACAATCTGAAGTTCATGTTGCTGGTACTGCTGAAGAATCTGTGTTAATGACATCTACTGCTGTTGTATCTACAATCACTGCATTTGTTATCGATACTCTGTTAGTTGATGCTCCTGTCTTATCAGAACGACAACCACTCCAATTGCTACGCATTCTATAGTTGTCTCAATTCCAGCTGATACAGTACTACAGATGATGGAGTTTGGGGGAAGTTCAATTGGTGCAGGGGGTTCTGAGGCCGGTGGGAGTGGTGCAGGTCGTAGTGATTATGATATCGAGGAATATGTACAACGATCAGAAAAGCGGGCATTTGAATTTGGCAGGA
Organism: Scalesia atractyloides; assembly: GCA_947069175.1. NCBI lineage: Eukaryota > Viridiplantae > Streptophyta > Magnoliopsida > Asterales > Asteraceae > Scalesia > Scalesia atractyloides. The sequence continues at coordinate 20,507,845 of CAMTDV010000012.1, read as the reverse complement.
TGGATAGTGATGATGATGTAGAAGTTGACGTTGTGGATTTGAAGAAAAGAGTGGTGGTCTTAGAGTAGGAAGTTATATTGAAAGATGCTCAAATTGCCTCACTGCAAACTCGTTTGGATGTCAGAGATCAAACTATAGATCAGTTGCAGGGAGATGTTACTATGCTTATAACCCTGGTATTCGATTTGAAAGCCTAGTTAGAGAATAAGTTCGAAAGGGAATTCTTGATCCGACAGATGACCCAATGAATATCGAGCACATGCATCATTCTGCACAACAACGAGCGGCTTAGGATACTGAAGCTGAAAGGTTGGAGGCTGAACAGTTGGCTGCTGAACGCCAAGCTGGTTTAGACGATTATCTGGGTGATCCATGTAAGAAATATACAGCAAGCCAAAAGCGTGCAGCGAGTCAGAAGAAGAAACAAATGGTACTGATGAAGAATGTGAACGTTAATCCTCTTGACAAGAACTTCCAGCTCAAAGATCCAACGAACCAATCAGAACACTATGTGATGGAGCTCGGTTCCAGCTATTACAGCAAAGTAGGGAATAAACCCAAGGTGTTATGCTGGATGTATGATCACGTAAAGAATATGTGGATTATCGTGCATCAAGATGGAACTTGAGAGTATTATTCGAAAGAATCACAGTTCGAGATGTGGACGAAGGTTGCTCTTACTGATTTATTGCGTGCTCCGTATACAGACGATGATACTACCGAGCGTGGCCCTGGATGGAGGTTTTTCAAGAAGCTGGAGCGTGAGGTCAGAAGTGGTTTTAAGATAATGAAGACTGCCGAACCCTATTTGAGAGTTGCAAAGGGTGTTCGTGATGCGGATACAGGGAAAAGATTTAAATAAATGATGTGGCCGCCGATTGACAAAGAATTGGTTATACCGGTTGCTCCTACATTTCCACGAGGGATTCTCAAGAATTTTAACTTTTGGTTAAACGATCCCAAGGTTGGCAGCGTGGCGATTGTGACGAAAGAAAAGGCGTTCAGAGTGAATGATGTGGTCAACTTAGTGAGCTTTCATGACGAAGACCTGCAGGTTCTTGCTTCTCATCAGATACAAACTGCAGAGCTATATGAAGTTTGTGCGAAGGATTGGACTGCAGCTGTTGTAGGCATTATAGCTGGAAGGTTTGGAGTGGATGCATAACCGAAGGACTAATGTTGTAAACCTAGGGGGAGACTGTTGGGCCTATATTGCTAAAGGTTTACACATTAGGGCCATTTTTGGGCTTTATTAGGTTTTGTGGGCTTCGTAGGGCCTTGTGGGCCTAGGGTTGTAAATGGTGGGCTTGGTGATCCTTATATATAGATGTATTAGGTCAAGGTGAAAGGGTTAGAGAGTTGTATTCATAAAATTTGTATCAGACACTTTGCTAGTGTATGCAAGTTGGTTTTAATTCAAAGTTGTTCTTCTTCCTAATCATTATGTCCGCTACTGATTAGGATAGTGATACCTGTTTGATCCGTTTTCGGGACTTACAATTTCTCCAAGATTGATCTAAGATCTGGATATCATCAGCTAAAGGTTGGGAGTGAGGATGTTCCTAAGACTGCCTTCAGGACCCGATATGGTCACTATGAATTTTTTGTAATGCCTTTTGGGCTCACAAATGCACCTGCAGCATTCATGGATCTCATGAATAGAGTCTGCAAACCATATTTGGATAAGTTTGTCATTGTCTTTATAGACGACATACTTATCTACTCTCGTAATCAAGTTGATCACGAGAAACATCTTTTGTACATCTTCGGTGCATCTTAGCTCTAAGTGTGAGTTTTGGCTTAGAGAAGTCCAATTCCTTGGATACATTGTAAGTGAGCATGGTATCCAAGTGGATCCCGCCAAAGTAGAGACCATAATGAATTGGGAAGTACCCAAAACCCCCTTAGAAGTACGTAGCTTCTTAGGATTGGCTGGTTACTATAGAAGGTTCATCGAGAACTTTTCAACGATAGCCACTCCTTTAACTACCCTAACCCGTAAAAATGTTAAGTTTATTTGGGGTCCAAAACAACAAAAATCATTTGAGATTCTGAAACACAAGTTGAGCAATGCTCCTGTGTTATCCCTACCTGAGGGTGTTGAAGACTTTATTGTTTACTGTGATGCATTCACACTAGCATGGGCTGTGTGCTAATGCAAAAAGGCAAGATAATTGCTTATGCATCACGACAATTAAAGGTGCACGAAAGGAATTACACCACCCATGATTGGAATTGGGTACCGTTGTATTTGCACTAAAGCTATGGAGACATTACTTGTATGGCACAAAGTGTATTATATACACTGCCCATAAGATCCTCCAACATCTGTTCAATCAGAAAGAATTGAAAATGCGACATCGTCGTTGGATGGAAACACTTAATGATTATGATTGCGAAATTCGCTACCATCCGGGCAAGGCAAATGTAGTTGCTGATGCCTTAAGTCGCAAAGAACGGGTTAAGCCTATAAGGATTAACGCCAAGAGCATTGAGCTCAGAAATAGCTTAAATGAGAAGCTATTAAATGCGCAAAAGCAAGCTCTATTAGAGGCTAATGCTCCTAATGAAGGATTAGGCGGAACTGTTGATCAGTTAGCGCCTGGAAAGGACGAAATCCTTAGATTTAATGATAGAATCTGGGTTCCAATTTTTGGAGGACTTAGAGATCTAATCCTCCACGAAGCACATAATTCAAGATACTCAGTTCACCCGGGTGGTGACAAGATGTATCAAGATTTGTAAAAGAATTATTGGTGGATAGGTCTGAAGAAATCCATAGCCACTTTTGTAGCTAAGTGTCTGACGTGTTCGCAAGTTAAGGCCGAACATCAGAAGCCGTCAGGACTTCTACAACAATTGGAAATTCCCACATGGAAATGGGAAATGGTAACTATGGATTTGATTACCAAGTTACCTAAGACCAAAAGTGTAAATGACACTATTTGGGTCATTGTGGATAGCCTGACTAAGTCAGCTCATTTCTTGCCAATAAAGGAAACGTATAATTCAGACAAATTGGCTAAGTTGTATGTGGACAAGATTGTGTCCCTACATTGTGTGCCAGTATCTATTGTATCTGATAGAGATACTAGATATACCTCTCATTTTTGGAAAAGTTTCCAACAATCCTTAGGCACAAGATTAAATTTTAGTACGGCTTACCATCCTCAGACTGATGGTCAAAGTGAGCGTACTATTCAGACGTTGGAAGACATGCTTATGGCATGTGTGATTGATCTAGGTGGAAGTTGGGATGACCACTTACCCTAATAGAATTCTTCTATAATAATAGTTATCATACGAGCATCAAGGCTGCTCCATATGAGGCCTTGTATGGGAGAAAGTGTCGAACGCCCGTGTGCTGGGCAGAAATTGGGGAAGCCCAATTAGGACCTGAGATTGTCCTGGAGACCACGGATAAGCTCGTGCAAATCCATGATTGTCTCAAGGCTGCCCGTGATAGGCAGAAGAGTTATGCAGACAAGAGGCGAAAACCTCTTAAGTTCCAAATAGGGGACAGAGTATTATTGAAGGTATCAACCTGGAATGGTGTGATGCACTTCGGAAAGAAGGACAAGTTAAGCCCAAGATATATAGGACCATTCGAGGTAATCGAATGTGTCGGTTCTGTGGTTTATAAGCTTAGGCTACCCGAGGAGCTATGTTGGTGCATATTGGTGACAACAGCTTAATAGTTTAATAGTTTAGTCTTTAGATATTTTGTATTGGGCTTAGCATTTGTATTTAGCTTGTTTAGAGTTGTAATGGGCTTGGAGAATGACCTAGCCCAGTATAAAGCCTAGTATGCAAACTTGTAGTATATATTCATGTTGTGCATTAGGGTTTGAGGTTAGAAAGTGGGTTGAACAGAATAGAGAAGAGTGTGAGAAATCTACAGAGAGTGGCTGAGAGATTTCTGGAGAGTGTTAAATTGATTGTAAACCATTGTGTTGGATAATCAATAGAAGACTGTTTGAAAGTGATTGTTTGTGTTCGTGTTCTAGTTTCTGTGAAATCTGATCTAGGGGATTCCACACTCTAGATTAGATAGACGATTCTGTCAAGATCCATAAGGACTAGGGGACCTACAATTGGTATTAGAGCATTCGGCTCTTGATTATTACTCGGTTCAGAATCGTGACAGCAGAAAATTGGGTTTTTGGAGGCTGCTCTTGAAGTTTGTGACGGCTGAATTAGGGTTTTGACAGCTGTTTTAGGGTTTTGCAAGTATTTCGGATTTTCTGCAGTGATTTCGGATTAACATCAGGAATTCGGATTAAAAAGCATAGTATTTCGAACTTAAAGCATAGCATTTCGGATTGAAAACATAGTATTTTGGATCAGAATCTGCATTTCGGATCATCAGACTTGCAATTCGGATCTGGAAAAGTGCAATTCGGATTAAATTTCGAATTGAAAATCGGATCAGAAGCTATTTCGGGGATTGAAATTTCGAATCAAAATAGTATTCCGAATTCCATCTCGGATTAGGAACTATTCAGGATTCCATCTCGGATCAGAATAGTCTATTCCGGATTCTATTTTGAATCAGAACAGTGCATTCTGGATTTCATCTCGGATCACTATTCCAGATCACCATCTCGGATTAGTAATTCGGATTACTGTTCCGGATTTTCATTTCGGATTGTCAATTAGAGTTACAATTTCGTATTTTACACTGTTCCGAGTTACACACAAGAAGGTGGAAACTTAACCAGCTGACATAACCAGATTTAAACGTTTTCAGACATAGATTTTGATCCATAGACAATTTTGACGGATCGATTGGACAGATAGACTTGTGTGATTTTTAGGACAAAAAAAAAGGCACGAAAATTCCTAAAATTACTATCGGACATTATATATCATTGGATTTGTATCGTCGAGACGAGTCTAACGGTACAATTTGGTAATCACACTTTTCGGACAAATTTCTGAACGTTTTTAACGATTTGGTTACGATAAGCTGCGGGTTATATTTGGATTTTGACACAGGTATACCAAAATCCATTTAAACTGTTAGCTGCGTGTTAAAGATGGTCAAATTGAATAATCTAAGTGAGGGTGGTAAAACCTGGCCAAAGCTGATAAATGCTGAATAGTATGTAGACTGGAAGAAGAAGTTTGAGGCATTTGTTCAATGTGAAGACTCTAAGATGTGGAGCTGTATGATTGATGGGTACATTGCTCCCACACGTCGAGTTAACGGGAGAATTATGGTTCTCTCATATGAGAAGATGGAAGATTCTGAGAAACATGTATATGATGCTGAGAAGAAGGCTTTAGCAGCGATAAAGATGTATTTGCCATTTGATATGAAAAACATTTGTAATAGGTATGGATCATCGAGGGAGCTGTGGGAAGCTTTAGAAAAACGTTATCAGAGTACTTCAAGAAAAGTACATGTGTGAGTGAGACTGCAGCTGTGAACATTGATGAAGGAGCTGCTAAGAAAGAAGAGAAGAAGGAAGCTGAGAAGGAGAGAATGGAAGTCAAGGATGCAAAAGCTATAGTGTGCATGGATGATACGGATGAGATTACAACAAAGGTACATGTAAAATTTCAATCTGTAAGTCATACTTGTCATAATTGCACTGAACTACAAGGTACAGTTGACAAACTATCAGAGCAAAACAAAATTCTGTTAGTAGAATTAGAAAAACTGAAAGAGTCAAATGTTCTTTTGAGTAAAAGGGAGTCAAATTTTTTAAATACACTCAGTTCAAATGAACAAGAAATCATCAGTTTGACCAGCAAAGTCAATGAACTTTTAAAGATCATTGATTTGGCTCGTGGAACTGTGAAGGATAAGACTAACGAGCTTTCTGAAAAGTGCACAGAATTGGCTGGTGCACAAGCCCAACTTGTTTAACTTCATAGAAAGTTAGACAAATTTGGAGAATCCTCATTAGTCGGGACTCAAATTCAGAAAAGTTTGAAAAGGAGTAGTGATAAAACAGGAGTGGGGTTTAGTAAATTTTCATCTTCTGAGGATCAGGATTACTCCTTTTTACCAAATGAAAATGAGCTAACAGATTTTATTCCTACTATACCAGCTATAGTGGATCCGATAACAGTTGACATACCTGATAGTCCAGGCTCTTTGAAAGAATCTGTTAGGTCTAATAGTACACCTCATAAAGTGGATGAGGATACTAAAGACAAAACAGTCAAATCATTTAAAAAGGGTCTAACAGAAAGAAAACTTTTAAGAAGAGATCCTGTTTTAAATGTCACAACAAAGGGCATGTGGCTAGTTGTTGTCCTTTTAAAAAAGGGAAGCAAGTGGAGACTGAGGTTGAGGTTAAGGATGGAAATCAGGTTGGTTCAAATATGAATGTTAAACCAAGTTCTCAGATAAATCCCAAGATTTCAACCTAAATCTTCAACATCAAGAAGATTTGATAGTCCAAGAAAATTTTCTCCTAAATCAAGTCATGTTAATGGACAATCAAATTGTTTTACAAAGAAAAATTTTGGATATCAAAATCGATACCAGACTGCTGGAAATCGAAATGTTCAAAGAAGAAACAAATATAGGGGTTTTAGTAACTCGAATGTTCAAAACAATCCAAAACTTTTTCAAAGTTTAGATTATGATCATGGGAGAAGAAGGTTTCGAGATAATAATTTTCAAAGGTCGGAAAATCCAAGAGTTTATTGGCATTCTCGTGATCAAAGGTCTCGTGGAAAGTATAAATCTTGTTCAATAGCTTGGAAGACTTCCAAGACACCAGTAGGGTGTGATGGATATTGGATGGATGTTCCAATGGTTAATGAATTTGGACGACCCAAGACTTTTAAGGCTTGGGTCCCCCAGCATAGCTAAGTTGTTGAGTGTGTGCAGGATGACCAAGAAGGATTGTTGATGTGTTCAACAGTGGTTATTCCTGTAAAGCATCTGAGGTGAATAGTAGGTTACACATGGTAACGAATTATTTACTTCTGTGATAGAAAATGTTTACTAACAGTGAAAAGCCTTTTGTCAGGTTGAAGTGGGAGTCTATTTGTATTTAAATTTCTGTTTTTAAAACTTTACTTCATAAAAACAAAAATTTAGAAGGAGAAATTTCCCTAAGCCAGAAAGAGTTTTAGTTAGAGCGTGAGTTTAGGGGGAGTAAGTTGAAACGTTTAAAGTTTTTTAAAAAATAAAAAATGAGTTTCACTGTGTGGAAAAGAAGAAATGATAGTACATCAGCAAGTTAGACTGTCACACTGAAATTAAAAGTAAATTGCTTAAGTGTGATAGCAGCTTCATCATATGATGTACCAGTAGACAAAAGGCCTAAAATAATCAACTTACCTTGGTGATACAAATATAATAAAATGTGTATGAGTGGGTAACATATCAGTGGCGTATGGTTTTATAACCTTAAATCTTGCGTTGATAGATTGCCAAAATATGAGGTTTTAGGTCTTTATATCGTTATTTCATCCGGGGTATCAAGGTTGTCCTTCTACTACATCCAGATATATGCTGACCTAGGCACAACCAGGATATCTTAAAAGAGCTAAAATGCCAAATCCCAAAAATTGAAGAAGCTCTCCTAAAGAGTCATTCAAATGTGCAAAATTGCATTATTCGTACCACAATTTGGTATTTGTCCTAACTCTCGTTGGATATTGGTCTCTTTGCTGTACGGAAGTACTGACCTGATCACCAATTATCTAACGTTGTAATTCAAAAGGATGAATTTCGGTATACTTACCTACTACGATGAATTTTTGTGCATACCTTGATCGCGGGGGTATGTCATGAAGTGGGACACACTAGTATATCAGAATAACTTATCTAAACAGATCACGAGGTAATGGTACTTGAGATGTTCATGTATTTTGTTTACGTGGATAAACAATACTGGTAATCGTCTTGAACTGGTTTTCATGATTGTTGCATATAGAATTATCAAATAGTGTGAAAACAATTTGATGTTGCTGATATGATTTTCTTAACGGTGATACTCACAAAAATAGAGTGTTTAATTTCATGTTAGTTATTTGTTTTCAGAAAATATAAAAATATAAAAAGATTTGTTTTTTAAAGTCTCCCAGTTTGATCTGATAAGTTGTTTGTTTTTGCATGATAAGATAAAATTTGGTATATCTTTAATGTAGAAAAGGACTAATGGTTTTTCGAGTTACTGGCTTCTGTTTCTAAACAGATTGATGCAGTTATCAAAATGAAGTGCAGAATTCATCTAAGTACATTTTAAGAATGGAGTGCAGGATGTGTGGAATGCATGGTAGGATCCTTCTACTACATTGCAAAGGGAGATATAGAGAAATTTTTAACCAGAGAATGCTAGCTTGCTAATCTACAATGAATGAAACTTTTGGTGATTGGATGCATCAGCTTAGGGGGAGTCTGTTAATGTCAGAATCTGTGTGTAGCTGGAGCTATCCAAAGACCAAAAGATCACAAGATGTTTGAAGACAAAGTTACACTATGAAGCTATTGTCAAGGGGGAGTCTCTTGGTGCATATTGGTGACAACAGCTTAATAGTTTAATAGTTTAGTCTTTGGATATTTTGTATTGGGCTTAGCATTTGTGTTTAGGTTGTTTAGAGTTGTAATGTGCTTGGAGAATGGCCTAGACCAGAATAAAGCCTAGTATGCAAATTTGTAGTATATATACATGTTGTGCATTAGGGTTTGAGGTTAGAAAGTGGGTTGAACAGAATAGAGAAGAGTGTGAGAAATCTACAGAGAGTGGCTGAGAGATTTCTAGAGAGTCTTGAATTGATTGTAAACCATTATGTTGGATAATCAATAGAAGACTGTTTGAAAGTGATTGTTTGTGTCCGTGTTCTTGTTTCTGTGAAATCTGATCTAGGGGATTCCGCACTCTAGATTAGATAGACGATTATGTCAAGATCTATAAGGACTAGGAGACCTACAAGCTAAGTGGAATTCATGATGTGTTTCACATCAGTAACCTTAAGAAATGTCTAGCTGATGAGTCGCTAGCAATGTCACATAAAGATGTGCAAATAGATGAAAACCTGAGGTTCGTTGAGAAACCAATTTCGATCGAGGATACCTATAGTAAAGATTAAATGGGATGCCCTTCGAGGTCCCGAGTTTACAAGGGAGGTTGAGTCCACTATGTGACAAAAGTACCCCCATCTTTTTGAATAAAACCTCGAGGTCGAGACTTCTTTTAAGGGGGTGAGAATGTAACACCCTGTAAAATTGTGTCTAATAATATAGCAACACGTGTCGTATTTTAATCTTTAAGTCTATTAAAGACTAATAGGGACTAAAAGCGTCAACATGCTCAAACTAAGTCTCTGAGTGACCTTCTGATGTCAACATGCATAAACCAAGCCTCTGAGTGACCATTAGTGTCAACATGCTTAAAACATAGCCTCTGAGTGACCATTAATGTCAACATGCTTAAAACATAGCCTCTGAGTGACCATTAGTGTCAACATGCTAAAACTTGGCCTCTGAGTGACTGTTGTGTCAACATACCCATCCTCTGAGTGACATTGGAGTCAACATGCTTATAATGAGACTCTTAGTGATCCTTTACGAGGTCCTAACTCTCATATGCCCCATTTGTTGGACGAGAGGGTTCAATTATGTAAATATGTGAAAGTTGGATAATGGAGGGATTAAAAGTGTCAACATGTTAATTTATACCACTGAGTGACCTTTTAACGAACCGAGAGCTCGATAATGTCCGGGCTTAATCCTTGATATGCCAAGTATTGGCTACGGAGGGCTAAAAATGCTAAAAAGGTGTTTTAGGAAGGTTTAAGAGGGTTTAATAAGTTGAGGGGCTAAAAGTGTCAAATTTTGAAATCTGACAAGGGGCGCTCGCAGGGCGCGAGAGGCATGGCCTTGGCCTCTCGCGGGGCACGAGAGGCTTGTGTCTGCAGAAAATTTGCTTGGCCTCTACACAAATTGCCCAAAACCATTTGATTCGAAACCATAGCTTCCCAAACTGCTATGCCACGTTTTAGGAAACTTATAAGCTTCCTCTTACACCTTAACACCTAGAATCACCTCTGTAGGTCCCCTATTCCTTATGGATCTTGACAGAATCGTCTATCTAATCTAGAGTACGGAATCCCCTAGGTCAGATTTCACATAAACAACATGAACACAACCACGAACACGAACACAATTCCTTCAAACAGTCTTCTATTGATTATCTAACACAATGTGTTTACAACCAATTCAAGACCCTCTAGAAATCTCTAAGCCACTCTCTGTAGATTTCTCACACTCTTCTCTGTCTCTCCAACCAACTGTCTAACACAAAACCCTAATGCATAACATGTATATATATTACATGTCTGCATACTAGGCTTTATATTGGGCTAGGCCATTCTCCAAGCACATTACAACTCTAAACAACCTAAACACAAATGCTAAGCCCAATACAAAATATCCAAAGACTAAACTATTAAACTATTAAGCTGTTGTCACCAATATGCACCAACAGACTCCCCCTTGACAGTAGCTTCATAGTGTAATTTTGTCTTCAAACATCTTGTGATCTTTTGGTCTTTCGATTGCTTCAGCTACACACAGATTCTGACATTAACAGACTCCCCCTAAGCTTATGCATCCAATCACCAAAAGTTTCATTCATTGTAGAGTAGCAAGCTAGCATTCTCTGGTTAAGCTCATATCACCAAATTCCTCTATATCTCCCTTTGCAATGTAGTAGAAGGATCCTACCATGCATCTGCACACATTCTCCACTCCATTCTTAAAATGTACTTTACTTGAATTCTGCACTTCATTTTGATAACTACATCAATCTGTTTAGAAATTCAAGCAAGTAACTCGAAAAACCATTAGTTCTTTTCTACATTAAAGACAAACCAATTTTTTATCTTATCATGCAAAAATCATCACCTTATCAGTTCAAAATGGGAGACTTTAAAAACAAATCTTTTTGTATTTTTGTATTTTCTGAAAACAAATAACTAACAAGAAAATAAACACTCTATTTTGTGAGTATCACCGTTAAGAAGATCATATCAGCAACATCAAACTGTTTCCACACTATTTGATAATTCTATATGCAATATGCATGAAAAACAGTTCAAGACGATTACCAGTATTGTTTATCCACTTAAACAAAATACATGAACATTTCAAGTACCATTACCTTGTGATCTGTTTAGATAATTTATACTTGATATACTAGTGTGCCCCACTTCAGGACATACCCCCGTGATCAAGGTATGCACAAAAATTCATCGTAGTAGGTGAGTATACCGAAATTCATCCTTTTTTATTTACAACATTAGATAATTGGTGAACAGGTCAGTAACTTTCGTACATCAAAGAGACCAATATCCAACGAGGGTTAGGACAAATACCAAATTTTGGTACGAAAAATGCAATTTTGCACATTTGAATGACTCTCTAGGAGAGCTTCTTCAATTTTTGGGATTTGACATTTTTAGCTCTTTTAAGATATCCTGGTTGTGCCTAGGTCAGCATATATCTGGATGCAGCAGAAGGACAACCTTGATACCCCGGATGAAATAACGATATAAATACCTAAAACCTCAGATTTTGGCAATTTATCAACGCAAGATTTAAGGTTATAAAACCATACGCCACTGATATGTTACCCACTCATACACAGTGTATTATATATGTATCACCAAGGTAAGTTGATTATTTCATGCTTTTTGCCTACTGGTACATTATATGATGAAGCTGCTATCATACTTAAGCAATTTTCTTTTAATTTTAGTATGACAGTCTAACTTGCTGATGTACTATCATTTCTTCTTTTTCGCACAGTGAAAACTCATTTTTGATTTTCTATTTTTTTTGTTTTTTTTATTTTAAACTTTACAACTTACCCCCCCTAAACTCACGCACTAACTTAAACTCTTTTTGGCTTAGGAATTTCTCCCCCTAAATTTATGTTTTTATGGAGTAAGGTTATAAAACAGAAATTTAAATACAAACAGACTCCCACTTCAACATGACAAAAGGTTTTTCGCTGTTAGTAACCATTTTCTATCGTAGAAGTAAATAGTTCGTTACCATGTGTAACCTGCTATTCACCTCAGATGATTTACAGGAATAACCACTGTTGAACACATCAACAGTCCTTCTTGGTCATCCTGCACACACTCAACAACTTAGTTAGACTGGGGGACCCAAGCCTTAAAGGTCTTACGTCCTCCAAATTCATCAACCACTGGAACATCCATCCAATATCCACCACACCCTACTGGTGTCTTGGATGTCTTCCAAGCTGTTGAACAAGATTTATAATTTCCATGAGACCTTTGATCACGAGAATTCCAATAAACTATCAGATTTTCCGACCTTTGAAAATTATTATCTCCAAACCTTCTTCTCCCATTATCATAATCTGATTGTTGAAAATTTTTTGGATTGTTATGAATATGTGAGTTACAAAAACCCCTATATTCGTTTCTTCTTTGAAAGTTTCGATTACCAAAAGACTGGTATCGATTTTGATATCCAAAATTTTTCTTTGTAAACCAATTTGATTGTCCATTAACATGACTTGCTTTAGGAGAACATTTTCTTGGATTATCAAATCTTCTTGATGCTGAAGATTTAGGTTGAAATATTGGTTGATTTGTCTGAGAACTTGGTTTAACATTCTTATTTGACCCAACTTGATTTCCATCCTTAACCTCAACCTTAGCCTCCACTTGCTTCCCCTTTTTAAAAGGAAAACAACTAGCCACATGCCCTTTGTTGTGACATTTAAAACAGGATCTCTTCTTAAAGGTTTTCTTTCTGGTAGATCCCTTTTTAAATAATTTGACTATTTTGTCTTTAGTATCCTCATCCACTTTATGAGGTGTACTATTAGACCTAACATATTCTTTCAAAGAGCCTGGACTATCAGGTATGTCAACTGTTATCGGATCCACTATAGCTGGTATAGTAGGAACAAAATCTGGTAGCTCATTTTCATTTGGTAAAAAGAAGTAATCCTGATCCTTAGAAGATGAAGCTTTACTAAACCCCAGTCCTGTTTTATCACTACTCCTTTTCAAACTTTTCTGAATTTGAGTCTTGACTACCGAGGATTCTCCAAATTTGTCCAACTTTCTATGAAGTTCAACAATTTTTGCCTGTGCACCAGCCAATTCTGTGCACTTTTCAGAAAGCTTGTTAGTCTTATCCTTCACAGTTTCACGAGCCAAATCAATGATCTGTAAAAGTTCATTGACTTTGCTGGTCAAACTGATGATTTCTTGTTCATTTGAATTGAGTGTATTTAAAAAATTTGACTCCCTTTTACTCAAAAGAACATTTGACTCTTTCAGTTTTTCTAATTCAACTAACAAAATTTTGTTTTGCTCCGATAATTTATCAACTTTACCCTGTAGTTTAGTGCAATTATGACAAGTATGACTAACAGATTGAAATTGTACCTATACCTCTGCTGTAAGCTCATCTGTATTATCTATGCACGCTGTAGCTTTTGCATCCTTGAGTTCCATTCTCTCCTTCTCGGCTTCCTTCTTTTCTTCTATCTTAGCAGCTTCTTCACCAATCTTCACAGCAGCAGTCTCACTCACACATGTACTTTGTCTTGAAGTACTCTGATAAGGTTTTTCTAAAGCTTCCCACAGCTCTCTAGATGATCCATAATTATTACAAATGTTTTTCATATCAAACGGCAAGGACATCTTTATCGCTGCTAAAGCCTTCTTCTCAGCATCATATATACGTTTCTCAGAATCTTCCATCTTCTCATATGAGAGAACCATAATTATCCCATTAACTCGACGTGTGGGAGCAATGTACCCATCAATCATACAGCTCCACATCTTAGAGTCTTCACATTGAACAAATGCCTCAAACTTCTTCTTCCAGTCTACATATTGTTCAGCATTTATCAGCTTTGGCCAGGTTTTACCACCCTCACTTAGATTATTCAATTTGACCATCTTTAACACGCAGCTAACAATTTAAATGAATTTTGGTATACCTGTGTCAAAATCCAAATCTAACCCGCAGCTTATCGTAACCAAACCGTTAAAAACGTTCAGAAATTTGTCCAAAAAGTGTGATTACCAAATTGTACCGTTAGACTCGTCTCGACGATACGATTCTAATGATGTATAATGTCCGATGGTGATTTTAGGAATTTTCGTGCCTGTTTTTTTGTCCTAAAAATCACACGAGCCTAACCGTGCAAACGGTTTGTCAAGAATGTTTATGGATCAAATTCTATGTCCGAAAATGTTTAACTTTGGTTACGTCAGCTGGTTAACTTTCCTCCTTTTTGTGTATCGGAACAGTACCAAATCTGGAATAATAACTCGGATTGATAATCCGAGATGAAAATCCGGAACAGTAATCTGAATTGCTAATCCGAAATGGTGATCCGGAATAGTGATCCGAGATGAAATCCGGAATGCACTGTTCTAATCCGAAATGGAAATCTGAAATAGACCATTCTGATCCGAAATGGAATCCGGAATAGTTCTGATCCGAGATGAAATCCGGAATAACTTCTGATCCGAAATTCAATCCGAAATGGCTTCTGATCCGAAACTCAATCCGAAATGGACTGTTCTGATCCGAGATGGACTGTTAGAATCCGAAATGCAATCCGAGATGGACTGTTCTGATCCGAAATGCAACTCTGATGATCTGAAATGCACTTTTCTGATCTGAAATTCAACCTTCAATCCGAAATACTATGCTTTTTAATCCGGAATGCAAGTCTTCAATCCGAAATCCCTGCTGCAAATCCAAAATCACCGCATAAACCCTAATTCAGCCGCTGAAACCCTAATTCAGCCGTCACAAACTCCAAAACAGCCTCCAAAACACCCAAAAACCCAATTTTTCTGCTATCACGATTCTGAACCGAGCAATAATCAAGAGCCGAATGCTCTGATACCAATTGTAGGTCCCCTAGTCCTTATGGATCTTGACAGAATCATCTATCTAATCTAGAGTGCGGAATCCCCTAGATCAGATTTCACAGAAATAACAAGAACACGAACGCAATTCCTTCAAACAGTCTTCTATTGATTATTTAACACAAAGTGTTTACAACCAATTCAAGACTCTTTCTCTATAAACTCTCTGAAGCAATTCTCTCTGCAACTGAACAACTAACTGAGCAACCTCAACCCTAATCACAACCTCCCTTTATATAGAGGTAGGTTATACAACTAGGCTAGGGTTTCCCACATGGACTGCTAATGGGTTTAAAGCCCAATTCGCCTACCATGTGTTGTTTTGTGTCTAGTTCAGCCCAATTACTTCTAATTAACTAATACAAAACTAAACCCTCTAACCGTTTATCATTTTACTAATCATAAGATATCCAAAGACCAAATCTAAGCTGTTGTCACAAATATGCACCAACAGACTCCCCCTTGACAATAGCTTCATAAAATAACTTTGTCTTCACTCTTCTTGCAATCTTTAACATCTTTGAAAAACGTTGGTCTTTGGATAACTTCAGCTTTAATAGCTTCTATCAGCAACAGACTCCCCTAAGCTGATGTATCCAATCACCAAATCTTCTAAATCATTAGCATTGAGTAAACTCCAGTGTAGTCCTTGCTTAGAAATATTCAAAAACTCTTCAACTTTGTCTGCAATGTAGAAAGAAGGTTCTACCATGCATCCAAGCAAACTCCTCTTCACCAAACTTCTCAGCAACATACTGCTACAATCTGTATACTATAAAACAAACATCTCGAGAAACCATAAGAATTTTTCAACACAAGTTAAATAAATTATTATTATTCAAGAGATAGTAAAACTGTATCACAGATTAAGCACTTCTCAACTAAACCACACACTTAAAATTTTAAACACCATGAACCTGCGGAATCTTAAAAAATTTTGAACTCATCTTCTAACACCATCTTCCCCTATCGGTAAGAACTCCTCCATAAACAACCAATATCTGTACATTAAAAATATACAAGAAAATGAAATATTTTTGGATTTTTATATTTTCTGAAATCAAGTAAAGTATGAAATAATAAACACACTATTTTTGTGAGTATCACTGTTAAGAAGATCATATCAGCAACATCAAACTGTTTCCACACTATTTGATAATTCTATATGCAATATTCATGAAAAACAGTTCAAGACGATTACCAGTATTGTTTATCCACTTAAACAAAATACATGAATATTTCAAGTACCATTACCTCGTGATCTGTTTAGATAATTTATACTTGATATACTAGTGTGTCCCACTTCAGGACATATCCCCGTGATCAAGGTATGCATAAAAATTCATCGTAGTAGGTGAGTATACCAAAATTCATCCTTTTTGATTTACAACATTAGATAATTGGTGATCAGGTCAGTACTTTCCTACATCAAAGAGACCAACATCCAACGGGGGTTTAGGACAAATACCAAATTTTGGTACGAATAATGCAATTTTGCACATTTGAATGACTCTCTAGGAGAGCTTCTTCAATTTTTGGGATTTGGCATTTTTAGCTCTTTTAAGATATCCTGGTTGTGCCTAGGTCAGCATATATCTGGATGCAGCAGAAGGACCCCGGATGAAATAACGATATAAATACCTAAAACCTCAGATTTTGGCAATTTATCAACGCAAGATTTAAGGTTATAAAACCATACGCCACTGATATGTTACCCACTCATACACAGTGTATTATATCTGTATCACCAAGGTAAGTTGATTATTTCATGCTTTTTGCCTACTGGTACATCATATGATGAAGCTGCTATCACACTTAAGCAATTTTCTTTTAATTTTAGTATGACAGTCTAACTTGCTGATGTACTATCATTTCTTCTTTTTCGCACAGTGAAAACTCATTTTTGATTTTCTATTTTTTTGTTTTTTTTATTTTAAACTTTACAACTTACCCCCCCTAAACTCACGCACTAACTTAAACTCTTTTTGGCTTAGGAATTTCTCCCCCTAAATTTATGTTTTTATTGAGTAAGGTTATAAAAACAGAAATAGGAGCCAAGGTTCACCATTTGAACTTGCACCTTTCTCATTCACAACTCTATCTTCCTGCTCTGAAAGTTGCTAACTGAAAGGAGCATCCAACTTAGTTCTACTGCATTCTTGGAACCTCTTGTAAGTGTTCCTTGCTCTTGCATTTTCGTTTATAGGCTCTTATAGCTAAAAGTCAAGTGTTTTACGAAAAACGCCTTGACTTTCGGTTAAGACCATTATGGTCCAGCCATTGTTCGTAACGAACATGGCTAAGTGATCATAATAAGGTAAGTGTTAATCCCTATAAAGGGCACCTCCTGAAGATCATGTTTGCAAGACCAATTAACGGGTCAAAGTTATTATATTAAAAAGTCAAACATACCATTTTTCGGAAATGTTATAATTTGATCTTATATATGTTATGAAACCTGTTTTGACACTTAAACAAGTTGGTAATAATAATTAGAACATGTAAGAACATGTTCGGCTCGTCAATTTCAGTTCTAGGGTCAGTTCACAACCGAAAGTCGCAAAGTTTGACTTCTGATTTGACTTTCGATTCTGCCCCGATTTAGATTAGTTAGCTACTAAACTAAAGTTGCATTATGATCGTAATATAATATAGCATAACCCTCTGAGGTTATTATTATTTATTATTATTATTATTAATTATATTATACATATTAATAGGACTATTTATTTATTATTACTATTATATTACATGATCATAATCAGAATATGAGTTTATGCACAAGTTCCGTAATTATACCATTTTGACTAAAATGTCCTTTTTGCATAAAAAAGAGGTTTTAATGATAATGAACTTGAAAATAAGTTTCCTACTAATGTAATATTATAAGTAGAATTATTTGGGATGTCAAAACAGATTATAAACTGAGTTTATAAACAAATCCTTGTATTATGTCGATATATGACGATAAGGTCCTTGTGGCTTATGAAATGGTTTTAATCACATCTTTTCAAAGTAAATCCTTGACCTACTGATATGTTATATTAAGTAACATATCTAAGACTTGATAATCTGATCATAACATTAGTTTTTATTTAACATCGCACAAATCGTCATTTTACGACATAAGCGTCGTTTCGGCGCATAGTATGGTTTTAAACCATATTTACTAACCAAGACTTGTTACCTACTGATTCTAAAACTTATTTTAAATATTTTTACAGTAGGTATATGATACAAACTTAGAATCCCAAATAATTTATAAAACTATGTGTAAAATGACCAAAATGCCCTTTTGGTGCATAGTTTGGTCATAAAATATAAATTACACATATAATTAATATCCTACTAATATTATATCATAAATTAATTATTTTACCTGAATACTTATGGTTATAACATTAAATTATATTCAAGTTTCTTTTATACGGTATGAAATTACCAAAACGCCCTTATGAGGCATAGTTTCACCTTAAAACCATAACGGGCATATAAGTTGATATCCTACTAATATTACAACTTATTTAAAATATAATGGCATATAGAACTTGTCCATGACTTATCCAGTTACCCAATATCGCTAATATGCGTACGGTTAAGCATATGTAACTAGTTTACGAAAATTAACTGAAACGGGTCTAACCTTGTCATTTAAGTCCCAAAGTCCAGAATGTTTATAGTTTACCCATGTTATACAAGTCAAAGTACTTGTCGGGTTTAAACTACATTCTATTCAATCATCGTTTAATCTAGCGTTATACGTTTTGATCAAGTACGCTAGTTGGTCTAAGTCATTAACTTAAATAAGACCGTTAGTATTTAATTGGTTAGCTTATGCCGTAATCCAGACTAGAGACTTGCCGGTAAATGCTATCTGCACTTAGTACTTTTGTGTACGGCTGAGTTAATAAATCTTGCGTTAAACGAAGAATAGCTCAGGTAAATACTCTCGACTAATTTTCCCTATACGGGCTTGGGTTACGGTAAATTATTACTGCTTGGTCGGAAATGGGATCGATTGAATGCCGGATTGTGGCTAGTAAATCCACATATTTCGTTTTAATCAGTTTTGTTTGATAACTTAAATATCGGGGGTTAACTAACGTATCCTGGATATCCTCGGCTCATTACATTAGATAATGGCCACGACCTTAGCGCGGGGTGTAGGCATACACCAGACAGACGCTCAAATGCAACTACCCACACTTGTTGGGGATAACTCCTTTGTGAGTTCATAAGTGGTGTGTACGTTAATCATGTCTCGGTTTTTATACTAGGCCCTGTATGTATGGACAAACATGTGAATCTGTTAACAAGGTTGTAAGGTCAACTTTCCCAAGGTATAAAAGATTTTGTGCTAATACGCACTTAAAAACATTTTATTTTAAATGTTTTCAAAATGAGTCAGTTGGGTGCATTTACAGCGAAAGCTGACGTATTTTCAAAAGACTAAGCTTGCAGGTACAATACAAAAATAGGCTGGAAGTGCTTGGTAGTGATAAGAGGATCTTGCAAATCCTAGATCTGCCCAAAGTCTGTTTTACATTCTTTTTTTTGTACAATTTATGATCCGCCTGTGGATCTTCTATTACGAGCCTGTATATTATTTTGTATTTTGAACGTCCGGTTTGTAATAGTAATTTAAATCCAAGACTTCCGCTGTGCTGTGTTTAATTGACTATGATGATATCAACTTTACGTCACGATATCGCCCCCTCCCGGGCCCACCGGTGTTTGGTTGAAAACACGGGGTGTGACAGTGCAACATAGTATCTTTTGTTATACTCTTTTCGTTTTTTGGCTCTAGTATATGCACTCGAGTTAGAAGCATGATTAAGATGCTTTGGTTGTCCATTATTCATTGTAAATTGATAAAGTTTCAAATACCTTGCAAATTAAATAAAAGATAGTCATAATAGATGATGAAATAAAGTCAAACTACTGATGATCCAACATCTGAAAGAATCCTTGCCAAACCTTTGATGAGTTTGCTAACCTCTAATAGAGTAATAACATCAGATGTTAGACAAACACTAATGATGTTGCTAACCTCTATTGGATACTGGATGACAGTTGTTTGGAAACCTCTGCTGGAGACCAGTAGTGGTTCTGAACAGAGGTATGATTAGAGGAGATTTTACACTATCAGAGGATAAATTATCAGTGGATTGGGAAAACATTGGTTTCACCAACGGTGGAAGTAGGAACAAAGGATACACTTTTTGCAACGGATAGATTTTATGGAGTAATAACATCAGATGTTAGGCAAACACTATTGGTGGTAGACAACCACTACTGAGTATAACATCAGTGGTTAGTGAGTCAATGGTTGAATAAGTGGTTTTGCTATACAACTATTGTTGGTGTGTTAGTAGTGGTTTGCCATCAGTGGTTTGCATCAGTGGTTTCTGACCAGTGGATGCGACTGACGTGTTGCAGATTTAACAGATAAAGCTGAACAAACAGTAACTTAATGATGTGACGTGCCATCTTTATTAATGAAATTTATTATAGATGTAAGTCCCGATAATCCAGATCTAACACTGATATCACACAATCACCAAGGATGGGCGGAATGCAAACTTGGTGATCTTCAAGAAAACCAAAAAGATGAAGAACAACACGAATCAACTTTTAACACCTTGCACACGATTCTATTACTTGAACAAGCAAAACCGTCTGGTACAAGATGATAGTTCTCTCTAGAGAAATCTCAAAGTCTCTCTCGATTACCACCCTAGGAATGACATAATATTCTATTTATACCTAGGGTTTGCCCATGCCCCTCATAGGCTTCCCTTGGGCTTGCCTGGCCCACATGGCCTATGGCATGCCCAAGTGACCTATTCAAGGTCCAAACCTGATATAAATAAACCCAGTTAACCCCAGTTACCACCATAGACCATTGCGTATATTTGATGCTTCAGTCTCACACTTATAGGACCTAACAATAGAAATTCCCACCTAACCTACGCACCAAATCATCTTATATAAACAATCTCAGGCCCTTCCATTGATTACACCAAAAGCAAACGCCATAATTTACTAAATACCATATGGCAAACCTCGTTTCTTGGAGATTCAGTTTTGTTCTTGATAAAGTTTCACTGAATGAGGTGGAATTCTTAGGTCATTATTAAGTGAGCATAACAATGTTGTCCATCTCATTCAGCAAAATTTTATTGAGATAAACCTCACATTGTTCAAATTAAAACGGCAAAAAGTTCAAAATAACAGATGGCAAACCTGTAAGTTGTGTGTTCTAACAGGCTCAAAGATTGCAAACATAATTAAAACGACAAAAAAATTAAAACAACCACAGATGGCAAACGTCGTTTCTTGGAGATTCAGTATTGTTCTCCATGAAGTTTCGCTGAATGGATTCTTAAGCGAGGGGGATAACTCAATAAGATTTTGCTGAATGAGATAGACAAATATTCAAGAAAAAGTGACTGATGACAGTGATATGTCATTTTGTGTGCTTTGTTCTTGAGAAAGGTTTGGATGAGAAGAAGAGACCTATGCTAGTGTAAACGCTATATTGGATTCCATTTTAAATGATGAAGAGTGGGATGAGCATGAAGAAGATGGCCAAATATCATCCAAGCGAAAACCCACTCACAATCACACCCTAATAATAGCATCCACAAAACGGCATTGATCTATGTCTCCAACATCCACAAAACCACTTCAACAGTCAACAACAAAAGACCGCACCAAAAACTAAAATGCCAATTTTTTTTCTGAATGATCAGCTTCGCCTAGAGGAGGGTGTTTCAGCTGTGTAGGGAAATCGGCACCTATCTAAGGAATTCAAAGGTTCAAGGGACAAAGCCTTCAAAAATAAGAGACTGATGGCAGTGAAGATTTGGATGAGAAATTGGATTAACATTTTTAATTTTTTTCTTTTCTGTATCTTTTTTGTTGTCATTTTATGTGGTTTGTTATCTAATTTTCAGCTTAAAATACATTATATCTCTAATTACTTTTAAAATGCCAAAATGCCACAAACGTCAAACACCAAAACTATAATAAAATTCCTTTAATCACTTATTATTTTTAACTCCAAATAATTATTGAAATGTATAAAACAAGGTGCAAGAGAATAGAACAAAAGGGTGCCTTACAAAGTTTAATTTTGCCATCTTTATCTATAAAACGCCATTAAAATACAAAACACCAAACTTAAAAAGATGGGACGTGTTACAACCTTAATAGATAAAGTTGAACAAACACTAACTATAAACAGTAACCGAAACGATGGAAAATTTATTACTAACACTTATTATATTAAAAACCACACCAGTAACTACAAGAAATTGTTCTGAAAAGAGGTATTATTGTTGTTTTTTTCAAAAATTGGAAGGTAGTTATGGTGAATTTTGATAATGAGATTCATGGTGAAGAAGTGAGTGATTAGGGTTTTGAGAAGAAAGAGAGTAATGGGGAAATTTTGGGAGATTTTTGTTTTTGAAATTGAAACGGCAAGTGGAAACTCTGTTTGGATGAAACAGGGTTTATAAAGGAAAAAATGAATGCTGACGTGACATCGGTTTCCAAAAGATCTGATGGCTATCATCTGTGCACGTGTAAACTCTGTTGAGTAATGGATGACAGTTGTTTGGTAATCTCTGCTGGAGACCAGCAGTGGTTCTGAACAGAGGAATGATCAGATGATTGGGAAAAGAGTGGTTTCACCAAAAGTGGTTTCACCAACAGTGGAAGTAGGAACAGAGGATACACTTTCAGCAACGGATAGATTTCAGGGGGCATTTATGTCAAGTTTACATTTATGTCAGTGGATAGGATTACAAGGACTGATACTTATTGTCTTAAGTAATGAAGGTTGTTAAAGACAGGTATAAGAAAAGTTAACTATATTGACAATGGTTCAAATGAAAGGTGTAAGAAAAGTTGACTATACTGAGAATGGTTTAAATGAATCTAGATTCTAACTACGGATTATTATTTGTATATTGTTAGGATCTGAGTTTGAAACTATTTATGAAAGTTCTAAAAATGGTAAATCAAAGAAGATAAATCAGATGAACTTGCATCATTGGTTTGCATCAGTGGTTAGTGACTATAACATCAGTGGTCAGTGAGTCACTGGTTTGCACCAGTGGGCATTTATGTTAAGTTTGCTTTAATTGATAACAGTTGAGAGATTGTTTTCATTGTCATGCTTTCGTAATTATGCTTACTTGCATATGACTCACAATCTCCCCCTCAGCCTAAAATCACTGATTTGTTCGTACAGAATGTAAGGAAGATAACTTAGATTGATAATCGATGAAAGTGATCAAATAGAACAGTACCGGCACTGTTCTATTTATACTACATTCCTAACCATTGAGCATCTTATTATGATGTCACCATGAAAGTGACACTTAACAAAAATAACAAACTAATAACATCTGCTAAGCTAACCACTGCTATACACTAAACATTACAATGATTGATAAAAACACTAACGGTACATCCTCTGTTGGTCTTCAGCTGAGCTTTACCTTGACAGACCTTTAGCTTTGATCTTCAGTAGAGCTTTGTCTTGGCAGACCTATTACCTTTAGTCTTTAACAGAGCTTTGCCTTGGCAGACCTTTAACTTTAGTCTTTAGCAGAGCTTTGCCTTGGCAGACCTTCAGCTTTAGACTTCAGCAGAGCTTTGTCTTCAACAGAGTTTAGCAATGGCACACCGTGGTCATTTAGTCTTCAGCAGACATTGACTTGGGTAGATGTTACATTATTGTTTGGATTAGAGGTTGTAGTATATTTTGGCTTTCTATCTCTGTTCTTTTGTAGGGTAATTCCAACACATATTTTATATCCAACACATATTTTTACTGAATTTAGTGTAGTTTGACAAATTACATATATATTTATTTTCTTTGCCTTGTAAGGGGAAGATGGGTGCTTCTCTCCATAGGGCTTACAAAACACAGGTTATGTGCAGCAGTCCGTCATATTTAACATATTAAGTTCTTTTATATGTTAAATAAGGTGGGCTGCCGCCAATAACCTGTGTTTTGTAAGCCCTAGGAGAGAACCACCTATATTCCCCCTTAAAAGTAAAGAAAACATATCACGCAATTTAAACCTTCTTTCAATTTCTCTTCATCATAATCAGACGTGCTAGACTCAGTTGCTGATCTAATCTGACAAACAATAACGATTAATATTATTGGTATTTCTTGAGATATAGTTTACGAAATCATTTTAGTGGAAGTGCACCTATCGCTTACCGTATAAACTTGTTGCGGTTACGCTGGCTACAACGTTTCATCTACCTGTAAACATAGAGGGGTCAAGATTTATGAATAGTTCTAAATTGAATTAATAAATGGTTATTTCTAGCTTACCTTAATTTGCACCATTCAACTTCTAGGCGAGTGACCTGATCTTCAGATGACCTATAAAGCATTATATTAAGAACATTTAAAATTTTGTCTACAAATTGAAAAATAAACAAAAACAATATAATTACCGTATGAGAGAGGAAATGTTGGTACTCACCAACATCTGGATCTTGAATGGATGAAGAAACAGAGAGAATGAGATGAAAATGAGAGATCTGAACTTGAGATAAGATGAAATGAAATGAACATGAGAGAGGGTCAGTGAAGATCTCAAATTGTTTGGATGTAGAGAGAATGAGATGAAAATGAGAGATCTGAACTTGAGATGAGATAAAAATGAAAGAGGGTCAGTGAAGATCTCAAATCGTTTGGATCTATCGATTTATGTTCTTAAATCTCCAAAGTGAGAAAAGGGCCATAGGATTTTGAAAATGTGAGATCTGAAGAATGAATCTAGAAAACCCTAGATGTGTATGGGGAATTGGGATGAGCGGGAATTGAAAAATTGAATGCAAAATTTGGCCGCTCAAACATATTATGCTTAAAGATGTTATACTTCATGCATTAAAGGAGTTTTAAGGGAAGTGGCAAATTACCTTAATTACCCTTTGAATATGCTTATTAATATAGTTATAATTTTTTATTTAAAAAATCTATTACATCTTTTATACTTTAGCATTAACCAGGTTAAAATTAAACGTTAAATTGTATCACGTGATCCTATATGAGGGCATTTGTGTCCTTTTACCCCTTATTCCTCCCACCTTATAAACCTCTCATTCACCCTCCATCCCAGATTAGGGTTCCAAACTTCAATTTGTTATCCAATCCCAAAACCACCATCGAATCCCAGCAACCACCACCACCACCAAGCCCCACCACCACCACTGTCCACTAATGTATTGCAAAATGCATCTGTTTTCTGTGTACACTTTGTATAATTTTTATTAGTTTTAGTTTTGATTTTAGTCAGAATGTGTTTACTACTGATCGAATTGTGTTTTCCAGGTCTTGGAAGTGAAGAATATCTCAAAAGGGCAGAAAATGATTCATATTTGTCAAAAACCGAGCACCGGCATCGAGTTCAGGAGTACGAAAGCTTCAACGACGTGAAAATTGAGAAATATTGCTTGGCCGCCTCACGCGACTAGGACTAGGACTTCTCCTCATGCGACAAGAGGAGATTTTATTGGGCAGTTGCTATTTCAACATGTCGCGTCATGCATTAAAGGAGTTTTAAGGGAAGTGGCAAATTACCTTAATTACCCTTTGAATATGCTTATTAATATAGTTATAATTTTTTATTTAAAAAATCTATTACATCTTTTATACTTTAGCATTAACCAGGTTAAAATTAAACGTTAAATTGTATCACGTGATCCTATATGAGGGCATTTGTGTCCTTTTACCCCTTATTCCTCCCACCTTATAAACCTCTCATTCACCCTCCATCCCAGATTAGGGTTCCAAACTTCTATTTGTTATCCAATCCCAAAACCACCATCGAATCCCAGCAACCACCACCACCACCAAGCCCCACCACCACCACTGTCCACTAATGTATTGCAAAATGCATCTGTTTTCTGTGTACACTTTGTATAATTTTTATTAGTTTTAGTTTTGATTTTAGTCAGAATGTGTTTACTACTGATCGAATTGTGTTTTCCAGGTCTTGGAAGTGAAGAATATCTCAAAAGGGCAGAAAATGATTCATATTTGTCAAAAACCGAGCACCGACATCGAGTTCAGGAGTACGAAAGCTTCAACGACGTGAAAATTGAGAAATATTGCTTGGCCGCCTCACGCGACTAGGGCTAGGACTTCTCCTCATGCGACAAGAGGAGATTTTATTGGGCAGTTGCTATTTCAACATGTCGCGTCGCGTGTTCTAAACACCATACTCCCCGTGCGACGCGGGGAGCTCTTTTTCGTAGAAAGTTTTGATCAGTTGTTGGGTTTGAGCTAATTATTAGTATATAAACATCATTATTCATAAGGAATCTCTAACCGTATGAATTGAGAGCAACTTACAGGAATTTTGGAGTTCAAAACGCTAGGATTGAAGGTTTCAAAGCTATTCGTTGAAGATTTGAAGGTCGAAGATCAAGTGGCTCGTATTTAAGCATTCGAGTTTCATCGTTTTTCTTCTCTTTTTGATTCGAACCATGCTTTCGATTTGTTCTTTGATCTTTTCTTGTTTATTCATGATGTATCTTGGCTAAACTTATCAAACTACCTAGGCTAGGATTAATTCATAACAAAGTTTGGATTTTTATTGGTTTTGACATATGTTTATGGTTTGTTAATAAAGTAGAAAACTTGGTGATATTGATTTGATGTGTATGAGTACTTGGATTTGTTTAATTTCGCGTTTATTGCCTTCACACATATCTTGATGAATGTCTTTCATATGGTAGGTTTATGTTAGATTATATTCATTCGTGTTTATGTTCTTTATGGTTAATTTGTCAATATACCATAGGAGATAATTTTGTGAATCAAGTAGTTAGGATCTTTATGGTTAATTTGTCAATACACCATAGGTGAGAGATTATCGGTTTGTCTAGGTTGTAAGATCGCTAAAGTTAGGATCTTTGTAAAAAGACCATGTTAGTTCACCTTGCAGTCCTTGCTAATTGAGTCAAACCGAATTACCATAGTTACCTTAGATTATTGCACTGTGAGGGTTATTAACATGATTGGAAATCCTTAAAGAATTCCATAAAAACCGGTAGTATAACATCTTGCAAGTTTTCCATAGGTGTCTCCTTGAGAAGGGTTAAGAGTCTTGTTCGGTTACCCGATGAGTTTAGTATTCGAAGATCACGGTTTCATAACATAGTCAAGCCAAGCCAACAGAAAGCTAATTCGAATTGTGTAGGATTCCCTGTCTAGGTAGCTATTTCATCATCATCATCTCAGTAAAACCAAAAGTCTAGTTCATGTCTTAATTTGTCTGTTTTAGTTAATATTTTCTTTAATTGCAATTTTAGGATTTTAGGAAACCCCCCTTAAAATATAAAAAAAAAACATTTAGTGTGTCAATCAATAGGTCTAAAGAGTCTAGTGTCCGTAATTAAAAGAGTCTCGTGGGTTCGATTTTTGGACTCACCTAGCTTTACTATAGTCAATCGGTTTGCTTGCCGGTTAGGAGTTTAGTCGAGTTTTAGAGAGTCCAGAGTATAAGTCAGTGTCTAGATTAAGTTAATTTAGTTAATAATTAATAAACCATTTTTAGCACATCATCCACCAAGCCAACCACCTGTCACTACAACCACATGCCCCTACGACAATCACCGTCGCTGCAGTCCCCACAACACCGCCACCACTGCACCACCGTCACCGCTGCAATCCCTATTTGCAACCATAATCCTCAAAAGATGAAGTTGTTGATGATCTTCGGCACCTGGTTATGAAGGAGGATGTTAATAAGGCGTTTCAAGCTAAATCTTCAAGAGGAAGTGAAGAGAAAAAGTCTGTGCATGAATAGGTCGAATGACACCGTTTGGAGAAAGTTCTAGAAGTGGATCCATATGAGATTAGGGTTTTAGAAGAGTGAGAAAATGGCGAGAATGAAAAGGAGGGTGAAAAAGGATGGGCATTTGAAGGAAAAGTATGGGATAGAGATTGGAGATGAGGATGAGGATGTGAGTAGTGAAAATGTGGATTATGAGAATAATGGTGAACAGAGGAGGAGCGAGGATGGATTTGATAAAAAAATATCAACGTGTACAAGATCTGGAAAATGAGAAAAAAATGTTAAAGATTATGGTGGTAAATTGAAAGGTTATCATTACCCGTTGAGATTAGATGCCGAGGATTATGATTATTATATTAGGATCGTGTAAGTTTGGATCAAATTACAAGTTCAATTACCCTAAAAGAAGAAAGAATTACTTTTATTTTCAACAATTTGATCACGTTTTAAACTGTAACACCTAGGGCCGTAAACAAAATCATGGCATTTTTTTAAAACACAAAAATCATGGGATTGTTGGTTTATGTTCATATGATTTGGATAATTGCCTATACGGTCTACACCAATTGAGGCAAAATTACTAAGAGTTTCATTTGGTTTTTGATTAAAGATGGTTGTGCATGATTCTATCGACAGTGGAGTTGTTTTGATTAAACATGGTCGACGGTGGGTTTTTTTTGGTGGCCGGTGATGGCAGTCACAGGTGGTGATGGTGGGGTTTGGTTGAAGCTAGAGAGAGAGAGAGAGAGTGTGTGATAGTGGGTCATGTGTATATATATATATATATATGTATTTATATTTTATTATTTAAATTTTTTTTTGTTTTATTTATTAAATATATTTTAAATAAATAAATAAAATTACCAATCTACCATCATGTGCAAGGCATGTGATTAAACTTAACGTTTAATATTAATCTGGTTAGCGCTAAAGGACGAAAGATGTAATGGGTTTTCTAAATAAATGATTGTGACTGTAATTCTTGAAGTTAAAGAATATCAATTGCAATTCGATACAAACATAAAAAACACAAAGTGTAATTTACCCTATTATTATTCTTTATTATTTTTCTAGCTAATTTTGGTACATTGGTCCGTGAATTCAAAATAGTTAGGGTATGCGGGGGTAACCCGTCAAAACTTTATAATCACCAAACCACTAGGGGTGTTCAAAACCGGATATCCGAAAATTTCGATATCCGAATTTCGGATATTCGAAATTTTCGGATACTAGATTTCACTATCCTAATTTTCGGGTATCCGATCGGATAGTGAATCGGATATCCGAATATCCAATTTTTTATTTATTATTTTTAATATTGGAACCGGATATTACAAATAGTTTGGATATCCGAATATAAATTTTTGGATATTTCGGATATTTTCAGGAATTTCGGATATTTTCAGATACTTCGGATATTTTCGGATATCCGAAAAAAATAAAAATTAAATTTTCGGATATTTCGGATATCCGAAATATCCAAAAATTTTAAAAATCACTATCCGAATCCGAAAATTCGGATATCCAAATTTCGGGTATTCGAATTTTCGGTTATTTCGGATATCAGATAATTCGGATACGTAGTCTTGAACACCCCTACAAACCACTAGTCGTCACCTCACTGAGCCCGTCGGAACTCTCATTCACTAGCATTGGTGTTCCCGTGGTCTTCTTTACTGTCCTCCAAACTCGATAGGTAGCTATATCTCATTATCTTTCAACGAGTACTCATTACCAATTCCCTTACACGCTTGAAATAACCGAATCACCGCTAACGGTATGATACCCGAATAAAAGTACCAAAGAGTGCCCCTCCATCCTTATCTAACATACTTATAAGTAATAACAGTATAGTTTAGAATTTAAGTAAATATAAAAATTTAATTAAGTATTAAAATGTTTAATTTTAGTATATGCTACTTAAACATTAAGATTCTAAATTTTGATTTAGAAACACTATGATTTTATTTGATTATTATGTATTAACTAAGGCAGAAAATAAGTTGCGACTCAATAAAAGCTAGGTAATTAGACACAAAAACTATAAAATACTCGACTCATATTTCATTAAATTCAAAACAAATAAGTTACACAAAAGAGATGGAAATAGAACTGAGAGAAGGAGATGGGAGGCTACCTTTCACATACAAATTCGTTCGTACCTATGTTCTTCTTTTCGCATGTTTTATATTTGTCGCTCCATCATCAATTCGTTTTGGGCTGCCAGTTGGACCTACCATGGTGTTATAATTGCGTAGGATCGTGACTTTAATCCTAGGAAAACAAAGTTGATCTTATTACAATAACACTACCTTGTAATTAAAAACAATATGGTCGGTGGTGTTGGGGTGTTGTTTAAGTTATTTAATCTGTTTCTAGTTAGTTGGTTCAGGTTAATAATTTTTTCCTATGTGTAAATTTATACAACTAGTGGGTTACACTCGCGCTCTGCAGACCCAATTTTAGATGGAAACGTAGACACAATAGTAAAAATAACGTTAATGACAGAAACTCGTTTGATATTCGTTCAGTTCATTATGATACTGACACTTACCGAAAGAGAAACAAAAAAAAGTCATGATACGACCAAAAATATACAGAGAGTATTTACATCGATCGGAACAATAAAAACGAATATCAATTCTGAACAGATGTTGTTTGGTCTTAGACCGTTCGTTTTGTTACATATACAACAGCAAGTTCGATTGAAACTTATGAAAGAAAAAGAAAAACCATAAAATAGAAAGAATAGGAAAAATAAAAAAAATTCACAAAAGAACAAAAATCACTATAGCTATATATATATAATTATAAACTTCTTAGCTATAGTGATTTGGGTGTAATTGGGTTCGGCTTCGGGTTTGAGAATCTTGAGTCTTTTTGTATGTAAGTTGAGTTGAATATACTGGAGCTAGGCTTAGAATATGGACTTGGACTTTGTTTTCTATTCAAATCATTTTTAATGTTTATGGACCTGCTTGATAATTAGATTTTTAAGGTTGGTTATATCTTTTGATTTGTGTTTATTTCATTCATATTGTTTTTCATTAAGATTTGAATCGTTGATTTAGATTTCTAGGGATTGTTGCAATTGTAAAACTCATCAGTTTGTGTTCTTAATATAAAGCAGAACTTATTTCTTTTTTATCAAACTTAATCGGGGTTTTCGGTTTATCCTAAACTTTTTTTTCCAACCTTAAACCCGAACCAACCTAGATCGGATAAACTGAATAACCCACAATGACCCGATCTACTTGAATCATAATTGGGTCGGTCGGTTTGATCAGGTTCGGTTGTTTTCTACACCCCTACGATGGTGTCTACTTTAGGTTCATGAAGATGATAGATTTTACACAATTAGCTACTTTTAATACTTTTTTGAAGCATGTTAGATATTTTAGTGTAATCAGGATTAACTTGGTGATCAAAGTGAATTATGATGTACATCGAACAAGTTAGGAGGTGCGGGAGTGTACGCTTGTTCGAGTTGTTATAATTCCAAATATTCCAAGGGGGCAACGCCCCCTTGGCGGGGATCCGGGGGTAGCGCCCCTGGGAGCAGGGTCCAAGGGGCAGAGTCCCTGGCTGGGGTCGAGCTAGGGAATTATCTTTATAATTAAATTGCTTTATAGAAAATGCCTTAGAAAACTTATTTTTATAAAATTCGTCACAATTTTGTAGATAAAAATTAAGGCGGCAATTTAATTAAATTAGAAATTTGAATTACAACTGCTAATAACTGCCAATAACTGCCAAGTAGCAGTTATGTGGGAATTATCTCCAAAAATTCGTGAGGGTGTTTTTTGGTCAAGACTAGTTCATACGAATTCCAGAAAAACACATACTTTTGTTTCAATTTTTGAAATCAGAGTTGTATCCGATTAAATTGTTCGATAGAACCACCGAAATAATTTGATTTGAAAGTAAATACACGCCTCTCTAATTATTCGATTTCTGAAATTCCCCACCAAAGTATGTGTAGTAACAAGGTCTAGATTGATCGGGAGACTGCTGCAACACCTTAGATTATATAACTCGATTTAATCACTTATCACATAAATCGGTCCCAACATTTTATAGAATATACATCATATTTATATAAAAAAGAAAAAGATAAGAAACATCTCTACTTGCACGCATTTTTAATAACCACATTTTATACGAAACCATATACAAAGCAATTTTGTTTTAAAGTTTTTTGTTATACATATAAGGTAAACCCATTTAGAGTGGCGGATCTAGGATTTTCCCTCAGGAGGTGCAAAAAGAACATGTAAAATAAACTTTAATAAAACTCTAAACATCAAATGTTATTAAAATTTTCTTACAAAAAACATGTAAAACAAACTTTAATAAAACTCTAAATAATAAATGTCAACAAAATTTTCTAATAGTTGTCCTGTACGTGATTCATCTTTTAGAAACGATAAATGACAACTTCATTTGTAACACTTTCAAGTGCTTCTTTTTCTACTGCACAAACTACACAAGCATTCAGAAAATCTTCACCTATTCGATTACGCAAATTTGTCTTTACAATCTTCACTGCTGAAAAACATCTCCTAACTGTTGCGGTTGCAACAGGTAAAACCAATGTTAGCTTTAATAACCAATACACTAAAGGAAATGATATATGTTTTCTTGTTTCCACCATATCTCTAGCAAGATCGGCAATCCCACTCAAGTTAGAAAACTGTTCATCTTTTCGCACGCTATCAATGTACAAGTCAAGTTGATGTGCAAGAACAACTTTCTCCCCACTATCAAAATCATATGGATAAAACTCACACAATCTCATTAACATTGATGCATCAAACTTGGAAAACGAGTCAAACGGGCTGAAAGCCGTCATGTTTTTAAGTAATTATGTGTTAATCTCAGTGAAGCGATCCACAACAGTGTTAAGACAATCAAACTTATAATAATGTTAATTAGTCATATCGTACCTTTGTCTTTTGGCTCTAAGACCTCCACCACTGATATCGTTTTCTGTCATGTCCATGATTTCAATGTTATGTATTTCACAAAACAAATGGATTTTCTTTAAAAGTGGATCATATCCACTTTCTCTAAACTCTTGCAACTTTCCTTTAGTCGTTTCCACCAATAAAACGGCTTCCAAAATGTCTTGATCTTTTCTTTGAAGAGCTCTTAATAATATATCTGTAAGGCCTAAAATGTGTAACATCAAATGCAGATGAAAAGCAAATTCAAATGAGCTTAAAAACTCTATCATTTTGAATGCTTGATTTTGGGTCAAAGGGTTATTGCATTCCTTTTTAACATACTCAAGCACTCAAATGATAGAGGGAAACATGTCCACCAAACGTATAAGTGTTTTGTAATGGGAATTCCATCTTGTATCTCCCGGCCGGATAAAAGAAAGCTCTTGGTTTAACCCACTTCCTGTTCCTAGTATACCACTACAAATTTCCTTTTCCACTCTCTCTTTCTCATTATAGCAAAGAATGTATGTTCCATTACAAGAAGAGCATACAATATTCATTAAAATGTTTAAGTTGTCAAAGAAGTTCACTATGCCCAAATGCTTTCTTGCAACAGTCACAACCACCAATTGAAGTTCGTGAGCAAAACAATGTACGTATTATGCCGAGCTATTTTCTTCTAAGATCTTTGCTTTTAAACCATTGAACTCACCATGCATATTGTTTGCTCCATCATATCCTTGGCCTATTAGTCTTTTCAAACTCAATCCATATTTAGCAAAAAAAGTGTCAATCGTAGACTTAAGGGCTAAAGAGGATGTCTCTATAACATGAACAAGATCAACAAATCTCTCTTTAACAAGTCCGTGAGCATCTACATATCGCAAAACAATTTCCATTTGTTCCTTTTTTGACACGTCACTAGATTCATCAACCAATAAAGAAAAAACATCATCGCCAATTTCTTTTAAAATGGAGCTTACGACTTCTTCTTCAAAATAATTAGCAATATCTTTTTGAATACTTGGAGATAAAACTGATTGTTACTTGCCGTTTTTTGGTAATTCATGGAGTTCCTTGTTATGAAGCATAATTATGTCCATTGTCTCCAAGAAGTTTCCTTTGCAAAAAGACTTTTTACTCTCATCATGCCCAGGAAATGATAATGCATTTTTCAAAAGAAGCCTACAATCATTAATTGTAGCATTCAATCTAATCGGTTCGCTTTCTTCATAGTATCATCTTGCTTATGAAAATTAGTGGCAATGGACTGATTTTTATTTATTAAATCCTCATATTTTTAAGTGCTTTATTATGAGCACTATTGACATCACCAACATGTGTATCAAATGTATTTATCGCCTTATTCCAAGCATGACACCCTTGTTGTGAAAATACATCACGCCCACCTTGGTTCCCGACATAATCTGCGAATAAGTAACAACACAAACAATATGCTCTATCGGCTTTTATAATGTACTCTAACCATTTACCATAATCATCAAACCAAGTCTTGACAAAACGTCGCTTTTTTCCCTATCAATTTTGTTGGGAAGTTATGACCACGCGGTTGACACAATGAACCTTGCCCACTGAGTGCAACGGTGAATTAGACCAGCATCTATAGGTCACACAATGAACCTTGCGCACTCAGCGTAACGGTGAATTAGACCAGCATCTATAGGTCACACAATGAACCTTGCGCACTCAGCGCAACGGTGAATTAGACCAATATAATTAAGTCACACAACGAGCCTTGTGTACTCGCCACAATGGTAAGTTAGACCTGGCGCATAACAACATTCCTCTGAGCTGCTAATCCCAAAACCTTGCAAGGACAAGACACACATGAGAAGTGCCTCATAACAAAAGGATATACCCCTGACACCCTGCGCTGGCGGGAAAACCTTGACAGCCTCGCAGAAGGGGTAAGCACAGAGAGATGTTGACCATACCTTAGGGTACGGAATGGCAGAACTGTGACCAAAGGTTACCTGGCAGGTTGCGTGTGACAGTGCCCATGACTAATGAGGCAGATGTCAGACCATACACCAACCACATCTCTGCCAGTGACTGTTCCACTTTCTCCACTTTCGACTGGCAACAGGCCTGACACCAGAAACGGCTGCCTTTACACGTGGCACCACTCAACATCTGACAAAGCACACCTATTGACAGTGGACATTAATTCTCCTGCAGGGAGCATTTAATGTCTGACGCAAAGGGACAAAAAGGATGTCTCTGGCTGTATGGGCCGGGCCCAAAGCCCACCAGCACTTCTCCTGAACATACCTTTTTCGGTTATAAATAAGTATCGGATCTCCAGGTAAACACACGCGTTACAACACACACAAGCTTACGCTTTTACTTGCAATTACTTGCTTACCATCCTTAGATACTTATTCTCACGCCGGAGTGTGGTCACGGAGAAAACCACCCTTTTCCCTGTGGTGAGACTAACGGCGTTGCTAGTTTTGCAGATCAGCTGGAGCGAGCTTACACCCCAAAAAGTGAAGTGAGAGGGTAACCTTCTATGTGGAAACACCCTGGTTGTGACGTATATATCCCCGGATATCACTAGGTTCAACCGGTACTTTTTCATTGGCGCCATCCACTTTTTTCTCACTCTTTACAGTTTTGTCCCTCCCATTTTCACCTTTTCAAGCCTCATCTACTTATGGCTCATTTTCCATCAAGCACCCCATGAGGCTCTTGAGGCGAAGACAAGAACCCAGTTTACGCCTCTCGTATCGACGGGCAAGTGAGGGAAGACTCTTCCGAGGATACCAGAGCTCAACATGGCTCTGGCCGAATAAACATCCTGGTCACCCCGGAGCTCAGATAAAGACTCCCTTTGTTCCGATCACATTGGTCTTACCCCCAGGTGAGATACCGATGTCATGGTTCATAAAGTCTCAGACGGCCCTGAACACCGTCTATGCGCAACTCTGTGCGCAAACAAACACCCCTGCTGTCCCAGTACAGCTCGCGGTTCAGGTTCACGCTTCGCCTACACCAAGGGTTTTGAGTTACGACTCGCCAGCAGGGGCGAGCGTATCGTATAGTTTCCATCCACAGGAGACGGAGTACACACAACCTACGCCTAAACCGGAGTCTCGCTCTCTTAGATGAGCATCTGTCCACTCACGGCTGGGCCCTCGCCCTCAAAGGGAGCGGCACACCAAGCATGAGGAAGACAAAACCTACGGTGAAGGTGATAGCGCTAGCGTTTTTCACCAGATACCCAAGAATCAAGCGGCATACAGATCCGCTCCACGCGGCAGTCACAACCCGGAGGCCGAGCATGATTACAACTTGATTTACCGACCAACAGACGCAGCCGAGCACTCTAAGTTCATCAAGGAGATAGCTCTAGCACCGTTGGAGCATGCAAAGTTGCCCTCCAACGTCGGAAAACACAACGGGTTGACTAACCCGGATGACCACCTGCGTCTCTTTACTGGTGCAGGACTGATTGGGGGATGGACACTACCGATGTGGTGTCACCTAGTTCGTCCAAACCCTCACAGGTGCTGCACGCCTGTGGTTTGATAACCTGCCCATGGGCAAATTCGCGTCTTGGAATGACTTAAAGGACAAGTTGCTGGTGCATTCAGTCAGCAAAGGCGTTATGTCAGAGACTCCTCTGATGTAATGAATATCTGGCGGTGGGATGATGAAAGTCTCGAAGAATTCATCACCCGCTACAACAAATAGGTGACGGAGATAGGGGATGTGCATGAAGGCTTGATTCGTGCATAGCTCAAGTACGCCGTACGCTGTGACGAGATGATCAAAGTCTTGTCAGGGACTACAGGTCTCCCCAAGAGCTGGGAGAAACTTATGGCAGCGACAAAGGTCAACGCGCAAACAGAGCTCAATCTCAACAACAGTAAGCCTCCCCTACCTCACCACCGTCCCCAAGAATTGAGCAGGAGTTGTGGGAAAAAGAATAAATGGTGGAGGGACCACAGCCAAAACCCTCCCCACACATCGGTCGACGCTCGTGCGACCATTAATAAGCTCGCCGCTCAGCGAGCAATAAAGCAAGATAATCGCGATCACCAGTGGACCCCACTGACGAAGACACCGGCGGAGGTCCTTAGCACAAAAGACCACCAATTCAAACAACCACCGCCGATGCGCAACAAAAAGGGTCAAGACCCAACCTCTTCTGCGATTATCACAAAGACACGGGGCACACAACCGACAATTGTATCTCCCTGCGCATGGAGATTGAAAAGGCACTCAAAAGTGGGAAGCTCACCCACTTATTGCAAAATGCGCGCAAGGAGGTGCGCCAAATTACTCGAGGCGGCGAGGGCCCGAGTAATAAAAAATGAAAGTTGTTCATATGATTCAGGGTGGTCCTTCGCGCAAGCGCAATCACCAGAAGAGCTGCACGTCCCACTGGCGGGAGCAGCAGGTCATCTTCCCCGTCGTCCCCGGGGGTCCACAAGAAGACCGACCGGTAGTGATAACTGGCATATTTGGTCACTACCGTACCGACTACATGTTCATAGACCCTGGGAGCTCTATGGACATTATATATGAACAGTGCTTCCAACAACTTCACCCGGAGGACAAAGCACGCCTGGAGCCGGTGGATTTCCCACTCACTGGTTTCTGCAATGAGGTTGTTTTCCCTTTGGGACAGATTTCTTTTCCGGTCACTCTTTCTGATGGGCGCCACACTCGCACCGTACAAGTCAATTTCATGGTCATGCCCGCAACTTCGCGCCATGACGTACTATTAGGACGACGCGCCCAGCGAGATTTCAGCATGATTACTTCCATCTGTCACGCCGCTTGTGGTTTTCCCACAGAAACCGGAGTGGCTATCATGTATTCAAGGAAGGAAATCATGTCTGTATACGAGGAACCACCAATAAAGCAACCCAAGCCATCTTCTGACGGTGAGCCAGAAAAGTGGGTACTTAACAACAAGTACCCGGAACAAACCGTGCTCTTGGGACCCGCCATGACCCCTGCAGTCAAGGCGTGGTTGAAACAATTGTTGTTCCGAAATTCTGATACTTTTGCATGGTCACCGGCGGACATGACAGTGGTGCCAAGGGAAATAGCTGAGCATGCAATGCACACTTTCCCTTCAGTTCAGCCTATCGTTCAGAGGAAGCACAACTTTGGGCCTGAAAAGACCCGCGCTCTGAACAAGCAAGTCACGGAGCTTCTCTAAGCAGAAATCATCCGAGAAGTGCGTTATCAGACATGGGTAGCCAACCCATTCATGGTCCAAAAGTACAACGGCAGTTGGTGCATGTGCGTCGATTTCAAAGACCTCAACAAGGCATGTCCCAAGGACTGCTACGCCTTGCCGGAAATCGACAAAAAGGTAGACTCTCTTGCTTCATTCAGGTGGAAATGTTTCCTTGATTGCTACAAGGGCTACCACCAGATCCAAATGAAGAAAGAGGACGAAGACAAGACCGCTTTCCAAACAGACAAGGGCATTTATTGCTACATAAAAATTCCCTTCGGACTGCGCAATTCAGGAGCCACCTATCAACGCTTAATGGACCATGTCTTTGGGGATGGCATTGGTGAAACCGTGGAAGTATACATTGATGACCTAGTCATCATGAGTTCGGATAAGGAGAAGATGTTGGCAAACATCCAAAAACGTTTGCCTCCTTGCGCAAGGCAAATCTGAAGCTGAACCCCAGCAAGTGCTCTTTTGGAATGGAGGAAGGCAAATTTTTGGGATTTATCATCACGCGCGATGGCTTCAAAGTCAATCCCAACAAATTGGAAGCAATTCAGCATATGCCATCACCTTCAACTATCAAAGAGATGCAACAGTTGGCATGGCGGCTGGCTGCGCTGAACAGGTTCTTGGCCAACCACGCGATGAAGTCCTTCCCATTCATCAGCACTCTGCGGAATTGTGTGAAGAAGAACAAGTTTTAGTGGACTCCGGATGCGGAGAAGGCCTTCACCCAAATAAGGACTGCTTGATTGAGCTACCAACGCTCACCGCGCTGTAAAAGAAGGAGCCACTGATACTTTACCTTTCTACATCAGATGTCGCTCTGGGAGCAGTTCTGCTAGTAGAACACACAGGAGTTCAAAATCCGATCTACTACGTCAGCAAAATGCTTACAGACCCAGAGACTCGATATCCCATGATGGAAAAGCTAGCTCTAGCTTTAGTCCACGCATCCCGGCGGTTGCGCTGATATCTTTCAGGCCACGAAATAATAGTTCTCTCGAACTACCATCTAGGCCAAATTTTGTCGAAGCCGGATATATCTGGTCGCTTAGCAAAGTGCGCAATCGAGCTTGGCAGATACAATGTTGTGTATAAACCACGACCGACAATAAAGGGCCAGATATTGGCCGATTTCATCGCGGAAGTCCCGCAAAATAAAGCGCATGAGTATGAAGAGGTACAGAATCCAGCGCCGATTACGGATAACCGTGCATGGATACTTCACACTAATGGCGCGTCCAACGACGATGGTGAAGGGGCAGGGCTTCGCCTAATAAGCCCCGGTGATCAAGATTCACCTATGCCATCAGGTTGATTTTAAAAGCACAAATAATGAAGCTGAGTACGAAGCGTTCCTGGCAGGTCTTCGGTTAGCAATCAAGATGGGTGCGCATAATTTGGAGGCCCATGTCGACTCACTCCTAGTCGCTGGACAGGTCAACGGCCTGTACGATGCAAAGGGCGAGGTAATGGCCTTATATCTACAATAGGCACAAGCCTTGATAACCAAATTTCAACATTTCAAGATAACCCATGTTAACCGAAGCGAGAACAAACATGCTGACGCTCTCAGCAAGCTAGCTGCTACAAGCTTCAAACACCTTGCGCGCGAGGTGCGCATTGAGGTACTAAAAACCCTTTTTTTCCTTTGCGACAAGTCGACATCATAGAGGTGGGAAATCCATCTTGATGTCTCCCATCATCATGTTTTTGCAACACGGGAGCCTCCCCGAAAACAAAGCGGAAGCAAGGAAGGTCCAGAACAAGGCACTCAACAATGAAATGGCTGACGGTATCTTATACCGGAAGTCATACCTTGAGCCGCTCCTCCGTTGCGTTGATGCGCAAGATGCCAAGTACTTGATCTGCAAAATACATGAAGGGTTATGCGGAATTCACGCCAGCCCACGCATGGTCATAGCAAAGATCATGAACACCGAATACTATTGGCCTGGCATGCACCTTGATGCGGTCGAAACATTATGTAAATGCGCATCATGCCAGCACCATGCTCCCAAGACACTGCGCCCCAAGAATCCTTTGATTCCGGTGACAACAGCGTGGCCCTTTCAACAATGGGTAATGGATATGGTGGGATCATTCCTGGATGCTCCAGGAGCGGTGAAACTTATAGTGGTTGAAGTCGATTATTCAAATGGGTAGAAGCCAAACCTCTCGCATCCACCACAGCAACTGTAGTGTGAAAGTTCATTTGGGAACACATCATATGCCGTTTCGGGTTACCCCTACGCATAGTCAGGGATAACGGCCCAATTTCCCAGCCGAAGAACTACAACAATGGATGAAAGAGATGCATATCGAACACGTTTTCATTTCGTTCGCACATCCCCAAGGGAACGACCAAGTGGAAAGAATTAACAAAAGTACAGTCGAAGGAATCAACACAAGGTTGGGAACAGTGCGCAGAGGTTGGGTAGATGAGTTGCCAAGCATCTTATGGGCTCATCGAACCATGCCCAAAACCAGCACGGGCGAAACTCCCTTTAGCCTTGTGTATGGGACGGGGCAGTGATTCCTGAAGAAATAGGCCTCCCATCACCGCGCATGTTAGCTGCGCAAAAACAAAACAATGAGGAGGAGCGCAGACTAGACTTGGACTTGCTAGAAGAAAGGCGTGAAAACGCTGCCATCAATGAAGCAAAATACAAGTCCAAGCTAGAGAAATCTTACAACGCGCGAGTCCGCATATGCACCTTCCTATCCGGTGACTTTGTTCTACGCGACAATGAGGTATCCAACGCCGAACGTCTTGTAAAACTGGCACCCAAATCGGAAGGTCGTTATGTTATTCATGAAGTCCTAGGAAAAGGCGCATACACACTTAAGCGCTTTGACGGAACAAGTATCCCTAGGACATGGAATGCGCAGTAACTAAGACGGTGCTACATGTAAACCTCCAAGTTCATAGTCTCTTGTCTATTCTAAAATGCGGCCTTTGCGCCCAATTATGTAATAAAGATAAGAGTTACTTCACTTATTTTTTATCTTAATGTTTTGTTACAAATGCGCGGAACCACTTTGAGTATACGCAAAAACACCTTGGTGCATAATGACTCACAAAACATAAGTCACTACCTATGCAGCACGCATAGGAGCGGATATCCACGCGCAAGTTCATTACCAGTTTCATTCGTTATACTTACACAAAATAGTCCATTTCACGCAATTATTGTAACAAAGAAGAAACATTTCATTGAAAGATAGAAAAATATGTACATAACCACGCCATGCGCGGCGCAAACAATGATCCTACAAGCATATATTACATTAAGGATCCTACACTAGTCTTCTTCCTCAGCAGCGACCTCAGCGTCTTCTGGAAAGATATCATTCAAGCGGTCGACGAAGTCATCATGGGTAAGCGCATCGCTTACCAAATCCAAGGCTGGGATATCAAGACGATTATACCCCTGCTGCGCCTTCTCAAAGAGGACTCTAGTATTAACTCCATGAGTGGAGGCATGGCTAGAATCCCATGAAGTATCCAAGGCATGAGTGACTTGTTGAGCACACTCAGCATAGCCTTGCGCATACCCATCATGGCGCGCAGCAACCATCAGCTTAGCCACTGCACCATCCAACTCCGTGGAGTTCACAATGGAATTGGCAATATGCAAATTCAAAGGGAAGATCAGAGCCATTCCATAATGGTCAGAAGAAACAAGTGCAAACACTTACATGGCCAATCCCATGCTGTTGAAGCCACAACATGTTGTTGGTGAGCGATTCCACCAACGATTCTTAGATGGCGCGGGAGCTTTCAGAATCCTCCATTTTTTTCTCTCCCGCCTCCACCTTTGCCTCCGCCAACTGCAGCCTACGCAAGAGGTCAGCATTCTTCACCGAGGCTGCTTGGAGATCTTTCTTGGAGCTTGCTAAAGCAGCGCAAGCTTCGACCTGCTTAATTTCAACAAGGTTAGCATCATAACTTAGCCATATCAACAAAGAATGAAACAAAGAAAAGGGGGTACCTATTTCTGATCGCTGTGCTCGCGTTGCACACTGGCTTGTGCAGCCGAGGCAGCCGCTGCCTCCTCCTTCTCCTTCCTCTCGCGCGCCACATCAGCGCGCAACTGGGCCAGTTCATCCCTCAAGGATTTCTTCTCCCTGTTATCCCTTGCACAAGCCTCCTTCCACAACTTGCGCTCCTCAGCAAGTTTGGCATACGAGGCTTCTGCCTGATTCTTCCACCCCTGTGCATACCACCCTTCAATTCGTTGATTATCGGCGAAGGCAGTCTCCCTTTCCAACACCGCAGCTTCACGCGTAGCCACTTGTGCTCGCTCTTTACCAAGGGTCTCTTGAGCAGCCTCAAGATCTTTCTTTTGCTTCACCAGGCCCCGGCATTCACGAACAAGCTTATAGGTCACAGAGGCGGACCTGGCAGCTGCCTGGAGGTACGTATGATGCGTCTCTTCTTCTTCACGATTAGAAAGCAAGCGTACTTCCACCGAGGGGAAAGCTCCCCTAAAAAACTCACGGCACGCCGACCAGTGAGAAAAGTCATCTCCTTTCTTCAACTTCCACATAGGAGTGTGGATCTCTTCAGCTTGAGCAGAAGAAAATGACCTGTAATAATAATTCCCCAAAGTCTCATCCGGGCGGATGGGAGACAAACCAAGGGCGGCAGACCCTGCGCCACCCCCGGTAACGGTTCCTCCACATGTCCTTGTGGAGCACTAGTCTGAACCTCTTCGGTAGACGCCGCTCCCGACACCCCCGCCTCATCAGCATTAATCGTGCCACCCAGATGCGCATGTTCTGCCCCCACCACAACGGGTTCTTGCATAAAGAACCCCGATTCTTCCACTTCGAAGGTTCCCCAAGATCCACCCGTGATTCCTCAACAACAACCACATGTTCTTCAATATCCCGCTGTGGTTGCGTCAATGGAACACCCAGAGTTTCCAAAACCGGGGAACCCACATTAGTACCCATACCAGCACCTTCCACCTCCACGTGAGGTCCCTCCCTCACGCAGACCGGTTCTTTTGCCCCAACAGCAGAACTTCCTCCTTGACCACCGGCCTGGGTCATGGGGGAATCAGTGTCCCCAGCGCATGTGCCGGAATCCACAAAAACCGACTCATCCTCCACTATATAAAAATAAGGGTTAGTTATGTACAACATGAAAATCATAAGGAAATATCAAAGGGTACAAAGGCTTACAAAGGGATATTCTAGAAGTTAACGACCCCAAATCCGCTCGCTTCCCAAAATGTTTCCGCGTAACCTTTTTAGGTGGTTGCGCGGAGAGGTCCTCCTTCGGACGCCTCTTTCGCTTCAGAGGCACTTCTAGGACCTCATCAGCATCCTCCGGGCTAACAGGTATGGCGGTAGGGATAACCGCCTGTTTTGGTGAAGCCCTCTTTGCACCTATAGGTTCAAGACCCTCCCATGAGTCAGAAATGACCACATAAGTTTTCCACTTGTCAGTGACAACGCGCTTACCTTTGGGAGGGCCTGCCCCGGGTTGAGTTGCCTATCCCTCTACCACCGTGCTTGACCCTGCGCGTCGCTTCTTTTTTGGATCTGGGCCAATGCCCAAACCTCCTAGTGCGCCTGCATGAACACAAGGACAACACGTAAGTCACCTACAAAGGTGCGCAAGTAAACAATCAAGACTCACCAGTTGGTGGCGCAGGGGCCTCCAGGCCGCATCCTTGACCAAGGCAAAATTGCCCAGGACCTGCGCGTACCAGGTAGGCTCATCCTCCCCTAAGCGGAGCTTTTCCATCCACCCTTCCTTCCTCTGGAAGGCGGCCAAGAACAACGGGCTCCTACAAAACAAAACACATGTATGGTTAAGCAATCAACAAGTCAAAACCAAGGAAACCCAAGGGAATAAGAGTGCTTACTGCGATCACCCTCCACATACACTGGTCGATACCGGCGATCGGGTCCCCACAGCAGGCTCATCCCCGCCGTCACAAGTACCCTCTCCGGCAACTGAATCGCCGGGATCTCCTTCAGATCACCATACCAGGCGTCAAGCACTGGTATCGGTAGGGTCTTCGCCGGAATCTCATCCGGCCCCCGGAACGTCAACGTCACCGGTATGACACCAGCCTTCACAAAAAAAGAATTTTACCTTCCAATCATGGAAGGACTTGGAGGAGAGAGCAAAATTTTTCCGTGCCTGCGTAAAGTGCTGAAAAGAATAAAACCCCATTGAACAATGGTGTTGATAAAAAATACAAAACCAGTCGACGGTGGGAATAGACCCAAACGACCGGCAAAGAAACTCAAAGTGCCTGATTCTCACCATTCCCATTGGATTCAACTGAGAAAGGTGGAACCCATAATGCTGCAGCACTTCCAAGAAAAACTTGGTGGCGGGCAACCGGAAGTTACCCTCACCAAAGAAATCATAGAATAGGGTGATATAACATGTAAAGAAACAAGTGTCAACATTAAAGATGAGTGAGTTCACAGGTTTTCATAAATTCGTTTGTTTACTCCGTTACAGTTTGTTACTCCGTTATCCCCAACCCGGGATAACATATCAGTTCCATTATTCCAATCCCGGAATAATAAGTTGTTGCTTCCAATATTCCAAACCCGGAATATTAAGTTGTTGTTTCCATTATCCCCAACCCGGGATAATAAGTTGATGTTTCCAATATTCCAAACCCGGAATATTAAGTTGTTCCGTAATTAAGTTCAATATTAATGTATATAGGTAGCTAGCCTAAAGTCATGTCACTAAGTGTTCGCGATCGAAGCTGACAGTTGTGCCTCCGTTTTGCCAGGCCTATCACATGACCATGGCGATGTTAGGCCAATCATACACTCGTTGACCATACCCGGTCGGCTAGCGCGACTAGCTCGGATGGGGCTCGTCAGACCCAGTAGTACTACTTATAATTCCCCCGCTATTTAACCCAAATACTAACGATCCGAGGAGATTGTCGAGGACTTAAGTGATAAAGCTGCATAGTGACCATAACATTACATTAACATTAACTTAGTTACCGTATAGTTATGTGACGTTAAATTCGTATAACGTAAAGAGTTTGAGTTT
Source organism: Scalesia atractyloides (assembly GCA_947069175.1). Lineage (NCBI taxonomy): Eukaryota > Viridiplantae > Streptophyta > Magnoliopsida > Asterales > Asteraceae > Scalesia > Scalesia atractyloides. The sequence continues at coordinate 20,462,881 of CAMTDV010000012.1, read as the reverse complement.
GAGAGTGTATACATGTTTCTCCCCCTGTTGTTTAAAAACCGGATAAAGTTAGGGGCCGTGAACTCACCTTTATTTGCTCGGTTAGTGTAGCAAAGATGTTATAAGAGATGGGACCGCTAGTTGCGTCCTAACAAACCAATTAATTTCCACGTCAGTGTGTAGTCACACCAATACAAATTCCACACGAAATTTACTCACAAAGTGATACACACAAACAACATATCTAACACTCAAACATGCATGCAAGTATTCTCATGTGATCATAGTAATCAAACAACTTATCATGAACATATTCCAAATCCATGCAACACTTTAATGCATAAAATCACAAGTTATCAACTTTCTACTTAACACTCAATTATTCAGCTGTTTTCTAGGATTTTTATAAAATAGTTCTAACATTCCAAAAATTCCCATATTTTTACAGTAGGTGACATTTATACCATAGAAATTTATATAATTTTTCCAAGTCCTAAATCTTTACCAATTAACCATAAATATTAATTCACTAAGCTGCAGTCAGATTTACCGCTTTCTGACTGCAGTCCACGGAAGAATTTATTTAAAAATCACTGATCGTCCGATTAACAAAATTCCAGTTGGAGTTGCCCGGAAATTTCTATACCTAGTTGCTGTACAAAAATCATGACTCAACTCTCTACTGATTGTAAAATCTAACTTGATAAACAACCAACAAAATTCCAGAATTTTCACAGCTTTAGCTACTGAACTTGTTTAGCCCTTTAAAAATACCAAACGACTTCAGAAAATTATGAATCCAGCTCCATTAGATTCCTTATTCAATTCTCTACGTTCTAGACATCAGAAAATCCGTTTTTCGACAACTAACGACCAAGTTACAGCCAGATGAAGTCGGCTGTAACTATTATTCAGCAGGCTGTTTTCTGCATATGTTTATCCTGAACTCGTATAACCCGTTCATGCGATTACCCTAAGCGATCTAGCTCTGATTTCTAGTCCTAGATTAATACTAATATCTCATCCATGCAAACCCTAGTTCTTACTTCCAGTTATTACAAACAAAACACACTTGCAAACTTATGAGATCCGCAAACAATTATACATGCATATCAACAATGGTCAATTCAGCCGATTACCTATAATACATCTAATATCCGAAAACAACACAATCAAAACACATGTATTCCGAACATAATATGACCAATTCAAATCTTTTATCGGTAGGGTAAACGAACCGTGAGTATGTTAAGGAAACCGATGATCAACAAAACTCGCTGCCGAGGACTGAGATGGCTAGGGCTGTTGTGACCGGACTGAAAGGGACTGAAGGTAACAGGCTGTTAGCGACCGAGAGAGTGAAAAGAACCAAGCTGATCAGATCAAGATGTTGAAGAACGAGGTTGCTTGCGGTTGAAGAGGTGATCAAGTGGAGAGGTGGGCTGGTTTGCGATCGGAGAGAGCCACCGACGGCTGTGTTTCTTTAGGGTTTTGTGTTCATGTGAATGAGTGCATGGGTTTGTATTTATAGGCGCAAGATGCTAAGGTTCACGGTTCGGATAAGCATTGTGGCCGAGGGACTTGATCACCTTTCCGGTTCGGATAAGCATTGCTAAGGTTCCCAAGTGGGAGGAAACCGGAAGCCATACACAAGCTCATCAAACGCCTGCCGGCTCAGCCTACAAGCCGGCAAAGGAGGCGGGGCACCAGCACCAGAGGCAGCCTCAGGCTCTCTGGATGCCATCGAAGACAAAGAAAGAAAAGAAATTTTTATGGAAAAAATTCTGAAGAACTCAAAGAACTTGACAAACTCAGAAATTTTTTTTGAAGGAAAGGTGAATGAATGAAGAAAACCTTAATTGAGCACCCCTAATTATAGCGCTCACATTTAATGCGCTCGGAGAACGTGTCTCACACGTGGTCATAGCACTCAATCACAGATGGATGTGTGGCGAGCAAGTGGGTAGTGACGGTTAACGTGCGCGCGTGGCCACCATGCTCTCTGCCAATCCATTAAATGAATGGCAGACGAAGCGGGGAGTGCACGCTACAGCTATCAGACGTCTTTTCAACTCCCACTTTTTCTCACCAACTCACTTGCAACATCAAAAGATCAGATTTTCAAATTCCAAGAGCTTGATGACAAAACTTTTCCTTCACACAAACGTTTCTTCTCAACACTTAACAAAATTTTCGCCACCTCATTAACGGCGCAAACAACAACTCTTCTAGTCCAGCACTCCTCACAACTTACAACATGCGCGTAGGAGCAGCACTGGACTGGGGGGACTTGAGGAGGTATGGTCCGAAATGACCATACCCTTGACCAAATGTCTACAAAGATAACCTTGCGCGCAATGTGCAAAGGTGCGCCTTCTTTGGAACCAATAGGTCACACAATGAACCTTGCGCACTGAGCGCAACAGTGAATTAGACCAGCATCTATAGGTCACACAATGAACCTTGCGCACTCTACGTAAATGTGAATTAGACCAGCATCTATAGGTCACACAATGAACCTTGCGCACTCATTGCAACGGTGAATTAGACCAATACAATTAAGTCACACAACGAGCCTTGTGTACTCGCAACAACGACAAGTTAGACTTACGCGCACAGGTTACTAGACCCTACGCACAACAACATTCCTTTGAGCTGCGAATCCCAAACCTTGCAAGGACAAGACACACATGAGAAGCGCCTCATAGTCTTGGAACAAAAGGATATACCCCTGACACCTTGTGCTGGTGGGGAAAACCTTGACAGCCTCGCAGAAGGGGTAAGCACTAAGAGATGTTGATCGTACCTTAGGGTACGAAATGGCAGAACTGTGACCAAAGGTTACCTGGCAGGTTGCGTGTGACAATGCACATGACCAATGAGGCAGACGTCAGACCATACACCAACCACGTCTCTGCCAGCCACTTTCTCCAGTTTCGGTTGGCAACAGGCCTGACACCAGAAACGGCTGCCTTTACACGTTGCACCACTCAACATCTGACAAAGCACACCTCTTGACATTGGACATTAATTCTCCTGCAGGGAGCATTTAATGTCTGACGCAGAGGGACAAAAAGGATGTCTCTGGCTATATGGGCCGACCCCAAGGCCCACCAGCACTTCTCCTGAACATACCTTTTTCGGCTATAAATAAGTATCGGATCTCCAGGTAAACACACGCGTTACAACACACACACAAGCTTACGCTTATACTTGCAATTATTTGCTTACCATCCTCAGATACTTATTCTCACGCCGGAGTGTGGTCACGGAGAAAACCACCCTTTTCCCCGTGGCGAGACTAACGACGTTGCTAGTTTTGCAGATCAGCTGGAGCGAGCTTACACCCAAAAAAGTGAAGTAAGAGGGTAACCTTTTATGCAGAAACACCCTGGTTGTGACGTATATATCCCTGGATATCACTAGGTTCAACCGGTGCTTCTTCAAGGTCCATTAAGCCAATACTTTCTGAGTGTCTCATCTCTTCGATAAGGGTGATGATCCAAAATTCTTATCCTATCGGCAGGATCCCAAGGAAGCTTATCTAAATCAACCATATTAGGCTCTGAAGATGATTCTTTTCATTTAAAAAGTCATTCCATAGACCTAGCAGAGAACAACTAGACAATGTAAATTAAATGCAACAATCAATAATAAATCAAATGATCCCACTTTAATGGTATATAGTCTTATAGATACGTATTCAACAATCAATAAACTTCAAAGAATTAAAGTTCAAACCATTGCATTGTTGAAGACTTAAATTACACCTTATTCTTGGAAGTTTCAGTTCTGCAAATAAGATTATTTTTAATTACTATCAACAATCATTCAATTAACTATACAAAAAATCAAACCTTTGATCTTGAGATGCAATGAACTTGAAAGAAAAAACTACCGCCGTCGTGCCAATTGACACTAGCCTTGCGACCTTATGTTTTCTGCTTTTCCAAAATTCTCGTTGAACTAGTTAAATTAATTGGGCTTCACATATATCTATTTATTAATTTGGGGCTTCAATATTAAATTGTTAATTGGATTTTGGAGTTTGGGCTGTATGCGTTTTACATTTGCACAGGTCAAAGAGTCCCTTTTAAAATAAATGATGGGGTCCCAAATATATGTTAATTTAAATTCTTCATTAATTTTTTAAAATTAACACTACTATATATATTTTTTAGGATGTGCCTTACCACCTCCTGAAACAAATATCCATCTGCCCTGCCTATTTACAAAAGATATTTATATCGTCAACTCTAGACTTGGTCTTCAACTTAGTACACTCTACTTTGTTAACAGAAAACTTTCAAAATCATATAAGTTTGAACTCATTAGCCTACAATCTGCGAGCGATGTATTGTACATTACCCCATTTTAGCGTAAATTAGTGGGCATATGACCGGTGTATGGCAATAGCAATCGGGCATACAAAACTTGTGTTATAACATATGTCCCAACCTACACAACTTACATATTTTCATTATATCTTAAATCTCTACATTTCATTATAGTATGTCATATAACATAAATACTCATAACTAAAATGCTTTTTATGCCCACACACATTGACGGAGACATCATTAGTTCTCCTTCGAGATTCAAGACCTCGTTCACCCCTTTTAAGCTCCTCTGAATAACCTCAAATTGACACCTATTTCACCTCTTAAACGCATAGGCTTAGCTTGGTATCATTAAACTCCTTTGAGACTTTCAGTGTGTTACGCCTCTAGGGCTCGTAGCCTTAACTAATTGTTTACTCCACAGTTGCATTCATGTAAATGAGAAATTAAATATTCTCATATCACCCATTGTACATTAAAGCACATGTCTTACATTGTATATCGTACAAATGAGTTTAAAATTACGTCTTTGTATACTTTCTATATTCACAATTACGGTTACCTTTGAAGATTAACCGGCTTCATGTTAACCTCCTAGAAGTCAGCATAGTATCAATTTGTATTTACCCTTTTTAAAAAAAAATTAAACTCACATAATCTGAAGATAAAGGAAAAGGAAGAGGTAACATTACCAAAGTTTGTTAGTGACTCAAATCACCAAGGATGTTGACTTTGATGATAGTTAACTCATCCTAAGACTTCAATTTATGAAAACCAAACATTCACATCCTGTTTTCTTGTCTCTGTTTTATGTTGATCGTAATCCACTACACACATCCAATTAATCCTGAACGATTCTTTCTCTAACGTAGGCCATTGATACTGTGTTAACCAAATTTTTTATTTACAATCTTTTTAGGTGTTGTGTTTCTTCTAAAAATGTTCTTTTAACTTTCAAAAGAACTTAAACAATGCAACAAAGTTTCTTAGGAAAAAATATATTTTTACAAATTGTTTTAGAAAAAAAACCCATAATTCAAGATTTATTGATGAAATTAGTCTTTATATCACTATCACCAATAATATTGCAACATCATTCTTGTTAAAGTGTACTATAAAATTAACGGATAGATTTTGACGCAACATGACACTTGGGAGCATAAACAGTAGAATTTCTAAAGAATGTCTCTACTCGTTTTAAAATTTAAAATTTTATTTTATACAAAGTCGAAGCTAGTTGTAATTTAAAGTTTAACTAAAACTATAAATATAAATAGTTTGTGTTTTTTGTTAATCAATTATGAATAAAAAAAACGATTTACTTTGATCTTATTAGTAGACTTGTTAAATTACCCGATCAATTAGATCACCACAAAAGATCATTATGTTGATGCAATTATACTTTTTTCTTTATTCTGGTATGCTGCCTAACAATTATGATATATTATCCAACTGATGATGATGTATATTATATCCAAGATCGTTAGTGTGTATAACAAGTTAAACGTACATCCAACATATATGCTGCAATTTTTTTTCTCACCTACGTTTGCAAAAGTTTAGAATTTCCTACCTGCTTTCAACATAAACACAAGTTTACTATAACAAAATATATATTATTTAAAGTTATAATAAATGTAATTAGGTATGCAAATTGAAAAAGTGTAACACCTTTCTTGCCATCCAAGTGAAGAATATTAAGAAATAAGCCTCTTGAATTACATGTATACAAATATATCCCTTTAAATCAAATTAGTGCAAGAATAATGGGCTTACTTAATAGTTTATTACAAAAAAATAAAGATAAAAAATAATAACGTAATATTGTAAAATAAAGTTCATTATCCAATTTCAGTTTTCTAAGTATAAAATTTACGATTATTAGCAGAGCCGGCCCATTAGGCTTACCGATCTAGGCATGGGCCTAGGGCCACGAAAAATTAAAGGCCTCCAATTTTTAGTAAAATTTTACATATTATATATATATATATATATATATATATATATCAGACACAAATAAAAGAAAAACTAAACCATGTTTTTCTAATAAAGTTGCACATATAAAAATTGTTTAGGAAAAAAGGTCCACCTTCAAGACCCAGTTTCGAAATTAAACCACATACATAACTGCAGTCTATAGCAACCATCGACCACTCGACCTCATCCGAATTCAACGAATTAGCGCATAGAATCCCTAAAATTGAGCCACAGTAATTGTTAACACTTCTCATTGCAACCTACTATTTCGATTTTCTATGTTATCGGCTATCACTAACGGTAATCACTCGTGGCATTGGGTCGGTAAGAATTGGAGGAGAATTTATAGCCAAAATTAGGGCTACATACTCAACGTAGGGTACCTTTAGCGGTTAATTTTTCTATTAATCTCTATATGTTATGCAAAAAAGCATGCACTTCATAGTCTGCTTAGACTCTACAATAATGTTAGAATGCCCGTGTTTATTAGTGGTATTTTAACGAAAATATCATGGATAAAGATTGTTTTCAAACACAAAACATTGGGGATAATTTTTAAATTTGTGCACCTAAATTTCTTAGCTTGTGTTTTAAAACATAACATGAGTATTATGTTATATACTATAACCCTCTAATGTATATTATATAAAGATAGAAATACAATATATAAATTGTAATGTTAACTTGTTTACATACGATATTTTGTTATAACATATTATTTTTCATATTTTTTTTTTAAATCTATTAGGAGTAGGGCTACATAGTTATGGTTCATTTACGTTAACCTATAGTTAAATTCAAGAAAAGTTTTTAAGAATACTAACAGAATGCAATACGGTGTATATAAAACATCTTGTCTCAACCGGCGAGAACCGTATGAATCAAGTAGTATAGTGATTCACGTGGTTCTCGCAAAGACAAAGTACATTGGGTAAAATTTTAAATTCATAGTTTGTTTTGACTTTATTTAAAATTTAATTTAAGAGAATAAAAATACTTCTTTTTTTTTTTCATTAGCCAACCAACTCTAAAAATAATTGGAGTTTTTTTAGAAAACTATCTGGAACATTCGCCGTACCATGTATCCTGTTGGCCGGAGCTAGCAACAAGACAGTAAACCTTTAGCTGTATATGATGTTATCATGTTGCCACACACACACCAACAAGATTGGGGTAGAACTTATGAACCCAGAAAACACGTTATTGTTCTTGTTTCTTTTCTGACTACTCGAAGAACTCGCGTTCGTTCTGCAAATCAGCATTGATATTGAAAGTTATTAAATCTTTAGCAACCATATCATCATTTCCTTTTCAGATTCAACAATACGAGTGCTCTTTTGTGAAAGAAAAGTCGACCCACCAGGTGTTTGATCAAATGCCTCAATTAAGTGAAGGTTTTAAAAAACTTGTTTCTTTAGCACTTCTGTGAAGTGGGAATTGGTTAAGGCGATTTGATCTTGTAATTCAGATTCGATTGTGATAATCTTTAACTATCCGTCATGGGGTAAGAGGTTATGTGGGGTACCATTTAGAGGGTGGGCAACCCGCGGTTGCTGCCCTCCTTCGTCTTGTATAGAATTTTACTGGTTTTCTACCCCACAACAACTCATCTCGAGTTTGGTGTACCGTTAGTGTGTTTTTTCTTCGGTGGCAATTAACATACGCGCATGGCTCCTACGAAAGGGGTTCGGAACGTTAAGTCAGTGGGCCCTGTGCAGGGCGCTGCTAGTGGTTTAAGCACCTGCCCTTTCAAATTTTTTCACGAATGTAAAGATGGCAAACCGGGGTCTGTGGGTTTTTTCCGCCTACTTGAACACATGCAAAGCACACACCTCAAGACAGAAAACCGAAAGCTATCTTTGAAGGAGGCTATCTCCAAGGACTTGGACCTTTTTTTGGATGTTGCGGAAGTTCTTAGGGAAGGGAATAAATGGTTATGTTAACCTACTCGAGCGTGTTTTCTCCCTCCCTATTCAGACTGTTAAAAGCATTCCCCCAGTTGCCGGCTATTATTTGCTCAGGTTCTAACAGGTGCTTTGCGCAAAGTGGTAGCGTCGCCAGGATCGGTTGACAATTGGGTCCAATTGTTTTTACTACCGCGTTGCACCTTGCGGGTGGTTAGACCATCCTCCAGACAAGAGCGAAGGTCAGGGAACAGGAAATCTCTACAGTGTTGTAACATCTTACACGCGCTTACAATTCGGAAAGATGGGTCTGGGTTTGATGATTTGGTCTCTTCCCTATTGGATAGCGTGGGGGAGACGGGGGCTTCAAGGGGAGAATGCAGGAGAGAGGAAGACAAAGAAAGGAACCCTAATATTAAGCAATGTCTTCGGAAAGTCAGGGATAAACATTTCACAGCTGCGGTTAAGGTCCTATGCTCTAGTGGAGTTGCCCATTTAGGTGATTCGACATTGAAAGCTCTTATTGATAAACACCCAGTGGTGCCGCCCCCGTTCTTGCCTTCCAACCCTTTGGCCCAACCGACTCTTGTTGTTGATGGGTAGTGTGTACTCAAATATATTCGATCCTTTCCTAAAGGGACGTCATGTGGAAGAGACGGGATACGGGCCCAACACCTGCTAGATGCTATTGGTGGCGAGGGCTCGGTGACTTCCTCAAGTTTGCTTACGAGCATTACTGAAGTTGTTAACTTATGGCTTGGGGGATCCTGCCCTAAGGTGCTTGCTGAGTTTGTTGCCTCGGCCCCCCTCACCCCCTTATTGAAGCCCGATAAAGGAATTCGACCTATTGCTGTGGGGGGTATTTGGCGAAGGTTGGTTTCAAAGGTGGCGATGAAGAAGGTCGGGAAAGAAATGACTCAGTACTTGGGTGACTATCAATTTGGGGTGGGGGTGCCAAATGGGGCAGAGGCGGTGCTTCACAGTGCAAACAGGTTTCTCAACTCATTTCATGCAGATGGTTCCTTAGCCTTGCTTACTGTGGATTTCTACAATGCTTTCAACACGGTCGACCGCACAGCTTTTCTGCACGAGGTTCATCAGCGTTGCCCGTCAATCTATCGGTGGGTCCAATTTCTTTACGCCCAGCCTGCTAGGTTGTATGTTAGTAACGAGTGTATTGGGGCTACTACCGGAGTTCAACAAGGAGATCCCTTGGGGCCCCTTCTCTTTGCCCTTGCCTTACATCCCCTTATTCTCCGGGTTCAGAACCGTTGTAAACTCCCGTTTCATGCTTGGTACTTGGATTATGGGACGATTATCGGCAACGCCTCTGAGGTTGCTAAGGCCTTAGACATCATCAACGAGGAGGGGCCATCTCTAGGGCTTTATCTCAACATTAAGAAAACAGAGGTTTTTTGGCCGACATGCGACGGGCAGAAAGTTCAAGATGGGCTTTTCCCGAGAGGGATCGGTAGACCAGAGAAGGGGATTAAGCTCCTTGGTGGAGCTGTTAGTCGGGATCCTAGCTTTATTGAGGAGTTGGCAGGGCGGCGAGCCTCGGGGGCGGTTGACCTCATGAAACTCTTACCCTGCCTGAGAGATCCCCAATGTGAACTCCTTCTGCTAAGGTCGTGCATGGGGGCCGCTAAGTTACTTTTTGGGTTGCGGACTTGTCACCCGCATTTTATGAAGGATGCGGTATGTTGGTTCAATGATGGCCTTAGAGAGGCTATAGAAGACATAGTAGTGGGTGGCGGCCCCTTCTTTGGTGACCTCCAGTGGCGTCTGGCATCTTTGCCAATGCGTCTAGGTGGTTTGGGCCTCTTCTTAGCTCGAGATGTTGGGGCTTATGCCTTTGTGGCATCTAGAGCTTAGTCTTGGGAACTACAGGATCATATCCTTCGAATCTGTGAGGTCGTCGGGCTTGACCCGGACTATCAGCAGGCGCTTGAACACTTAAATGTCTCTCTCCCAGACTTGGATATTGGCGGTTTCTCTAATAAGGACACCGCCCCCTCGAAGCCACAAAAAATTTTGGCGAATGCTCTGTTTAGCAAAATCGCTCAAAGCCTGGGAGAAGCTTTTGATTTGTTATCCCGCCAGAAGGCGGTGTTTGAGTGCCTGAAAGGTCCCCATGCTCAGGAATTTTTTACCGTTATACCAATTGAGGGGTGGGGACAATGTATGTCTGCAGTAGAATATAGAGCCATTCTCAAATACCGGTTGATGATCCCTATGTACCCGGAAGATGAAACTTGCCCGATATGTCGTAAAGCTTGTATGGATAAATACGGGGAGCATGCAGTTCACTGTAAAGAGCTCCCTGGGTTCAAATATCGGCACGACTGGGTATGCTTTGTGGGACATCTTAAAAAGAGCTGGGATTTCGGCTAACAAAAGAGGCCCCTGTGAATTTCTTCACGGACCCTATGGAAGGGAGATCTACTATGCGACCAGCGGATTTGCTCGTCTTTGGCCGGGCTGGGGGGAAACATGCTTGTGTAGACCTCACGGGGGTTTCCCCTTTGGTTGGTTTAAGGGAAAACGGGTTTGTAGCTGGACAAGCGGCAAGAAATGCAGAATCAAAGAAAGTGAATAAGCACGCTAAAGCTTGCGCAAAGAACCAGCATGTCTTTGTCCCTTTTGCCTTTGATACTTTTGGCTCCCTAGCGCCAGAAGTTATCCACTTCTTGACGAGGGTTCAACGGGTCGTCTATAGCAATTGTTCAACCCCAAGGGGGCAAGGGTTTGTATTTGGAAGGTTAGGGTTTGCAATTCAGAAAGGATTGACGACGCAGCTTGTTGCCCGGCTACCTTCTGTTTTGATATAACTTAGCAAGTTTTCTGGCTTATATATGAACACACAATAAAAAAAATTATATGTAATTGGTGATTATGAAGCTTACAAATGAATAATGTGTACCTGACGAAAGCATAACTTGGAGACGTTGCATTACGTGTACCATATTCGTAGGGAGTTATTGGCTCACTATTTTGAGGACGTTGTCCCATGGACGAGGTTTTGCCCTCTCAACTTTATTTTACTTTCTTAGATTATATATATATATATATATATAATTCATTAATTAATTATTAATTAACTTTCATAATACATTATTTAATATTTTATTAAATTTAAGGACATATAAATTTAAAGAATTTGTATAATCTGTAAACTAATAATAAATTCAAACGGTTAAAAAAACCCTTGAAATTATAATATTTTCATATTTTATGTTCTTTTTCTCTAACGTTTTATCAGTTTTTAAGAATCTGCACTAATGTGTATTACTTAATACAATGCCACTTGTATTTTGACATACGTGTTTTTGTATCTTATAATATTTTTCAAACGTAGATGTATACATACAAATAAAATATAACAAAAATGGCTAGTATGGTATACCAATCTTGCCATACTGTCATACCCCCGGCCATAGAAGACCAGAAATTTATTGGAAATAAAATGTCAATGTACAAACGTGGAGGTCACCACAAAATACATAAATTATATATAACTTTTATACAAAGCATTGTGGTTCTTGTATTCTTGGTAACCTATCTTTTTGAAACATCATTGGATCCGACCCGTGTTATTCGAATATGTACGTCGACCTCCACCTATCATAATCAAGACCGTTTTCTAATTTAAACTTGGAAACGTACGTAAAAGTAAGTAAAATGTTTACTTATTTGTTATATATATTTACGATGCATTTTAATAACATCAACAGATTAAACAAAGGATCTTTATAACACTAGACTACTAGTTATATCATTTTAGCGGGAAGTAGATATTTTTAAATTAGATTTTACATCTTGGGTTGTTTTGAATCACGATTTTCCTATTAGTTATATAAATTATAATTTTATAAATGTTATTATAATATTGATAATTTTTTTGGTCAAAATCAATTTTTAGACACTTTTTTATGTGAATGAACAAATATGATCGATTTTGATCAACCTAAATAAGTTGTTGGGGTTAAGTAACCCATTATTCAAATATATAAATATTTGGAGTTAAGTATACCAAGAGATTTCAAACATACACTCGAAATAAAATTAATAAAAAAATAAGAGACGAAAATTCAAATATAAATTGGTGCAATTTACCCTATGGATACATGGTAGGTATAAACCGATAAACGACCTCATTCTTGCATTACATATAGTCAATCCAACTTCAACCTCCATCAACAAATCCCACACAAGCTTCTCTCTTAATCTTCATCTTCATCCTCATCCCCATCTTCATTCAAACACTAATTTCAATCATAAGTTTAACTCAGAAAATCAAACACAAAGATATTAAATGATTATGGAGTCTGTGGTTTCAGAGCTTGAAGGAACCCTTTTAAAGACCAAAGATGCTTTCTCCTACTTCATGCTAGTCGCTTTCGAAGCGTCGGGATTAATCCGATTCGCATTGTTGTTGTTACTCTGGCCGGTTATCCAGCTACTTGATGCATGTGGGAAGCCAGATATTGGCCTGAAACTGGCCATCTTTCTTGCCACCGTTGGAGTTCCCATTTCGGAGATTGAGTCGGTTGCAAGAGCGGTTTTGCCAAAGTTTTACTTCGATGATATTGATATGGAAGCTTGGAAGGTGTTTAACCTGGGAGATAAACGGGTGGTTGTGACCAAAATGCCTACGGTTATGGTTGAGAGGTTTGTGAAAGAGCATTTACTAGCTGATGAAGTTATTGGGAGTGAGCTTGTGGTTAGCCGCTTTGGGTTCGCCACTGGCTTGGTTCGAGATGGTGAGTTTGGATCTTCGGCTTGTGACCGTGTTGCAGCCGTGTTTAATGGTCAACAACCATCCGTAGGGCTCGCGAGATGTGTTTCTGATTCTCCGTTCATGTCTCTATGCAAGGTAAGCAAATATCAATGGTCAAGTTTCATTAACAATAGAAATATTACATAAGAATGAATGACATGTAAACAAGTAACAAGCTAAGCAACAAATATTATTTATAATAGGAAACTACAAGATAATTAAAAAAGGGCCTTACTAGCCCTACACCACCCCAAAGTCAGAGACGCCACCCCGGTCCAAACTCAAACGGTTATTCAACTAAAAACTCAAAACGAACTTCTAAAGGTTTGTGGGTAGAAGCCCTAACCTTGTGTGACGCTTAAGATTAATCATGTTTAAATATTACCTAAGAATAAAGAAATAATATTGATGGACTAAAATGATCATGCATGTGCATGAAAGAGGGTACAAAAACTAACATACAACTTTGATATTTTATGTCACTACAGGAACAAGTAAATGCACCATACATGATCAAATACCACAATCACAGACCACACCAGAAAACCCGGCCAGTGCCGGTGATCTTTCACGACGGGCGCCTCGTGAAGCGGCCGACACCTTCCACCGCTCTACTCATCCTTCTCTGGATCCCCATCGGCGTAGTCCTAGCAATCTTTCGTATACTCGTTGGCGCTATGTTGCCAATGTGGGCTATTCCTTACATGGCCTGCATATTTGGTTCCAAGGTGATAGTGAAAGGAGTGCCGCCACCACCACTGTCAGGGTCCAATGGCGGCGTCCTGTTTGTATGCACCCACCGGACTTTAATGGACCCTGTTGTGTTATCCACTGTTCTCCAACGAAGTATCCCAGCAGTCACTTACTCTGTATCAAGATTATCCGAGATCTTATCTCCCATCCCCACCGTTCGTTTGACCCGGATCCGACATGTGGATGCCGAGAAAATTAAGAAGGAGCTATCCAAAGGCGATTTGGTGGTTTGCCCAGAAGGTAGTGTTACAAACATAGAGAGAGCTACATAAATTTTTCATAATTTGGTATTTTATTGCTTTCGTTCTCACTAGTAGTGACTATACGTATACTATACTAATAATTATTAACAGGTACGACTTGTAGAGAACCCTTTTTGCTCCGATTTAGTGCACTTTTCGCCGAACTAACAGACCGGATCGTGCCGGTGGCAATGAACTATCGGATCGGGTTTTTTCATGCAACTACGGCCAAGGGTTGGAAAGGGCTGGACCCGATATTCTTCTTCATGAACCCTAGACCTGTTTATGAGGTCACATTCTTGAACCAGTTGCCCGCGGAGGCTACATGTTCGTCAGGAAAAAGCCCACACGATGTCGCAAATTACGTTCAAAGAATCTTGGCGGCCACACTAGGGTTTGAGTGCACAAATTTTACAAGGAAAGACAAGTATAGAGTGCTGGCCGGAAATGATGGAACGGTGTCGTACACGACGTTGATAGACCGGGTCCAGAAGGTCGGGAAAACAGTGAGGAAGGTGGTGGGTACATTTAAACCGTTTGTGTTTAACTAGTTGATGGTAATTAATATAATAATTGTTTGGTTTTTACTTGTAATAATTTTTACTTCATTCCTTGCTTATTGTTTATGAACATTTTTTTTGTAAGTTTTCTTTTGCATAAAAAGGTGGAATAATGTATGTGGATTTGATATTTTTTTCTTGGTTTATTTTGATGTGATATTGGATTGATCAGTTATAAAAAATTACAAACATAATGAATACACTACAACGTATAAACTAAATGCACACATCCTTTTGGTATATTTTTTTTCACAAATATAGGTTGAAACTATAGCTGAGGTGACTATAGCCAAGAAACATGCAAATACTTTTCACATGTATTTTGAATAATGTTGTTTCCAATGCATTTGAATAAACTCTACATGTGCTTTTAATTCTATACAAGTTTTCTATACAAGTGTTATACACCATGCGCGTTGTGATACGCTAAACCCAATCTATCCTTAATGTGATTTCAGTCGATATTAATTTGGTTCTTTTTGCTATTAGTTTAGTACTAATAATCTGTATAACAACCACAAGGGAAAATGCAAATAGTAAAGTCATGTTATATGCATATCAATTTTGAGCTTTTCGTCTTAATCGAATACCTTAAAAATAAATATCGGTAATAATCCAATACTCAAAATACTATAGCGTTACTAATAAATCAAAAACAATCTGCACTTAAATTATTATTGTCTTGTGTGCTAAACCTACCTTTGAATAATATAACACTAAAGCTTACTATCATATTCATCTCTCAGTGTTGTCATATTCATCTCTCAGTGTTGGGGGGGGGGGGGGGGGGGGGGGGGAGGGGGGAGGCACCAAAAGCTTATTTTTGGAGCATTACTGGGATGCCTTTTGATTTGCTGAAGGTGTTGTGCCTCCTGATACGCCCTGTATAAAACATACACACATTGGGTTGGATAGGACCTGAGGAATGTTCTTTGATTTGAGACACAGGGGAAGATAAGGTTGGATAGGACCTGACAAATGTTCTTTGATTTTAGACATGGGGAAAGATTCAGCCAAAGTGGCACTCAATTTCTTAACATTTCTAGGTCGTATCCCTGACATGTCTAAAAGAAGTAAAAAGTTGCATGTTAAATTTATAAAGTTAATGAATCAAAGCATTATCACACTGTTAAATTACAAAGAATATAACATGGGAATTTTCCTAATGAAGATATTTAAGGGTTCTTTCAGTTGTAAGTTGTGCTGATATATCTCCCACATATGTAATGGTTTGAACCCTAAATAGAAAACCAAATCTTATAAAGCAATTGTTGGAAATTAAGCCTTCTTCAACATAATCAAACAAGAAAAACTCTTTGATCAAAATTGAATGTACAAAACCCTAACTATAACTCCATGTATATTAAACAAATCTTGATGCCCAAAAAACATACCTAGACTAGTATTAGGAAACCAAATAATAATAAATAAATCTACCATAAATACTTAATCTTCCACCTAAAATAAACTAAACCATTTAGCATCCTCCAACTTTTGAATTATGACAAGATTAGTCCCAACAATCACCCCTAATCTTGTCAATGCACTTGTAACACCTAACGTGGTTTTTGTCCCATTGTACTCGACCATCCCCTCGATCTCCCGGACTCTCGACCTCTACCTCGGCCTCGTTCAAGATCTTCTCGATTCGAGTTCCCACAACCACATTGTTCACATTTGTGCTCTTTTTCCTTTGTTTTTTCATTTGATTTTGTGAGCAAAAGTTGGTTTGAATTTTCGGATTGAGTCTCCTCCTCATCTTTTATCCTTTCTTCATAAGTTTTATGTCGACCCACGATATCATTATAGCCACCCTTATCACACCACCATCTACCGTCACCTGATACTAGATCTGAACACTGCCTCCCTCACCAGCCCTTTTCCCACAACCATTTGTCATCACCATCGTTCGAATGCTCAAACCACCACCACCAACGAGTTCCTTACACCACGATCTAGGGGTTTGGGAGGTCCATGGGCCGGTGTGTGGCGGTGCTGCGACCACCACCACAACCACTACACTGCCATACCATCACCTCATAGGATATTCAGACGCCGAAGTGTGGTGGCACTACAAACCACTTAATTAGGGTTATTACTTTTTAGTTTTTGTTTTTATGGTATCAACTTTCTGAATGTGGATCTATTTGAATCAGGTTATCTTGTGCGAAGTATATGAGATATTTTTGTTAGTATTTTATTCTATGATATGTGGTCGAAAGTCCGATGTTTCATGTATTTAAGTTTGTTTTCTTAGGATAATTTGAGTTTCGAATGATCTAATTTGATATGATTTGTGTTTTCTAGGCTTAACTAAGTTTAAGGAGTATTTTGGGAGCCTTACAGAGCATCGGGATGCGGCTAAAATCACCCGGACACTAGAAACGAAAAAAACGAGCAAATAAATAAGCTTAATGCGTCAGCGATGGCCAAAGGCCATGTCACCGACGCAACCCGCGTGGACATAGGGAATCGCCATCGATCAGATAGCTGCGTCGTCGACTTTCCATGTCGCTGACGTGGTGACGAAAAAACTTGCCTCCCAACTCTTTTCTGACTTGTTTGACTAAGTTTTGGGGGCATATTATGGATAAAGACAACATTTTGCGAGTTACATTTTTTTCTTGGAGCCATAACTTTTGGAAACACTATCCATTACCAATTCATCATCATTATCGATTCTAATCATCATCTACCAATCATAAGATCATCATTTTCCATCATCATCCAATCATTAGATAGTCATCCTCTCATCATTATCATAACCCTAATTCCCCATAAACCATCCCAAGATTCAAGATTCAATGGTCGGTTCTATGCATTCAACACTTAGTAACCAAGTCTCGTGTACCATGAGCGGCTAGTCTCATAGGGATTCACCTCGGTGAAGATTTTGTAAGATTTCTGGGGTTTTAACACTTGTTTTGAGATTTGATTTGTGACAAGTGTGTTTAAACATTTGAAGTTTATATTAATTGTCTTGTATTTGTGTTGAATTCACGAATTGTCGAGTGAGTTATGAAATTTGACTTTGTTAAATGAATACATGCAATCATGCTTTGTATAGACTAGGGTTTACATGTCAGTCACAAAGTGCATTTTTGTCCGTTCATTGTGCATTTTATAAAACTTTGTAACATCCAAAATCGGGAATTTCATTAACTTATGAAAATCTAAGTTAGAATTGGATGAAAAGAAGTGCAAATGTAATTCTAAAATAGTTTTGAAATAGCATTATTTAATTTGGTGGAAATACCCGTCGAGGTTGTAAGATTCCTTTCGAGTGTAGTTGTAAAATAATATTTTTATTAATGGCTTGGAATTAGTAATTGAGGAAGATAACTTGTTGTGTAACAATATATTTTAACGGCATGTATATAAGCTGAGAAATATGACGTAACATTCGTCGAAAAACGGGTTTTCAAAACCCGCTTCAGTTATTAATCAAATATCCAGTTATAATTTTTCGTTGCGTATTTATTGCTCAAATTAATTTTAAACGATACATAATTAATAAATATATTAGAATTTAAAAACCATAATTTAAAATTACTAATAAATAATGAATAAAAAAATAATTGCAGACGCCGGGTTTCGAACCCGGGTCACTCACAAGACAAAACACACCACACACCGCTCCGCCACACACTGATTTTGTGATAAACATGGAAACAAATAACATATATACTAAAACTAGAAAATCAAAATCCAAACCTCAGCGCGCCAGAACTCGCAATCACCGGAAAATCCGGCAATCCGCGAGTTTAGCCATTTTCCTTTTGACTAAAACACTATAACCGACTTCGACATCGGTTATAACCGACGCCTAACAGTCAATTGCAGTCATAACCGCCGGAGAAACTTTGACCGCGAATCAAGACTCAAACTCGGACAAAATTCATCCAGTTCTACCCTATAAATACCCACTCAATCTTCCGGAAATCCTTTCGCTCAGAACCGTACACTTTTTCGTAGTTGAAATTTCTCAGAAGCTCGTCGCCTCCAATTTCGCCGGAACATCGCCAGAAATCCTTGATCAGAAAACCGTATTCATTCCTCGACCGGTATATCTATCTAAAACTTCTCTGCTATCTCTTAATTCATACTTTAATTGTTCAAATCAATAATCAAAACTGCTAAACAGTTCATACAGCCGGACATCGCAAATCGGAGCCGACGACACTTGCCGGAAAACCGAAGCAAACCCGCTGTTCTGGTACACCATATCATTTAATTTCTCTGTTCATTTCAATCAAGTTTAAATCGTGAACGACTAAACAAGAACAGTCGAAATTCACTGTTCTGTGTTCTTAAACGAAGAAGATGAAGTCGCGAATAAGTATAAGTATAATTAAAATCAGATATTCGAATGGGTTAGACACACAGTCCAGCGGTGGACTGTGTGCACAAACAATACACACGTTCCGGGTTCGAATCGCACACGTTACCGAATTTCAGAATTAAAACCAACATTTTTACAACTGAATCGGATCAGGTCAACGAATGTTAATAAGAATAATTTAATCCATAAGTTAAACAGATATGACACACAGCCCAACTGGTTGGGCTGTGCGCACTCGAACCGAAGGACCCGAGTTCGACTCCGGGTCCCTATAACCGGTTCGGCAATATAAACCATTTTTAAATAAAACAAAATAGGTTTAAAATTAATTAGTGTATAAATATAACTAAAACAGAGAATATTTCGGGTTAGACACGTAGCTCAGTTGGTAGAGCTGCGTGCACATAAACGAGAGGTCCCGAGTTCGAACCTCACCCATCGCATAATTAAACACAATCCGACCGGTCAACGGTCAAAAAGTCAAATTTTTTTATTTATTTTTATTAATTTATTTAATCAGAAAACCATTTAAAAATACTTAAAAATAAGATTTTAAAGTTAGAAAACCTCCTTAAACTCACAAAAATAAATCTAAAAATCACATTAAGAGTATGAATTAAAAGTACTAATTTACCGAATCATTTCGTATTATTTTAGGTTAGTTTTCCTCGTCGATCAAATCCTAAAATTCGTGCGCATCCAACGTCATCAAAGAACGCACCCAATGTGAGTGAATCTCTACTAATTCCCTGTTTTAATCACATTTTGGGGTGTATCATGTGTTGTTTAATACCTTATTATATTTAAACACTTGTGCATCCATCATATCCGTGATCAAATGTGTATCAAATATGTATCAGTTGTGTGTGAATTATGTTTAATTTGAAGTTATCATTTTCAGTGCATGCATTTCATTAGGCCCATCAGTTCCCCGTGGGATACGGGTTGAGTATCAGGTGCCTCATTCGATCGGCTCCGTTTGATTGAGCCTTGATCTCACATACATCATCATTCATGTCACTCGATCGGCTCCGTTTGATTGAGCCTTGATCTCATATACATCATCATTCATGTCATTTACTCATCCAATGTGGTTTGTGTTTTTGTTATATATATATATGTTTGCTCACATGTGATTATTGCACAAATTTTCAATATTAAATACAACAAGAAATTAATAACAATGTTTTCTCAAGGTTCACTCGCCAACTTTTGTTGATCCAAAATATCCCCCGTTTTACACATGATACAAGTGATCCAGTTGAGGCAAGAAACACATAGGAAGGCCTAGAAGAATAAATCAGTTTAAGCTTGGGATTGTTTTACTTAGTTTCATTTCCTTGTAATTGTATGGATTTGATTTGAATATTTAAGTTGTACTTTGAATTTAATAAATATGAAACATTTTAGTAAACATCATGAGCTTTGGTGATAACCCAATTATGCCCCGACTCTTATTCCGCTGCGGGTCGGGGTGTGACATATGATGGGTTCGCTTCAGGGAAATATCGTTACCTCATCTTGTGACTCACCAAACTTAAATGAGCATTGTTGTAAGAATCAAACTTTAGGGTGTATATTGCAATTAGGCAATAGTTGAATGTATTAAGGTCATATTTAGGTTCATTTGTTACAAAACTATGGCTGGAGTTAGAGAGAGAAATGCATAGAACTAGAGAGAGAAAGAAAGTGGTGGTCCAATGGTGGTCCAATGGCGCTTCACGGCGGCCGGTGGTGGCCGTAGTTGCGGGTCTCAACCCGAAACTCTTTGTAGATGATACCATGAAATGGTAAGCTCTGTTTGCTCATAAATCCTAAGTTGAAGTTGTTTATAAATGTCGAAAAGTTAGATTCATTAATTTGATTTCCGTTTTTATTTCATGTGGTCTAAAAGAAATCGTTGTTACCGGAAAACTGACCGTTGGATCGATCCCAAATTTTTGCACTAGCTTCCCGACATATAGATCTTAACATCCAATGATTGAAAATGCGAAATATATCCTGGATGTATGAGTTTTACAGCAGCTGTTTTGATTTTCGGTATAGAAAATGTAGTTGTAAAGAATGAGTTATTCCAAGAGATATGACCATTGGATTGAGCTGAAATTTGGTCAGTAGCTTCCTTTGACATGGGTCCTAAATCCTAACAAAGGAAATTCCGATCAGATGTGTGTAAGTGCGGTTTTGAAACTGATCAGTTTGTAACAGTTTGTTTGTGCGAAAATCAGGAACTTGATTACGTTGCATGGATGCTCTAATAGAGTTATATATGCAGTCGATACCGGAAAAACGTTTGTGATGCAAAAATGAACAAAACTACATACGTGGATCTAGTTGCATGTCGGCTACAAGAAAATCCGCGCACATGGCCCATACAAAGAAGGCAACGAAAGCTTGGGAGTTGACGGGACAAGATTGACAATAGCAATATCATATTTTCCTACGGGCAAAGGTGAGTGGTTTATATCCACTTTGTTATGTATTGTTAGTTCTGGTTTCTTTTAGGTTACAAGCACATAATATTGCTTATTCGATTATATATGTAGAAAGTCTATGTTGTTTATTGATTTTTAAGATCACGTAGGTCCTTTCTCAATACTGGAAGTATGATAAAACTGTGTAGTATTTCATTGGTCGTATAGATCAAACACTCTTGAAGCGTAGAAATGTTAAATGGTTATTTACGGACTTCGTTGGATAGATTAGTAGAATCATTCTTGATTGGCATGATTGTGTAAGTTAATCTTACTTCTATAATAAGAATGTTTGTCTTTTAAACCCGATAGATTGTATTTTTGGTTTTTATGTCTTTAAGAAAGTAAGAACGGGTCGATTCGACTCGGTACAAGTATAAGAAAATTTGTTATGATTAGTAAGTGATTTTCGATCAAAATACTATTGTACATAATAAGTTTGATTTGTGAGATGTATGGGAACCACGTAAGGATGGGTAAGTCATGATAGAATGAATATAAGTATGTTCGTATTGGGTGAATTTTATGTTGGTTATGGTTAAAAACATCGTACACGATAAAATGGGTTACACAAAGGAAATCAGCGTTGGCAATACGGTAGACGCGTCGCCGACGGGGCACCCCTTCGTCGCTGACGCGGTGCCCTGCCTCCGACGCCCTAAACTTCTGTCGACGGCCCTTATGCCCTGACGCTAAAAAAATAATACAGGCTGCGTCGCCGATGCGGGTTAAGCCCGTCGGCGACGCGATGTCCGAACTTGGTTTCTGTTTTCTTTGTTTCGCATGTCCGGTTGATCCTATTCCGTCCGAGTGGTTCGTAAGTTGCCCGCAATGCTCCTTAAATCCCGTTAAACCTGTAAAATTCAAAATACAACAAAACATGCTTTTCTAAACTCAAGTACATGTAAAGGTGTGAACTTTAAATACGATTAAACATTGGAATCAGCCTCGTATAAAGGTGCGGGTAAGGATGGAACTAGTAGGCGAATGCGAATCGGAAACTAATAATGATTTAGGTCACATAAGCGTGGGTCATGTGTATGTATCCGATTATAACTCGCGTGAACAAATGTATTAGATGTATTATACACGTGAAAGGAAGGAACTTGTTCAAAGCTAAGTCCATAGGTGGTTAGTTTTCTGTGCGGGATTAAGTATGGTAATTGAATGTGAATAAGTAACATGTCTTGTATGTAAGTATGTACACATGGTATTATAATGGGTGTAAGTAGTGTGAACTTGCATGTGCAGCGTATGAAGAGGACGTGTAAATAATTAAATGAATATATGGAAGTGTTTACACGTATTGTTATCAAATGAATGTAAACCAATGGTAAATGTTTATGTGAAAAATGTGGGTTTTCAATATGCAAAGATTATGTGTTGCTAATCGTATTGCTTGAGTATAAAATGGAACTACAAGTATAAGAACGATGGTCTCTCAAAGAGTTGAGGGCGGATTCAAGTGAACGATGTTGGAAGAGTAATCGAATGAAATAGCTTACGTAGTTAGAATGCGTTATGGTCGTTTAATTATATGCATTATATATATATATATAATGCCTCCATTTACTAATGGGTCAGTTGGTTCTCGTGACCGCAGGTTACATGGATCATTATCATTTATCAGGAAGGACAATGGGACTAAGATCGAATTATTGAACATGGATTGTATGGAAGGGTGGTCGCTTAGTTTGTATTCGCATGTTATATTTGGTACATTAATTAATGATGAATGGTGTAATTCTTTTAAAGGAATTGTTTTTAAATGGTTTTCAAGTATGTTATAATAGTTTAAAAAAAAAAAAGAAATTTTGAGGTCCGTATTTTCCGCTGCGACTTTTGGTTAAAACGTATTAAGGTCTAACAAGTTGGTATCAGAGCCCTGGTTTGAGTGAATCAAGTATAAGGAGTTAAATACTTGAACTCAAACTTGTGTGCTCTTGTGACTAGTAATCCATACAATCCGAGACTCGATCAAGACCCGAAGGGAAAAAACGAATGGAAGCATGTATATGTACGTTCATATGAAGAAACTAATTGTGTGGTATATGTAAGGTAATCTTGGATGAATAAGAAGGATGATCCAAGGATGCGATCTAGAACAGACACCAAATCATGTGATTGGACTATTGGACCCCTGGTACACAATTTTAATAAATATGGGTACCGGTGTGAGAAACTCTCCCAAGGGAGGGCTAATGTTAAATGAGAGACACTGATGTTGCTTGAGCAAGATTTTATTAATGATGCATGAACTGAAACCCACTTCTTCGCGCATAAGGTGATGATTATATGATGGCACAAGGCTAGCATGTGGATTGCACGCCTAGCCAGTGTGCAAGAAGTATATAAAACTTGTGAGACCATGATAATCATCACAGGTATGTCCAGTAGAATTGGAAAGTAAGTGGTAGTGTGGGTGAAAGGAGTATTAAGATTCTCTAGAAAATGAGAGTATTCCTTATAAGAATGAAAAGTTTGAATCCGTAAGCGGGTACGGATCAAACTTATAAGAATGAAAAGTATGAATGAAAAGTTTGAATCTGTAAGCGGGTACGAATCAAACTTATATGAATGAAAGGTATGAACGAAAGTTTTGACTCCGTAGGTAAGTACGGATCAAACTTATAAGAATGGAAAGTATGAATGAAAAGTTTGAATCCGTAAGCGGGTACGGATCAAACTTATATGAATGAAAGGTATGAATAAAAGGTTTGAACCCGTAGGTAAGTAGGAATCAAACGGGTATGAATGAAAGGTCGAATCCATAAGAAAGTATAAATCGAACATGAATGAAGGACGGAAGATTTATCCATCTCTAACTAAGGTAGATTTGAAAGTTGTAAGTACATATGTTAATAACATAGTTAGGATACACATGTTGTTTGATCAACGGAATGCATACATGCATATTACAGATATGAAAATTGGTAAGAGTGGAATGTAGCTAATTGTGGAAAGCTAGTTAAGAATGCATTGACCATTTAACTTCATGTAAAGTCAAACATGCGAATTGGTAAGTGTAATGAAAGCATTAATAAGAATGCATGAAATAAACATAACCAATTGGGAACTATTAGTGTGGCAAGTAAGCGTGGTTACCTGTTGAGCATGTCAGTAACTGACTTATGAGAGTTGAGATGACTAACGGGCTAAGAACCAGATGAGTTACCTAAATTTAAAAAAAAGGGGTAAAACGTGTACTTCAAATTGTACTTAAAAAAATAGCTAATGACCAATGGTCATAAATTCGTAAGAATTGGCAGTTTGCCCTTGAAAAGTTTGTAAAAAAAATAAATAAAGTAAAATAATAACAAATAAAATGTAAGGATCTTACGTAAGAATGTTGAAAGTGTATTGTGGTTTTGTATGTAAATGGGAAATTTTATGAAATAACTATAGATCGTTAGACTCTGAATGTGAAAGGAACCTTAACTGAACTGTTGAAGGTTTACTGTTATGTAATGCAAGTATATGTCTAACTAGTGATTTTGTAGATATGAACGATAGAATTCTTGATGTGATGAAACCAATAGAATTGGTGATATGATGGCCCCGATTCTTAACTGATCATGTAGATGATTGAAACCAAGCCAAATGTGGCATGGGCTCAGGTTAAAGCGGGTCGACCCAACTTACGGAATGTTTGTTATTGCCATGAAAATGAGGTTAGTAGTTTCTTAGCTTATGATTGTTATATAGAAATTGGGTAGTACTCTCCACATGAATGAAAGGTAGCTCAAATATGACATAGTATGTAATGCTTGGCTTTTAACAGCTAACAGGAGAATGATTTTCAACTCAGACTTGTTGCCATTGAGAGTAATCTCATTTCTTTTTTTTATGGAGATATTGGGGTATGATTAAAGTGATAGTATGAATAATTTGTGTTATACGCGAATATAGGCATGGCAAGTGAGGTATGAAATAAGTTAACAAGTAATTTAGCATGAGTGAAATTGCTTACAATTAACCCTTAGTGGTTGTACATAGAAGATTGAACGATTATTGACTATATACTTGGTGTCTAACACTTGAGTACCTATGAATGAATATAAGTGAGGTAGCAGTTATGTTGTGGTAACAAAACCAAAATAAGTGTTTATGATATGCGTATGTTCATATTTTGACTTATTTTGTGTAAAAACAATAATAATACTTGAAAGAATGTTATAGTGGAATACTGTAGTAAGCTCGTAATGAGCGCCTTTGTAAATAATGGAAGATCAAGTATGGTTTATGAGTTAACACGTGGCATCAAACCGATTCTTTGTCATTAATATGCATGAACTTGTGATCCTGAAATTTGTATCTTATTACGTATGAAATGAATTGAATGAAATGTAGAATTTGAATATTATTAAAAAGATGTGTATGAATTGCAAGATGTGATGTTAATTCAAAGTTCGATGAGGAACAAAGAAGACAATGACACAAGTTGGCTCAGAGCATCTTGTATTTATAAGCATGAGTATGCCTTGCCACTAACATGGCTTATCTAGTAAACTAAATTAAAAAGTTGATAGGATTAAATAAATGTAGGAGACTAGGAAAGTGAAAGGACTAGCTTGCAAGGTACGTCTATGGAATACGATGAGCCTTTCAAGAAAAACTACGCATGTATGTCTTTTATTTTAGCCCATAGGAGGACAACGTAGTCGGAAGGTGTCAATAAACTTAATTTTGTAAAGATGAGATTTCGGGGACGAAACCTCCTTTAAGGGGGGTAGATTTGTAACATCCAAAATCGGGAATTTCATTAACTTATGAAAATCTAAGTTAGAATTGGATGGAAAGAAGTGCAAATGTAATTCTAAAATAGTTTTGATATAACATTATTTAATTTGGTGGAAATACCCGTCGAGGTTGTAAGATTCCTTTCGAGTGTAGTTGTAAAAAAAAATTTATTAATTGCTTGGAATTAGTAATTGAGGAAGATAACTTGTTGTGTAACAATATATTTTAACAGCTTGTATTTAGTAATATAAGCTGAGAAATATAACGGGTTTACTTTAGGTAAATATCGTTACCGCATCTTGTGACTCACCAAACTTAAATGAGCATTGTTGTAAGAATCAAACTTTAGGGTGTATAATGCAATTAGACAATAGTTTAATGTATAAAAGGTCATATTTAGGCTCATTTGTTACAAAACTATGGCTGGAGTTAGAGAGAGAAATGCATAGAACTAGAGAGAGAAAGAAAGTGGTGGTCCAATGGTGGTCCGATGGCGGTTCGCGACGGCCGGTGGTGGCCATAGTTGCGGGTCTCAACCCGAAACTATTTCTAGATGATACCATGAAATGGTAAGCTCTGTTTACTCATAAATCCTAAGTTGAAATTTTTTATAAATGTCGAAAAGTTAGATTCGTTAATTTGATTTCCGTTTTTATTTCATGTGGTCTAAAATAAATGGTTGTACCGGAAAAGCTGACCGTTGGATCGATCCCAAATTTTTACACTAGGTTCCTGACATATAGATGTTAACATCCAACCGTTGAAATGCAAAATATATCCTGGAAGTATGAGTTTTACAGCAGCTATTTTGATTTTCGGCATAGAAAATGTAGTTGTAAAGAATGAGTTTTTTCAAAAGATCTGACCGTTGGATTAAGCTGAAATTTGGTCAGTAGCTTCCTTTAATATGGTTCCTAAATTCTACCAGAGGAAATTCGATCAGATGTCTGTAAGTGTGGTTTTGACACTGATCAGTTTGTAACAGTTTGTTTGTGCGAAAATCAGGAACTTGATTGCGTTGCATGAAAATCCGAGCACATGATCCATACAAAGAAGGCAACGAAAGCTTGGGAGTTGACGGGACAAGATTGACAATAGCAATATCATATTTTCCTACAGGCAAAGGTGAGTGGTTTGTATCCACTTTGGTGTGTATTGTTAGTTCTGGTTTCTTTTAGGATACGAGCACATAATATTGCTTATTTGATTATATATGTAGAAAGTCCATGTTGTTTATTGGTTGTTAAGATCACGTAGGTCCTTTCTCAATACCAGAAGTATGATATAACTGTGTAGTATTTCATTGGTCGTATAGATCAAACACTCTTGAAGCGTAGAAATGTTAAATGGTTGTTTACGAATTTCGTTGGATAGATTAGTAGAATCATTCTTGATTGGGACGATTGTGTAAGTTAATCTTACTTCTATTATAAGAATGTTTGTTTTTTAAACCCGATAGATTGTATTTTTGGTTTTTATGTCTTTAAGAAAGTAAGAACGGGTCGATTCGACCCTGTACAAGTATAAGCAAATTTATTATGTATTAGTAAGTGATTTCCGATCAAAATACTATTGTTACATAATAATTTTGATTTGTGAGACGTATGGGAATCACGTAAGGAAAAGTAAGTCATGATAGAATGAATATAAGTATGTTCGTATTGGGTGAACTGTATGTTGTTTATGGTTAAAAACATCGGACACGATAAAATAGGTTAAACAAAGGAAATCAGCGTTGGCAATACGGTAGACGCGTCAACGACGCGGTGCCCTGCCTCCGACGCCCTAACTTCTGTCAACGGCCCTTATGCCCTGACGCTAAAAAAATAATACAGGCTGCGTCGTCGACGCGTGTTAAGCCCGTCGGCGACACGATGTCCGAACTTGGTTTCCGTTTTCTTTGTTTCGCATGTCCGGTTGATCCTAGTTTCGTCCGGGTGGTTCGTAAGGCGCCCGCAATGCTCCTTAGATCCCGTTAAACCTGTAAAATTCAAAATACAACAAAACATGCTTTTCTAAACACAAGTACATGTAAATGTGTGAACTTTAAATAGGATTAAACACTGGAATCAGCCTCGCATAAAGGTGCGAATAAGGATGGAACTAGTAGGCGAGTGCGAATCGGAAACTAATAATAATTTAGGTCACATAAGCGTGGGCCATGCGTATATATCCGATTATAACTTGCGTGAACAAATGTATTAGATGTATTATACACGTGAAAGGAAGGAACTTGTTCAAAGCTAAGTCCATAGGTGGTTAGTTTTCTGTGCGGGATTAAGTATGGTAATTGAATGTGAATAAGTAACGTGTCTTGCATGTAAGTATGTACCCATGGTATTATAATGGGTGTTAGTAGTGTGAACTTGCATGTGCGGCGTATGAAGAGGACATGTAAATAATTAAATGAATATATGGAATGTTTACACGTATTGTTATCAAATGAATGTAAATCAATGGTAAATGTTTATGTGAAAAATGTGGGTTTTCAATATGTCAAGATTCTGCGTTGCTAATCGTATTGCTTTAGTATAAAATGGAACTACAGGTATAAGAACGATGGCCTCTCGAAGAGTTGAAGGCGGATTCAAGTGAATGATGTTGGAAGAGTAATCGAATGAAATAGCTTACGTAGTTAGAATGCGTCATGGTCGTTTAATTATATGCATTAAAACATATATATATAATGCCGTCATTTACTAATGGGTCGGTTGTTTATCGTGACCGCAGGTTACATGGATCATTATCATTTATCACGAAGCACAATGGGACTAAGATTGAGTTGTTGAACATGGATTGTATGGAAGGGTGGTCGCTTAGTTTGTATTCGCATGTTATATTTGGTAAATTAATTAAAGATGAATGGTGTAATTCTTCTAAAGGAATCATTTTTAAATGGTTTTCAAGTATGTTATAATATTTAAAAAGAAAGAAATTTTGAGGTCTATATTTTCTGCTGCGACTTTTGGTTAAAACCTATTAACGTCTAACAAACTTGAAATTTGTTTGTTTTTCTTTGAATTCCAGTGGGAATCAGGGTCCAGGTCACAAGGCAGCACATTAGGATCCAATACCGGGTCCTGATAAGGATCGGTAGGGGCTTTTGTGTTGACCTTTGTTACCACCGTCGCCTGTGATGGCTTCCGGCTCCTTTGTTGTATATATATGATGCATATTTAATTGCGTAAGTATAACTGTTTTTGTTGGTCAGTTTGGTCTGGTCACGTTTTGGGTTTTTGTCGTTGATGATCTGTGTTAGATACAACAATTTATCTGGGTTACTTGGGTTAGTTAAGTTTTGGGTCTATGGATTAGTGATTAGGGGTAACCCATGTTTTGAATATGTATGAATGTTCTGGGACTTATGATAGCTATCAATGATGATGAGTGACTGATTTGAATGCTTATACGATATGCTACATATGAACATGTATTTGATTGAATAAAACCAGTGCCTTTAATTGTAATTGAGTTTTGACGTTGAAACATGTTTGACTTTGGTTGTATGTCTTTTGATGTTCAAACATGAGGCAACAAACAGAGGTCAAACTGAGGACCAAACAGGCTTGACTAACATAAAGATCAACTAAGGTTAAGTATCTTGTACCAAGTGCATTAAGGTGTTTGGAAATTGAGTAAACAAATGCTACAAATGTGTTCTTACTAAGTCGAACCGATTTGAAGTAAGTATTGTTAATAACTGTAGTAAAACAAAGGTCAAACACAACTTTGTAGTTCAGTTCAAGAAGTCAAACCTATTTGAAGTTCAAGAAGTCAAGCCCAATTGAAGTTCAAAAAGTCAAACATGTTTCAAATTTGGTTGAATGTGTTTTTACGGGCTAGTGTTGTTGTTAATACGTTCATATTGCAAGTTAACTAAGGTTAATCAGTGCTTAGTCGGTAGATTAGGAATTGTTTTGAATATGGAGGGAATATATGATTTATACGTCCAGGGATTGAAATTGTAAGTGAAGTTATGTGGGCAATATTGTCTTTTCACTGAATTACAAACGGTCAGTTAGTGCGAGTGACTTGATTACGAGCAATTGACAACCACATAGACTGAAGTGTTTGTTTTTTTCAAATGAGGGTTGAACATGTAATTGAGTATGAACCCATGGACTCAAATTATACTTTACTCCAATATATACAACATATATTAATATATTTTAAAAATCCTACATCTCAGTAATGGGCTATAGAAAGTTACACACCTTTTTGCACTTTGACCTAAGTAGCCATGGACGTGTGTTTGAGCCGTACTGATGGAATTAAAATTTGATACACAATAAAAACAGATAAACAACAATGAAGTATCTCAATTCTATAAACTTATTCCTTGAAGTATTTATAAAATAAAATACATTACAAAAATATAAACTTAATATTATTTATTTAAAATAATATTATTTATTATAAAAACTATTGATTACTATGATGATTTTCTTTTTAAATATATTTACATACGATTCAAATTTAAAAATACTTATCATGTCTTTTTATCGACACTAAAAATGAAATACGACAACGTTGTTGGTAATGATAATGTCGCTCCCATCATACAAAATGTATGGTCTGCAAATTTAATAATCCACAACTCACAAGCCACCACTTTATATGTTACCTAATTGTTTTTATATCTTTATAAAACATGAATAATCTTTTGTTATATAACTAAATAAAATATTTAATTACTTTAAACTTTGGATCATTTATGCTAGTTTAACATAATCCTATATTAGAGTGGACACATTAAATGCAGTCATTTTCAATCCAGTTCAATCACGATTGCAATCCTCTCAGTCATAACATGATTAAAAAACGACTGTTTTTAATCATAATTTGTTCTCTTTTCTTAAAACATGATATTTTAATATTAAATAAGTAACAAAATGATCATTAAACTCAATGCAAACTGATTTTTTATCGACCGAGCATTATTAGCTAATTTACGTACAGTAGTACTGAAAACTGATTCTTTTATCGACCGAGTATTGTTAATGGTTATAGAACAAAAATTACGTATAGTGATACATAGAACAAAAATTGTTTTGTCCTTATAAAAAGTTAAACTATAGAAAGAAACCTATTAAAATAAATAATCAATGGTTTATTTTTGTATAATCTCAATAGAGTAAAATAACACATATTATTATCTAAAATAAACTATCAAGGGTTTATTTTTATATAATCTCGATAGAGTAAAATAACACATATGGTTAAAAACAACCATAAACATTTTTTCTAGCATAATTTACAACTCATTTTGTTTCTAATAAGTTAATGATGAAAAACTAATATAGTTTTTTATTGATATAAACCTAAGTAATAAACTTTCTTTTTTTTTATTATACTTTCATCTGTTAATTTTCATCTTTACAAGAATCCAAGAGGAATAGTCAATAAAATCAAATCAAGAATCCCACACAAAATCAATCAACATCTTTTTCTCAAGAGTAAAATTTAAAGAAGGGTCCATGGACTTGTGTACAAATTCAACGTAAGCTCATATGATTTTTTACATATCTTCCCTATTTTTAAAAGAAAGTTATACATATTTAACGATTAATATTCACATAAACTTGTCTAAGTTTGGGATTTGGACACACTATCCACCGCCATTGGACACGTATAGCATCACTAGAACAACTTAATATTTGTGGCTATAATTCATGCGTCAAATCAATGTCATAACGTCCATTTTATTGTTTTCTGAGATTCGAAGTTTCAAAGTTTTGTTCTATCTTTATCAATTTAGTAAATGATGATTAAATGGGTGATTGAAAACCTCACTTTTAAAACAATTTATGTAACTTTCCAATAAATTATGGATATCGTTACAGGTGCAAATGACCCGAGCCACGTGCGATCGGCTCGAGAAAAAAATTGAAATGAGTTGAGCCTTATCGAGCATGAACCGAACTTAAGCCTAAAATAAAGGTCGTTTATTTATTCAGCCTGAGGTTGAGCCTGACATGTGAAGTTCGCCAGACTCGTCAAGCCTTATCGAGCCTAAGTATAAACGAGCCTGCCGAGCAGAGCTTATTTAAACTTATTTATGAGCCGAGTTTGAACCTAAAAATAAATTTGTTTAGTAAATGTGCCCGAGCCCAAGCTTCACTTATCGAGCTCGCGATAAAAGAGTTTATTTTTCATATTATTATTATTTAATATGTTAACTAATAGATAGCAAACAAGCGAGCCCGAGCCGAGCTCGAGGCTGAGAAAATACCAACGAGCCCGAGCCGAGCTCGAGGCTGAGAAAATACCAACGAGCCGAGCTCGAGCTTTAAAAACAAAGCTCGAATCGAGCCGTGCTCGAGCTTGGTCGAGCTCGGGCTCAGCTCGGCTCAACTCGTTTGCAGCCTGGATATCATCTTATATAATTTTCTAGTGTGAAAGAGATGTTCGTGTGATTTTAAGCCGCAATATGAGGGAAGAAAAATTAAGATTGACATCAGTCAATTCCTCGTTTGAGATTAGATTTATTCTTCTAATTTATAAAGAAAAAAATATGTGATACAAACCGTAATCATAGGCTAGATCTCTCATTGTTCATTTGGACTATTTGAAACCTACTAAAAAGGGATGGTTATATCCAATTGATTATTAGTTATATCGATGGATATTTTCGTTTAATCATCTACGCATGTGTCTTTCGTTTATATGATTATCGATTCCAGTTGAGGTTTAGTTATGCATGATATGTTACTAGTATTTGTACATGTAGTTAATGCATTTAGCATTGGTTAACTTGTTAAACGATTATGGACTGATATTAGAGATTGTTCTACGGTTATGAACCGTTTCTTGGTAGAGCAAATGTGCATGCTATTATAGCACCGAGTAAGTTTTCTAGCAGGTGGTAGTCCTTATGAAACAATATTATAGATCAAATCACAATACTTAGGTTCTGTTTATTTTTTTAAAAAAGATTTGCGTAGGCTTTTCTTTATGCGCCGCGCAGACCACGCGCAGACATTGCTATCTACAGACTATCTGTTTTTCCGAATACGTTTCACTAAAAAACGTGTGCGCGAGCTCTTCTTGGTACAGACTTAGTCCATCCACTGATAAGATCTTCTAAGGTCTACAGAGGGTTAAACACCACCACCGTCCACCACCCACCACTGTCTACCAACACCGTCCACCATCCACCACTTTCTACCACCACCATCCACCGTCCACGTCCACTACCACCCATCGTCCACGTCCACCACCCACCATCCGTACACCACCAGTTTATTTTAGACGTCTACATACGTTAAATTGAAACAACCTATTTTTGCAAACTGCAGAGGTTTGATCCACCTCTTCTTCTAAAGATGTCTCAAGATGTAGTCCGCAGACTGCAGACATTTTACCACTTAAAAAACAAACTGCACCTTAGTTGGAGATCACGACGTGTTGTGACAAGTTGACTCATCAAGTGGAGGAACCTTGAACTCTAAGGTTGAGGAGCCATTACTCCCAATGTACGAACATTTCATAAAATTGGGATTTTATCTTGGAAAGATTAAACTACTTAGGTTTTATGATGATAAGATTGTGCATGTGGTTTAATATGGAAGGGAGCGTTAAAACAACACGTCACTGCTACGTAAACAACAGGGCTTTAAATAATTCACTCTTTAACAATTACCTTGTAGTCCAAATAAATAACTAAAAACAAAAAAAAAGTAATTGGTTACTTTTAGGTGACCCGATACAAAACAAAACTTATAGCCTATGAAAGGCATGACAAAGATGCCCTTGACGCCCCTAAGACGGTGTTTAAAACGTTAAAAGGCTGATGTGACTGGGTGTCAGACTTCAACGCCCAGTATAAATATTTTTATAAGATTATGGAGTGTGGGGCTTGGGTTGAGGGCATTGCTTGACATGTGGCACATGTGGGCTTCATCAGTCCACACACAAAATAGTGGGGTGTGGAGGGGGCATGGCTAGGCGGCGTGAAGTGCCATTTGGCAACTAATTTTTTTCTTTTTGTATGTTAATTATAGAATTTACTAAATTAATTTTAAAAACACCTATATAATTAATATTAAAAAACTACAACAAAAAAATACATTAGATCACAAAAAAATTCAATTATCTTCATCTTCGTCTTTAATGTAATCAAATCTAGAAAGTGTTAAAACATGTTCTACCAAATCAGCTCGAAGATTTGAAAACGACGGTCGTAACCTTTTGCTACATGGTAAACCATAAAATTACCACATGCATCCGGTCTTTGTCGGAAAAAAACGTAATTATCCTCTAAATCCTTCGATATTCTTAAAGATAAATTTTACTCATACGAAAACGACGCCTAAACATTCTTTGATCATACGTTGGTTTGAGTGACAAATAATCGCTTACCAGCAAATCGTTAGTGGTTGCGCGTTCACGAACGATATACTTCCTACATTTGGGTTGGGGTTGGGAAGTCCTTTCTTCTAAATCTTCAACGATAGCTTTCAGGACCGTCGCCACTGTTGATAATAATGTTTTCGCCACGTCGTTCGATGAGGATGACGAATCATAACTATCAGACGAAGCGCTTGAACTTGAAGAATTCATTAAATATATATATGTATATTTTTTGTTGATGGGAGGTGGTTTTTGAATATTTTGATAGTAAAATTTAGTAAGAATTGTTTGATTTATATAGAATATAAGTTATAGAATTTTTTTTAAAATAGTCGTTGGCCAACGGCTAGCCCAACGGTCTTATGTACCCAACCAATCCTAGTCATCCGCATCATCTCCTCAACCCCCAGACCACCAGGCTTCATAGCCACGTCAGCGGAGCAACGCCCCTACCTACGCTGGCTTGATGTGACTGAAAGAGTGTTGCTTGGCTTCCCCTTGCTCCACGATCTAAGAGAAACACTTGAATACAAGGTACTCAATTTTTGCACGTAAATAAACAAAAAAGAAATAT
This sequence comes from Scalesia atractyloides, assembly GCA_947069175.1. Lineage (NCBI taxonomy): Eukaryota > Viridiplantae > Streptophyta > Magnoliopsida > Asterales > Asteraceae > Scalesia > Scalesia atractyloides. The sequence continues at coordinate 20,427,864 of CAMTDV010000012.1, read as the reverse complement.
TATTGTGTGAGAATCAGTGTTGCCAAACAGATTCAGTTGGACGGTTCGAAAGAACAACACTTAAGACGACACGAAGATGTTCGCATTGACATGAATGCGATGAATGTCATCTCATATTGCAAAGTCCGCTCCCTCTGACCCCCCACTATTCATGTATAATTTCAAATATTCCATTTTGTCCCATTTCTTTGATGATGTACTGTACAAATAACCCTTGCGGTTTAAATAGCACACAGATGCCACTTCATAATACCATTCTTCAAGTTTTAGTCTGTTTTAGCTTATCAAATCTTCAAATCAAGGATGCACATGAGCTTGTCTGTCACCGACAATAGAATTCATGCATGCTCAAAGTACTAGACTTTAGTCTTAAACACCCGTGACCGAAAATGAAATTTTACTATCTTCATATTAGTTAGTTTATCAACCAAAATGACACTGAGAACTTATCTAGTGGTAAGTTGGTCTGCCCTTTTTAGGGAAGACGCATGCTCAATTCCCGTTTGAGCCATTTTCAAAGAGCTTTGGACAGATTAGATTACAACTCAAGTTTAAAAGCAAAACAATCATTTCACGTAACTATTGGGGGACTATTTTAACAACCATTCAATCTTAAAGGCAACCATATGTCAATTTCACCCTCAAGATTCCCACTAATGACTCATGCCTCTATATTCGTCCCACGTGTCCCTTCACCACAAGCCTTGATGACTCCCCAATCTCCCCCCTTCAAATATTCTCCTTCATTTCATATTATTCATATCAACCCACCAACGTCTCAAAATTCCACTCAACTTCACCATCAACCCAAGGTTCCAAGTTTGTATTTTTAGGGTTCTTGCTTACTTATTTTGGGGGTTTTAACACCCAATTCTCATATCCAGGGTTCCTCAATCACACCCAAGACTGTTCTTTGTAAAAACGATCACAACTTTTCAAGTTTCTTCAACACATATTCGATTTTGGCATCTGGATTTTTCTTCAATTTAAGATTCCTGATGATGGTTTGAAATTAAGGGTTTCAAAACAAGAATTGTGTTCTTTAATCTTTAGATCCGTTTACAAATGTCAACAAACGGATCTCCATCATCATACTGGTGCTACAGATGCGGCAGATTCACCGCAGTTCCATCTCACCTGCAAGATTCATGTTCATCTTTATTTTGCCCCGGTTGCAACGGTGGATTCGTAGAACACATCGATAACCGACCCGTTTACCCGAATCCACTCTCTCGGACTCTCGCCGGTGCTTCGCCGGACGAGAAGAACTTCCGGCGACCGGTCGCCGTTCAGCCCTGTCATCGTCCTCCGTGGGCACACGTCCGGGTCGGGTAACGGGTTTGAGGTGTATTATGATGACGGAGTCGGGTCGGGTTTAAGCCCGGTACGGGTTAGTATGTCGGGTTTTTTATCGGGTACGGGTTTTGATCGGTTGTTGGATCAATCGACTCAAATTGAGGCAAATGGGTTAGGGAGGATTGATCAGAACCCTCCCGCTTCGAAAGCAATTCAAGAGATTCATGTGTCGAAAGAATCGCATTGTGCGGTTTGTAAAGACCCGTTTGAATTAGAAGCAGAAGCTCGAGAAATGCCGTGTGAGCATTTGTACCACTCGGATTGCATTGTTCCGTGGCTGAATTTGCGTAATTCTTGCCCGGTTTGCCGCCACGAGCTCCCGTCGGAAAATCAAGATTCCGGTTATCTTAACACGGATGCGGTGGGTTTAATGGTATGGAGACTGCCCGGTTTGGGGCTTGCGGTTGGGAGGAGAGGGGGGGAGAGGGAAGGGCCGGCGGTTTTCACCAAAATGGACGGTGGAGTCTACGTTAATGGCGGTTTGGGGCGGGGTTCATGGGGTTTAGTAGGGAATGGTGGTGGTGGTGGTAGGGGCGGATTTAGGCGGGTTTTAGGTGGTGTGTTTTCGTGTTTTGGGGGTGGGGGGAGGGGGTTGTCGTTGTCGAGAGTGAACGGTGGAAGTAGATTTATTCCGACGATCTTTGGCAGCTCGTCACGGCGGCGGAGGGCGTGGGCATTGGATGTGAACAGTCGGGCACAAATGTGGTGAATGGAATGGAATGGAAGGAAGTGGTTTTGGATTTTGGTTGTAGTTAAAGAAAGTTGAATGAATGGAAATTTGTTTTTTAATGTTGTTATTATAGATAGCATACTTTGTAATAACAAAGTAAATAATATGTTGAGTATAATTTTAGAAAAAAATATAAATATGATTAGATGGATGATTATAATCACAAATCTAATTATATAGAAACTATACGTATGAACATTACATATATGTTACACATTATGAAATGTCAAATTTGGTCCCTCCCTTAATAAGTACACGGTAAGAATCGAACCGAGTTGAGGGCTGAGTACACGGTAAGAATCGAATTGAATCGTATCGAGTTGAGGGCTAACTACACAGTAAGAATATTCTTACCGAGTTGAGTACACGGTAAGAATTGAATCGGATTGCACTCGATAAATAATTAAATAATTTATATGTTCGAAAATCACAAATTCGTTTGAATTTAGAATTTGGTTTGGTTGCTTCTCATGAAAAAAAGTTCGACTTTCTGGTTTTACGATTTTGATTCAAATAAGCGAGTTACTAAACACTATTATTAAATAAGGAATATCAACACCATCGTTAAATCATTTATTTCATTGCTTATGTTTTTGTTAGGATATGTGTTATAGTGGTTTTGTTGAGGGTTTAGGTGAGAAAAAAGTGTTACGTAGACGTACTTTTTTCTTATAAGAAAATACCTAAAGAAGGTAATGGAATGGGTTTGGTTGAGGGTTTAGTTGATCATTATTTAATAATTATTATAACTTATTTATGTTAGTTTATATATAAATAAATCTAATTAAATATTGTGAAATATATAACTAAAATCGAAAAAAAAAAAGAAAAAGAACATAATTTGAAAAAAAAAAACAAAGCATCGCAAATACATATAAAATAGAAAAAAAGGTTGACCAAATTGTTCGGGCTTTTGTGATTTTATTCTCACTCATCGGGCTGAATTTAAAATTAAAGCTCACTTCACACGTACATAATAAATACTAAGTTAGGTTATCTTCTCCTTTGTAGAAACATACCACTCGAGAAAAATAAGGCCGTCGCAGCCGCTGTTTATGTTTCCTGTCAATATCCAAGCATATTTATTTCTCTTCTTTTTTTTTTTCCAACCAATCGCATAAATCCTTCCCCCCTCAACGCTCAATGCCCTGAAAACGCCATGGGTCTGGCGGTGGTGGTGGCGCCGTTCATCCTAGTGGCACCGAAAAACGCCATGTGGCGTGATGATAATACAGTCTTAGAGTTGTCAATAACTTCTATTCCAAGTTGATTGGACCAACAGTAGTTGGGCCTCTTCAGGTCATTTGGGCGCTTTTAGAGATCATAGGCCCAAGTTGATGGTTATTAATTAAAGTATTAAACAATAAAATTTATTTTGCCTATAATGTTTTGTTTCAATCTATGATTCGTAAATAAATGTTTTGTTCAAGCCCGGTACAATCAAACATTATTACTTGCTACAAAGTACAAACGAGTTTAATTCCCTAACCTATTCATCTAAACACAATTATAACGAGTTTCATTCCCTAACCTATTCATCTAAACTCAATTATAAAATAATTTAATTTCCTCAAATAACAAATTTCTATCTTATTTAAAATGTCTTTTATTATCACAACAAGAAGTTATATTTTATTAAAAGTGATGTTTTTCTTTTAACTTCTAGGAACATGATCAGATTTTATCAAATGGGTGATAAAAAAGAATATATATTATTAAGATAAATGATCCCTTGCTGAGGGGGGTTGAAGGGGTGTTAGGGGTAACCCTCAACTTTCTTGACGAAAACAAATATATATCTGCACTGATGTTTTTTTTTCTAAATCCATCACAATCTACACTAATTTTTTTTTGGGGATACTCCTGCATGTTTCTTTTAGATCCACCACCGATCTCTTTCCTTTCCCTATTTAGCTTAACCACGATACCTTTTGTAATTCTAACGCTTTTATTTGAAGAGATAGGTAACTTAAGAAGGGAGATGTAGAGTAAATTAACCACATGTTAAACCATTATAGCTTGTCACTTGATGAGACGAAAAATGTTTGTGCCTTCATTCCTTTTATACATGTTTTTTTAGCTTCGAAGAGCTCCTGCCTTTTGATATAAAAAAGGCTTTAGAAATATCAAAGGGGTCGGAAAAATGTTGGGAGACGAGGTCAATTATCATTAACATTAACGATATTTTTACTATTTATGATTTATCTTTTTTTTGACCTTTTTGACATTCACATACCAAAAGTTGTTATAATTAATAACAATGGACTTCATAATCATTTGCCCACACTATTGGGCTTCACTTTGACCACCAGGGAACTTAAAATTATTCTACTTGCTAATGAGCAAAATGAGAGATAATTACAATGTATTGTTGTTGATGTGTTGGATCCATGTGTCTAGAAGAATTGTAAGTTTAAGAAAGTAAAGAAGAAAGATGACTTGTTCACAACATTACCTATACAACGAAATATATCCCTGAGAATCATCACAGAAAAATGGACGTGATGAAAAGTAAATGTTTTTTATATATAGTTCTAAAAATACAAATATTTTTTTCAATATATTATATCAAATGGAAAGTAAAAAAATATATTAATAAAAAGGTATATAATATACAATGGTTTTCAAAAGGAAAGGAGGATGGAAAATAAATCTTGGAAAAAAAAACTAGCAACTGTTACAAATTTGAGCTTTGACAATGTAAAGAGGAAGGATTTATAATAAAAGATTGGATTAAACCCTTATGCTGTTTACATATACTCAAGTTTTGACATGTAATGAGGAATGATTTATAATAAAAGATTGGATTTAACCCTTACTGCTGTTTACATAAACTCAAGTTCAAAGAAGATATGGAGGCTGGTTGTTAGTATAAACCCGGTTTATGGAGGCTGGTTGATAGTATAAACCTGGTTTAGACAAAGTAATTGCGCATGATTTATAATAAAAACATCTTTACACCAATATTGACTACAATAATTTGACCTTGTAGCAACCACAATTTTTGGCTTGTAGTGACGGCGCCAAATGTCTTCGCTATAGAGCCATTTTAACCGATGAAATGTGATCGCTACAATTAAGTTTTGTGTCCGTACATCCGTGGCTATAGGGTCTCTTCATCACCGCTATAAGTGTTGTCGCCATAAGTGATCTTGTAGCGACGACTTGTCATCCATACAAGTGTGTGGTAAGAATAATTTCAAAATAAATAAAATCATTTACTTTATTTTATATATATATATATATATAATATTACTATAATAAATAAATTAAACTTAACACATACACATACATACACTAACCCATACATATATACACTAACACAAATACACATACATACAAATACATATGTACACCTAGATAACTACACACGTACACAATATATACATACACATACATACACTAACACTAACACTAACACTGACACATACACATACACATACACACATACACATACATTAACTACTCGCATATATACACATACACATACATACACTAACACACATACATACATAATACATACATATACATACACTAACACACATACATACATAATACATACATATACATACACTAACACACACATACATATACACATGCACACACATACATACACACACTTACATACATACAACGTATGTACATTCATATATACACACATACGTACATACACATGCAATATAAATTTTTTTATAAATAAATTGATCTATAGCAACGACATGTTGTAGCTATATATAGAGCATGTATATTGTTTTTAGTTATTTATAAATCTATAACAATAAATAAATAAATAAGTTCAACTTATAGTAACGAGGTGTCGTCGCTACATGTTAATTTTTTTTTATTGTTTTCTAATTTATTAATCAATAATAAAGGAAAATCAAATAAAATAATTTAACCTATAGCAAGGAATTGACATCATTATAGGTTAAAACATTTTTTTATGATTTATCAGTTCAGTAATAAAAGTAGTTCAAAAACAAATTATTTTTTCTATATAGTGACGAAATAACCAATCCATGGCAACGACGGTTGTCATCAGTAGATAGGCATCGTAGCCATAAGGTAAAATCCTTGGATTAATGATTTATGTTTACATAAACTCATGTTCTATAATTTTCGTTTTGATAATTTAGGGAATATATAGAGGGTGGTTATTATTATAAACTGGGTTTTTATCTTGAAACATTGAGCTGGTTATCACTACATGCAATTACCGACTTCAATTCTAAAGTACTTCTACGTTATTCTGGTACGTAAAAGCTAAATAGTGTGTTTCTTTTAAAATGAAAGCAAGTTCTGCGTGTAATGTATTAAACGTTATATCCCGTTTTGTTTTACAACTGGCTTATATTTAAGAAAACTAATTTAAATTAGAAAACCAAAAAACTAACTAAATGGATACCAAATTTGTTTTAATTATTTTATTAAAAATTGTTATAAATAATATATAAAAAAACATGTGCATAATACGGAAAAGCCTAAAGCATCTACCCTATCCCCACCAACACCCTCACCCCTCAAAAACCTAAATTTACCCTCCCAACAAAAGCTTAACCCCCCACCCATACCCCTTCAAAAAAACCTAAAACTAAACCGTAAACATAAACCTAAAAAAACCTAAAGCCCCCCACCCGCACCCCCCTAAATGCCTAACCTAACCCCCCTCCCCCACACCCAAAAACCTAATCCTAATTTGAAACCTATAAAAACCTTACTATGACGTTAGAGTAAACTCAAATGCTAACTTTAAATATATAATGCATATGTGCAACATATATATAATGCACATATGAAGTATAATTTTTTTTTAAAAAAAAAGTTTTTTTATACATAGTAAGTAGCGAATTTTTATTAAAAAATTGGCATGTTTTTTAAACTTTTTTAGTTAGTTCTTTTAGTTTTCTCATGATACTCTCCCTATATATACATATATATATATATATATAGGGATGGGTTAAAATGAGAACCAAATTGAGTTGTAAGAATCGTGAGAACTAGACCATTCAAAAGGATTTTTTTTGAATTTTTTTCTCAAAAGTCACAAAAGTCACTTGTTTCAGCAAAAAAAAATTTAATAGCCGGATACGCACATTTACATGAGGCGTAGAAAAAAAAATTATCTTCATACAAAATTTATATCAGTGCGTAAAAAAACTTGCACCAGTCACAACTACGGACTCGACAATTTTTTTTACTTCTTTTACAGATGTGTTTATAATATTTTCATGTACGTTTGTGCAAAAAAAATTTGGTCTAACTCGCTCGGGATGAAAAAGTTCTAACGGTTCTCACAACTCTTGGTGGTTCTCATTTGAACCGAGCCATACATACATACATACATATATATATATATATATATATATATATATATACTAATCTCTAAACCAACCCAAAATATTCTCTACACTTTATATATACCCCTTCAAGTACCAGTACCAAATTCAATTCCCTGGAGGAAACAAATTACTACCTAGTTGTACGCCTTAAATATAATTTATAGACAATATTCAAAGAGGCTTTTGCCTCATAAGGAGAAGATCAACGTTTGATTCGTTGCATAGATTAAATTAGGATTGTATTGCTGTTATTTTAGGAGCAGAGTATAGTAACATTCACTGTTAAGAAAAAGACTATTCAAATTCAAAACGTGAGCCCAAAGGTTTATGTTACAAAACGGCAAGCACTAGTTCAAAAAAATTAGATCAACATGAATTAATATAAAAGATTACATGTAATTTGAGAAATTTAGTGAAACATGTAGTCTGATTTCATTTCATTTTGTGAAAAGTTTCATGGCTTAAATAATTATGCAAATCTTGGATCAATAATTTGGAACCAACGATAATCAAACCTTTTATTGCTTTTAAGACTTTAATTATGGATCATCACATTTAGTAGGCATAAGAGATCAAACACAACACTTTTTGTGATATTTTTTTTAAGAACCCTAACCCTAATATAATTAATAACAGTGAAAAAGTAGTTGTAGCTAGTTAAAGGTATAAACAATGACAATGAAAATCCAAGAACACAAAGTAGACCATCATGTAGAGAAAAACATCCCATGATATCCTGTTGTACAGTACAAGTTGCTAATCCACTCATGTTCAGAGTACAGACACACTCATCAATTCACCAGGTGAGATTTGCTTTTTCTTATGTGACTGCAACACCTGAAAGATTTCCCCACACAGAGACCTCAAACAAGTCATTACAATAAACTTAATGAAAAAAGGTAAGGAAAATTTAATATATATAGATATATAAAAAAAGAGAAAAACTCTTAACACCGTAAACAAGATGTGGCTCAAAAAGCAACAAAGAATAAACAGCCTGCAAAACCAAAAAGCACATACACTAATAGTGATAGATATATTTTACATTTTAAGATTAAATCTACATATCACAACTTACCATAATGCGGTTTTAAAGTTCATAATTAGCCAGCAATTGCCGCTGCAGCATCATCAAGATTCTCAATCCATTAAGGGGCCCATAAACCACTTTCTTTTTCTTTCTTTTTCTTTCTTTATTAAGTAAAAGAACAAGAAAAGCTTAAGAAACCCTAAAAGTTGAGTCTTTTGTGAATCTTGAAGATGCTCCATCAGCAAAAACTGACTGTCATTTGAGATCTGCTTTCATTTCTCCAGCAAGAAAATAAAAGTAAAAGGTTAAGCTAGATATTCTGATTAGGTTCAATGATAGATCAAGAAACTTAAAACATGATCCAATGACCCAGTTGAACAAAGAACTTAAAAAAGAAAAGGTTATATGTCAAAAAAATAGAAAAAGAAAAGAGGGTTTTCTTCAAGAATCCATAGCTATGATCAATGGTCTTCTTCAAGAACCCATATCTATGAAGGGTTTACTTTGAAGACCCATAGCTATGAAGAGTTCTCTTCAGAAATGCATATCTAGAAAGGGTTTAGGGTTATCTATTTATAGGAGGTGAGATAGGTTGAGGAAGGGATGAGCATTAATTACAAAACTTAAGTGTGTGTGTGAGTGAGAGAGAGGAGAAAGAGAGAGAGTAACTAGAACAGTTAGCAATCGCAATCCAAAGTACCAAAAATTACCCAAAGATTGAATACTTACTGACACAACCCCACCCCCACAGAAGTGAAGAGAATAATGACCACTAAGAATGGAAAATAAATAAGACATCAAGATTTGCCCTTTTGATCCAAGAAGGATACGTTGCGTTTAATACAAGTATTTGGTCTACAAATACCTTCTTTTTGAACAAAAGATATATAGTTGTATTATATAAACTTAATAAAGTGACAAGTAAACGGAGAATAAACTGCATGGTAACCCTCTTTTAATTAAATAGCAAAACCGATTATACTAAAACAAAGTTTTGGGTCTTATATTGAAACTAGATGAAGGTACATAAGAAACTAGATGAAGGTACATAAGACTTTGTAAACTTATATCGAAACTACACTATTAATTCTAATTTTTTTTTTAACGGCAAAAATGAAATTATATCAAAGAGGCTAGCGGGACTAACAAAAAACCCCATACAGACCCAACATATTCATCTTTCGCCCAGTTTTTAGTCCAGACAAAGCAGCTGGTCGCCTTTGTCTCTTTCAAATAAATACTTTTAGGTGACAAAATATAGAGATTACTGCTTCAAGTGAAGAAATGCAAATAATATTGTATCAAAACGATTGTTTCATTGGGGACTGCCCTTTTGAAAATGTACTTTGTTGGCTTTTCATGTGTATTCCATTCATGTCTTTTGATTCTACAACACAATTTATGGCTCGTATTCTGCAAACCTTAAACTAGTGTATATAATATTATTAAAGCAACGTCTTTATCTATTGAATAAACCAATGTATACTTTTAAGTTTTTGAATGTTGAACGTTGAATCCCATCCCCATATTAAGATCCAAGTAACATGCAAAACAACGGGTTATACACATGAATAGATTCTGTTCATACATGTTTGATTAAGTCTCTTTAATGATAGTATCTTAAGATGTCGAGTACAAATCTTTACATTTAATTTCTTGTCATTCGTATGTAAAGTCATGCTTCATCCATTTATTCACTTTTGAAGGTTGGATATTCTAAAGCATCTTTAATCATTCTCCAAAATTTAAGAATTTTTTGGGTATTAAATAAATATGTAGATATACAAATATGGTAGAAACTATTTTCAAAAGATTTTTTTTAGTTTACTCTAAAATCTTCATAATATATGTATCATATTTTTGGCAATTTCAATCAATTTGTAGAATATTTATCATATGATTTGTTTATTAACTGAATATATGATACTAACTTTTGTTTGTTATAACTATCATGAAGAGACCTTAAAAGTCATTAGTCTACTACCAAATATGATATGTATTTTTCTTGTGAACCATATATATTACATTAAATATATATACAAAATCATGAATATAATACACTCACACTCAAATAAATTTTGTTATAAATAATGGCTTTTCTTATCAAACTAGATTAGTAACTCGTATATTACATAGGTTGAATAATAAATGAAATATTAAATTTAGAAAACGTGAAACAAAATTATGAGATTGGATACAACTCAAATTGGCATATATAAAAACTTCTGTTAATAAGCTAATATGATTGAAAAGTAAAGTATATTCCTATAACTCACAAATCTCGAAAAACTTATTTGTATACAACATTTGTTGTTATGTTGGTAACTTTACCATCTTTATATAAAATCAAGAGTGAATTGCAAATATTGTCCTTTATCTTTTTACCCTTTTCTCAGACGGTGTCATTTGTGTTTAAAATTGATTAGTTTTGTACCTAATGTTTCAAAATACTTCACGTTATGTCATTTGGCCTTAACGCAGTTAAAATTATCTGTTAGATCTAGTCATGTGCTGTGCACAAGAGGGTAATTTTATCATTTCACCTTTTTTCAGATTATAACCTCCTTTCACTCTTTCTAACCCTATATCTCCTTATATGTTCTCTATCACTAGACCACACCACCGCCCTCCCAGCCATCTCTGACAAAAACCACCACTAGAATCTCGCCTAAAACCAACCACCATCACCATCTCGCCTGAGCCCACTACCACCACCCACATCACCTACCACCGCCACTGCCCTTCCCCTTCATCATCATCTATAACCACCATCACCACTCCTATTGTTTTATAACACCCCAAAAATATCTAATATTTAGCATTAATATTTACCTAGATGGTAAATATTATGTATATGGATACTATTATAAATTTAACTTGGTTAGTTCCTTGTTTATAAAAAAACATTGGAAAGTGTCCTTTTTATAATGAGCAAAACATGGAAGGCTGAAACGGGCAATTAGGAAACTAATTTTAATAAAAAGAAAATTAAAACTCAAATGGTCGACCAGGACTAGAGCAAGAAAGGGGAAAGCTCCCCAAGACCTAAAATCATCAATTCCTCAAAATCGAAAGGGAAATCAGGTCTAAAATTGATTATGAACTGAAAATACCAATCATCTAAGTTAGGAGATCATAAGGTATGTTGAATTTTGGTGTTTGGTGATGTTATGAAATTTCATGAACATCACAAGTTGCGATTCAAGTATGAATAGTAGATGTTATAGCTGGATTTGAGATGTATACAAATCTAGAAAAAAACCCTTGATGAAAATTAGTGTTCAAATGCTATAATTTAAGTATTTGAATGATAAGCAATGCTATAATTTAAGTGTTAAATGGTTTTATGAAAGTGTAGAATGCATAAGTTATAATGATTAATTGTGCCTATGAAGTATGATAAACTGAAATCTAGATGTTAATTGGATCATAATTTGACGTATTGGCTTGATAAATGAGAAAATATGGATAAATGATGTTTACTTGTGTTATTAGAAGTAGCATAAAAATCCATGCTTACAAAGTGTTTGATAAATTGCCTAAGTGAAAATGTTATACTTAGTGATGCGATAAAATTTGATGAGAATCATATGTAATTATTCTTGACAAAGTTTGTTAATAATAGTTCTTATATTGGCAATTTAACAATTAGCCGGGTTGTTCACTATAGGCGACTCGAGCGAGAAGGCGGGTGATAAAGCCGGGAGCAATACGCGACTAAAAGGGAAGCTCTAAGGTACGTGACTTATTTGCTTCATAGTATTTTATCAGATAATTTTGGTTATTGATATATGTTGGATGAGGAAATAATGAATTACGATAAGTTTGCTTTGTTAGAAGTGATAGATTTCACACAAACAACCAAACAGGTCAAAATAGCAAAAAAAATAAGTTGATTCGTTCATAAGTGATGGAATTCACATGAACAACCAAAAGTATGCTAACGTGTAAACCGGGTAACGGGAACGCAGGTTACAAAAAGCAAATTTGAGATATGGGTGAAAATATGCTTCTTGTTTGGTTAATGTAAGGAAACGGGTCAAAGCAAAGTGAAAACGCAAGCGGGGTAACGGAAGCATAAACACAAGTTTGGTAAACTTGGAGGAGGGTTAAAATCCGTAACGAAATGATCCTTACCATAAAAATGTGGGTAATATAATTATTTTTGATAACGGGTCAAATAATTACATGAATTAATCTAAAGCCGATAGCATAAAGTGTAAGGATTCATTATTTTGGATGACGGATTTCAAATCTAAAATGTGGGTGATCAATTTACGATCACATAGAAACAAACTTGAGGTTAAATGGTTAAGTATATAAAACGATATGGAGGTTTTCGTGTTAAAGGGCAAAACAGGAAAACAAAGAATCAGCAGACCTATACCGTAACCTACGGCTGATTGTCGTCGGCTACCGCAATGATAGGAAAGACAGCAAAACAAGGTCGTAACCTACGGCAGATTGCCGTAGTCTATGGCTAAGCTTATATGTTTCATTTTCTTGTTATATACCATAAGCTACGATGCACTTACCGTAGCTTACGACGGGTATCTCACAAAAAAATTGTTTATTGTTTTGGGATACTTAGATTACCAAACTATATTTTAAACATTACATAAATGATGTTTAAGATAATATTTGATTTATAGGTGAATGCTATGGTGGAACATATGACAATCAAGCTACTTGAAGAACCAAACACAAATGAAGATTTAGCTTCTGTGTTTTGTCTTAATCTTTTGTAAATCCGAACTTAGTTAATGATTGGTAGTGTTTTTAAATACTTATGAAGTTTATATGTTTGCAATATGAATTTATATTTATTTAAATGCAAACTGATATTAAGTACTTTACATATAATAAGTATGGGTCTTACATGTTTTCTACAACCATTATCTCCATATCAACAAACAAAATCCCCAACTCCACAACCATAAATCCCAAATCAATTCAATAATTGAAAATTTTCCAAATCCCCTAAATCAAGTAAACAACCAAAAATCCCCAAATCAACTCAACAACCAAATCTTTAGCAAGACACATTCTGAAGTAATTTTGGGTTTATTCATTAAATCACCATCCTGTTTTGTCGGACTTGACATAAGACAGAAGAGTAACAAGAGTACGTTCTAAACTTGATTGAAGAGTAGCATCAATTTGCAAGACTTGACAAAAGAGCAACAACATCGGGTTGAAGGTTTAGACTTCTCAATGAGTTCTAGTTCTTTGGACTATTTCCCACGAGTTCTAGTGCTTTTGTCTACTTCCGACGAGTAACAACAGCAAGTCTCTGAGATCTTATGTTAAATTTCGAGATCTTAGCTATTTCCAGCGAGATCTCAACATTTTCCGATTATTCACAACTGATATTTCATATATATGTGGGCGGTGGTGTTGTTGAAAGTGTTTGGAGGGTGTGGCTGGAAGTGGTGGTTGTTGGTGGTGGATGGATAACTTTAATAGTAGTTGGATAGAATAAGCATGAGAGATAGAGAAGCGGTTGAGAGTATTAGAGGGTGACCGCTGGAAGTGGTTGGTGGTGATAGCTGGAGAGAGAGATAAAAAGAGAGATCTAGAGAGATTAGAGGTGGTTTTATTTATATATAATATCTCCACACACGTATTATAATATATATATATATATATATAATATTAATTATTTAAATTTATTTTTGTTTTATTTGTTAAAATGTTCTTTAAATAAATAGATAAAAAGACTAAATTACCCTTGTGCAATATGAGTTAACAGAGAATTTTAACCGAGTTAGAGCTAAAGGACATAATGTGAAGTATTACGAAACATTAGGTACAAAACTAATCAATTATAAACACAAAGGACACCGCCTGAAAAAAGATATAAAGATAAAGGACAATCTTTGCAATTCACTCTATAATTAATAACCTTCAACCTTTGATAATGACTGCACTTGACTCTTATTTATTATTATTACAAAACACACATCAAGCGAAAATTGTCTTCTTCGAAACTTGAAAGGAATTCTTTTGTTTGAAAGTGTCAAACTCATTCTTGGAATATAGATACGATGGCCAATGTTACTTCCAGATATGATTTGCGCTTGTAGTCTAGTTCCATTACATATGCCACTTTTCTGATCAATATTTCTTAGCAACGTATCATGAATCCTGACTTTTAGTACTACAAAAGTATGGATATAATACACTGACACTCAAATATATTTTGTTATAAGTAAAAGGCTTTTATTAACGTTTTTATAACCCGATTACCTAATGATAACACTTGCAATCTAGTTCCATTACCTATACCATTTTTTTGATCAACATTTCTTAACAACATAACATAAATCCTGACTTTTAGTACTACAAAATCATGGATATAATACACTGACACTCAGATACAGTTTATTATAAAAAATTGCTTTTATAAAATTCGAACAACCCAAGCATATGAAAACGAAAAGAACCCGTTTATAGTAAAACTTGAAGTTCATATCATTCAAAATTGGTAATCGTTTTAAATTATAATAAAATTGGATTTTTAGTAAACAAGTCATTCTATTATCTTCAAAGAGTTTTTTTAAAGAAACATAATAAAGTCCAGAATTTATAAAGCATCCTAATTCTATTTTACCAAAAATGGCTCCTTGTGATATTCTAAAAGTTTTTTTATTGCACCATAAATGGCTCCTTATGATATTCGAAAAGTTTTTTTTTAAAATATAATAAAGTCCAAAATTTACAAAGCAACCTAATTCTATTGTACCATAAATGGCTCCTTCTGAAATTGTTAAACGTGTATAATGTTTGTTTTGTGTTTTTATAAAATAATCAGTTTTTTTTCTTTTAAAAATTATGCCAAGTCAACTTATGAAAGCTTATAGTTATTATAATTTTAACCATGTTAAACTCTAATATTTTAAAATGATTTTTATGTTAAACTCTAGTATTTTAAAATGATTTTTTTTATACAAACGCGTTTTGTCAATGTATATTTTTATTAGGATTTATAGTTTCTGAAATATATAAGATTTTTCATCATTTTGAACTACTTAAAACATGTTTGAGTTTTTTGAATCTTTATATATAATATATATATATATATATATATATATATAGCTACATTTCGTTTAATCATCAATGTCCCCTTCAATGAGCATATTTTGTTAGAAACTAAGTCAAATTCAAAACATCCGCTTTTGCCAAAATTCGCGATGCAACCAAGAAAGTTTCTTCGGTTTCTTATCACACTTTGTTATGTGTTAGCCACTTGTTCAATAGTCAAATTTGGTGTCATAATCGACATCAAAGTTGGTTTGTTCTTGAAATATCTAAGAATTAAATTGTATGTTCATAAAATTTCTTAGGATGGTTAACTAAAAAGATTCGATAATGTGTTTTAAATATTGTTGTACCATGTGAGTACCAAGTAAATCGTATTAACTACTACTACAATACAGTTCTATACCATACCCAAAAACATAGACAATCATAAAACTTATTGAAGGTCGGTGTATGATAATTATACGCTTAGGAGTGTCGTGTGTTCTGCTTGAACTTCACGAAAGCATTCAACCTTTATCAGTCTTTCTAGATTGTGATAGGGTTTGTCTTGGGTGGACTAAAAATAGAGAGCATGTTAGGAATCAGATATTCTTTAATATAATCAAACAATATACTTAACAAGAAAAAACTATCTGATTAAAATTAAGTTACACAAACCATAAACATATAATGTCTACTTGTACTAAATAACCCTTTGGAGAACAAGTAACCTACTCCTATAACAAAAACAAATAATAAAATTAGTATAAATCCTAAATCTTCCACTAAAATAAAATACAAATAAAAATACATCATTTAGCATCCTTCAATTTTTGAGTATTAACAAGATTAGTTCCAACAACCACCCCCTAATATTGTCAAGTTCCTCCTAGATCTTAAATACCAAGTATGATCAGAAGTTCTTCCACCTTAATACTCGGTCTCTTGTGTTCACTATGCATCAACACCTTTGCTACAACCGATAACTCCTTTAGGATCACACGCAAAACTTGTCCAAACACGTGAACCATCAACCACAAACATGGCAACATCATTTCTCTTCCACCTTGATCCAAGTCGCTACTTCATCACCTTTAAAGTCAGTTGTTGATCTGATCTAACACTGCACTACACCTGGGTTTTCTCTTTTGATCAAGCCTATAACCACTCTTCCATGATTGCAACGGTCTTGCTGTTGGTGATCACAACCTCCATCATTACAACCTCATGCCCTTTAACCAACAAACTCTCTTGCACCTGCGTTCTTGACCGCAACAACTTTTTTCTGTCCATTAAATTCCTTTTTTTTACGTTGAACCCCTTTTTTCACAAAAAAAAAATCACACTTCGAAATTAACTTTGCATTGTTTCTATTCGATAGCCGATGACAAACCTCCCAAGTAGATAAACCACTCTGATATCAATTATTGAGAATCAGGTCATCTTCAATATAATCAAACAATGGATTTAACATGAAAAAACTATTTAATTAAAATTGAATTTACATAAACCATAAACATATAATCTCTATTTATACTAAACAACACTCTTAGAGAACAAATAACCTACTCCTCCTAAATCTTCCTACTAAAATAAAATACGAATAAAAATAAACCATTTAGCATCCTCCAACTTTTTAGTATTGATAAGATTAGTTCCAACAGAGTGTTAGTCGGTATTTATAAATTTTATGTATCAGTTACGAAGTCATATTTTATTAACTTGTTTTTTGCACAATAATTCTTAAATATTTTAGG